>MU225940.1:754374-771815 GCA_018584345.1 Thuja plicata
ACATATCATCATCTTCAATCAAGCATTTTTAGGACAAGCTATGGTGGATCTTCATTGAAGCAAGAAGGCTCTCTCTTTAGATCTACTATTCTCAACATTCAAGCATTTCAAAGGACATTATCATGGGTTAGCAATTATGGATTGTGATTTGATAGGAATACTCTAGCCTTGGGGGCTTGGTATGCTTTCTTTTTCATATTCAAATCTATGCATTTGTTTCTCATTTCCATGTTATGTTAGGATTGTTGATCTAGAAGATTAGATCTTGATATTGCATGTTTAAAGAATCTTTTCAAAAGAGCAATACACACACACCATACATTCTATATTCGGCTATTCATGGAGGTAGAGATCACCAAAACGGGGGTTTGACTAAGGAAAAACCCTTTATAGCCACCCCAAAACCCCTCTTTTCAGATATTTGCATGTGCTATTTTCGGGAGTTACAGGTGCAGAATAATAGATTTGAGACCAGATTTGGATACCCTTTTCAGCAAACTTTTGAGATCTACAAACAAATTTTTTGTCGACACTGTGCAGGTCAGGGTTGACATTATCGGGTCAGGGGTGACATTTGTGGGTCAAGGTTGACCTTTTTCATAAGATGACATTGGAATGGAAAAATATTTCTGGGTTTTGTTCGTCTCTACGTTCTGGTTCTGGATCGTACTTCAGATTTTCTAGAAACTTAATATAGGCTTCAGAAAATGAGTTTTTCTAGATCTGCTATATTATAATGTATGTATCTTATCCCACTATTCTTTACATACTTCTTTCCATATTTTTATCATAATAATTAAGTGTAAGAAACTAAAATTGGCATTAGGATCTCTTTCTTATCTCATTATGCAAATCTTACTTAAGGATTTCCTTGATGAGCCAAATTTAGACATTACACTAATTCAAGAGGTAATGTGTTTGAGATGAATAATACAAAGGCAACTTATTTTGTTGTGAAGGTAGATGATAGTTGGTAATAGAATAGGAGGTTTTGTCACATAAATTTTGATAATATTGTAATGGCCAGTAACACTATTACAGACATAGATTTTCTACAAATTGTGAAGCCTACTAACACTATGTGCAAAGAATGTGTGATGGGAAAACAAACAAAGAGCATGTTTCAGAGAAAATCCTTTTCAACAAGAGGAAAGTTGGATGTGGTAGATATATATCTTTGTAGTCCTATAAGGACTAGATCCTACTATGGTGAAAGGTATTTATAGTTTTTGTTGATGAATATTCTAGGATAATGTGGGTTGCATTTCAAAAAAAAAATATGAAGCATTTGATAAGTTCAAGATTTTCAAAGCAAAAGTTGAGAATGAACTAGGTCTTAAATTAAAATGTTTGAGGTTAGACAAAGGTGGAGAGTTTACATTAGATTTTTTCAATGCTTACTGTGAAAAGAATGGTATATACAGAAAGAATTCTTCTCTTAGGACACCTTAGCAGAATGGCATAGCAGAAAGAAGAAATAGAATGATACTTAATGCAAATAGGACTATGTTGCTTGAAGGTAATGTATCTCATATGCATTGGAGAGAAGTAGACATTACTTTTGTCTACACTTTGAATAAAATTTAGATCAAAGAAGGTACTAATTGTGTGTATTTTGTGGATTTGATAGCTCCAACACAACACTTCAATATGTCATTGAATTAGTGAAATAACATGAAATATAAGAGTTAGAACACATATCAATCACCAAAATTGACATATTGCTCCCTATCTAAGAAGAGAATGAAATATTCTATAATTGACATCAGATTATGCATAAATCAGTGAAAACATCATGCTTTGAATGGAAGATTTAACTAAAATGCAAGCTAAATGCTCAATCAAATTTAATTTTAGAGCTCCAATTGAAAGATTATAACAATTCTAAATGTTTGAGATAAAATGCATTAAGAAATAAGGACAGCATAAGTTTGCAAAATGAATTCTAAAATTAGGGGCCCATTGAGCTAAAAATTCATTCCATTTATAGAATAATTTGAGGAATGAGAGGTTATGATTGAATGGTGAAGAGAGGTGGAGATTGAATCTTTGGTGCTCCAAGTGATTTAACTCTCATTAGCTAGGGAATTGACTTTCCCTTTTACAAGTGAGGAGTTGTAATTAGGATTTTATTTAATTCATTTTAATTAATTACCTTATCCATGTATTTGTTTCTTTTGATTTGATTTAATTGGCCAAGGCAATTAATATAAATTAGTGATTAGATCACTAGGAAATTAAATTAGATTTAAATGAATTATGCCAATTAATTGACAAATTGTCTTGATATAATTAAGGGTGTGATCACAATTAGGGGAAAGAGGGTCTCTGGTCAGAGAAGACCAAATTAGAGTGGTTACATTTCCCCCTCTTTGAATTGATGTGTGAGCAACGCATTGATTCAAAGAATGATTGATGTTGACTTCAGAAAGTTTGAGAATTCCACACTTGATTGAACGAAATGTCTGATGAGATTAGTCTCACACTTGATTGAACTAAGACTGATAGTATTGACTTTGAACTTGATCCGAAAAAGGTCAATAAAGAAAAGATCATAAAGATACCAATTATGAATGTGATCGAATGAGAATTTATAATACTGACGCTGAACTTGACGGAATGAAGGTCAGTACGAAGCTGCTAGGAGCTTTGAGGTATCAATTTTGAATTTGACCGATTGAGAATTGATAATACTGACTACGAACTTGATCGAATAAAAGTTAGTATGAAGCTCCCAGGACCTTAATAGAGATTTGAGAATAAGTAAACATAGATATCTAGCTTGTGAGAACCGAAGCCTTCTATCCAACAATCCTGACTTGATCGAAGGAAACTTCCCCTCCCCTAGTCTTTTGATGATGAAGTCATTTTAATGCTTTTTTAAGAAAGAATTTGATTGATTATAAGTGTGAGCATGCCCCGTCAGGAGTGAAATTGAAGGAAAAATAATAAAATCTCTCTATAGAATGATATATCACTTGAACTAATCGATTGGATCGAGAAAGAATCAATTAGAAGAAATGAAGAAGTAAAGGTGTGTTAAGAGAAAACACAATTTTACCAAGTTAACTACTTTAAAATGTGAGTTCTAAGTTGGCTAAAATGATGTAGGACCAATATTTTGATGTATAATGTGCCATTTGATGATAGAGAACCCGGAAAATTGATTGTGTAAATATTGCAAATCATTTTCTGAACATGTATAGCAACTTTGCATTTTTGGGAAGCTGTCATAAAATGTGTACTATGCTATTAAAAACATTGTCTGTGCATTCAATTTCATTCCTGATAGATCAGAGAAGAAAAAAATGGAATTTTGATAGTTTGTGAGGAGTTCTAGAGCTCCTAAATAGCTCAAAAAGTTCAATATATATATCCCAAAATTCACTTTGTACCCATTCATTTTCACTTTTGTCTTTAGTAAATTTAGAGCTTTGCAGAGAAGATGGTGGTCCCCATGGAGAAGCATCGATCCAAGCTTGCCCATTGACATCAGTGCCTGACCAATTATGTACTACCAGTGAGTACATAGATACCTAACTTTTCCCTCTTTCTATTTTTCACTTTGTCCAGTTTTGCAAAAGTTTTGAAGGTTTTAGTTTTGCATTGCACCCCATGTTCGGGATTGCATCTAGTTAATCCTGCATCACATCCTATTTTTACACAAAATCATGGCTCGCATCCCATAAATTTGAGGTCACACCCTGTTAGGAGTCTTGTATCACATAGTGTAAATTTTGTCAATCTTTGAATTTGCTCGCGTCTTGTGCAAACAGGGTCGCACCCCGCATCCCACATCACATCCTATCAAAACATGATCACTTCCTAGATGCCCCATCACATCCAGGAAATTGTGAATCACATCCAGTATAAAGGATCACACCCTGTAAAAATAGATTCATTTTCTATTTTGGAGTTAGATTTTATCCAATTTTGATTGTTTTGTAGTGTCGAAAGACCAAAAACACTTAATTGGTAGTCTTTCTGCATAGTTGCCTTAGAGAGAATACTAATTGGAACCTATAATTGTTTTCTATTGATAGATTGAGTTTGAGGTAGTATCCTTTCAAGGACCTTATCCAGGTTGAGTCCTTGCGTTGTCTTGATTGTTGAAAGATGCAGAGGTAGAGACCATAGGCTGAGTAAGATTAGCTTCACTCATAGATTTACCTGATATCAAGGTAAATTGGGGGTTGCTGACTGCTCTTGCCGATATATTGCATTCATATCACAACACCTTTCATCTCCCAACCGGTGAGATGACATTCACACCTGAGGACATGTGGCATATTTTATGTATTCTAGTTATGGGTTGGCAGGTACAGTTTGAGGCTCACTCTGTGATAGCCATTGCATTGGCCCAGAGATTTTTTAGAGATCAGACCATAGTTCGTCGTTATCTGACATGGGTTTATATGTGCAATCATTATGATTGGTTACCTATATATTTGGTCAGATTTATTGGAGGCATCCTCATTCATGATGGAGGATAGCATGGTTTCATGTGTGGCTGGGTGGAGACACTAGAGCAGATGGTTGTATCATCCCACATATTCAGCTAGGGTAGCTACATTTTAGCACATATGTATTGAGAGCTCCATGAGATAGTCTATGAGCACTCCTACAATATGACTATAGGGATTCTAGTTTTGCAGATTTGGGCCTGGGAGCATATCCCTGTGACATGACTGATAGTAGACAGGCAGCTAGTAGCTCAGAAGCCTTATGTTTATATGTATTCTGGATTGATTCAACAACCCCATCTAGGCAAGGTAGAGTACTGGAACTAATTGTTCGATGATATGACTATTGTGATCTGGCAACCATATTTGGATTGTAAGGAGTGGGCCTCGAATATGTTGCAGATGTCATACTTCTTTCAGAGAAGGCACTTGATAGGCCGTACCAGATATATTGTCGAGAGATTCCTAATAACACGAGTTCTGAGATAGTATGGTCATGTATAGGGCTGATCATAGGATTTGACCACTTATGCCCACATTGGAGATGAGGAGCACAGTTAGTATATGAGACCGCTCAGTAGGCAATTAGTTAGATGGTCGCAGTTGGGCGGGACTACCTTTCAGAGGTTATTGATGCAGGTTGTATTGATGGTTACCTTGCACACATGTTATAGTGTCCATTTCCACATTTCACAGCATCTTATGAGGTATTTGCTTGCATAGAGGATCCTTTAGATTATGATCCCATAGATGATAGATAGGTTAGAGGTAGAGGCAGAGCCCAGAGAGACCAGGGGAGGGATGGACGAAGAGATGGAGGGAGAGATGGTAGGCTCCATCCTCTAAACAAAGGTCAGGGACATGACCGAGATGTTGGAGATGATGGTGGGGATGACAGGGGTGGTGGTGCAGTGGGTGGCAGCGGAGAGGGTTCTAGTGGAAGTGGCAGATAGAATTGCTCTAGGTTCATTCCTCCATGGAGAGATCTAGGTCCATTACTGACCAGAGATCAACAGTGACAGCAGTAGAGACCACCAAGACAGGTACCTAGTGGAGGAGGTGGACCTCTTGGATAGGATACATCCAAAGATACAGGTAGAGATTTTGGAAGGGATGGTAATGCTTTGTCTCAGTGTCAACAAGAGTGTGAGTAGCTTAGGGATAGGATCACCACTTTAGAGGCTTTACTAGCTGATAGAGATAATCATCTTAAGCACTTGAGAGAAGAGAGAGAGAGATTGACAGGGTGATATGCTCAGAGCAAAGCGAGATACACAGGCTCACATAGTGACTCATCAGGGTCAGAGACCTGCATACTACTTTGGTTTATATTATGTGGCAGTTCCAGAGGGACAGAGAGATCCTTACTATTCTCGAGTGACACAACAATTTGAGGGAGCGATGCCTCCACTAGCTCATCCTGCACCACCTCCTCCTCCTCCAGATCAGGGAGAGGGTGGTAGTCAGACTTGATACTATACTTGTGATGTTTTGAGACATTTTGTATATATTGATCCTTTTGATATCATCCATTGTACTATAGACTCTTATACATGTATATCTGTTTCATTGTGATCACACTCTTTTGTAGACATTTCCACATTTTTGATATGTTCCATCACTGATATATCTAAGATAGCTATTCGTGATCTTGATATGTCCATGGGTTCTCTTACTTTGATAAATGTTTAGATGTGATGCACATGGGATTATGTTCTTGTTCTTTTGATGAGTTAGAATAGATTAATGTGATGACATCATTTATTCTTTTTAATTTATTACTGATATATAAATTTGTTTTAATGATTCTAGATGAATATGCAAATGTATATTTTTTGAGATTTTCTTTATGCAAATATATGTATGGATGCACTTAGGATGTAAAAATAAATGCAATGCTTGAAATCTTTATTTTTTGTATTTTCTCTTTCTCATTTATGAATGCAAAATGTATGCCAAGGTTATGCAATGATATTAATATCAGTAATAGAGATTAAGTAGTTAACTTGGATTTCGGATGAACCAGGAAATCATTTTGAGCTCAAGTTCTTACGATGTTCTTAAAAATGAATCATGCAATTTGTAAATGCATCTACATGCAAACTTTTAGGTCTATCACTGATTTGTATACATTGTAGCATTTTTATCATCATTGGGAATGTTTTTAATGGACATCACCTCATAGCACAATTGTCACTAATACCCATAAGATATCATGAAAGTATGAATACTATGTGAATTTGATGCAATGTCGGAAATAAACCTAAGCATCAAGGCATAGAGGCCAGGATGACTAGTTAGTTATCTCCTTTTTCTTTTAAGAATCATCTTCTATTTGTGTATAATGTAAGATATGTGACCCACAATGACCTTCAATATTCATATCCTTGGGTACATAATGTGTCATACACCTTACTTAGAATCTGATTTAGAAATAGACAAGGAAATTGGTACAACCTCACCGTAGTTTACACATAGCTCGGTTCGAGATATATGTAGTTGTCCACTCATGTTGGCAGCTCTTACCATAAAAATCCAAGTTAGGTGAAATTTATAAGATCATTAAAAAAATCACCATACGTAGAAAAAAAGAGAATATTATGCCCCCTGTCCTTGTGACTCTGTCTTTGAATAGAAGTCGTGGAGTAACTCGGAAGACATAACAATCACAATTTGATAATCAATGAAAGAAAATTCATAACAGCGTATATGTCCCTAGTTGGAATCATCATGGGAACATAAAAGAGTCATAATCAAACCAAGATCAATCTATATGTTTAATTAGTATTGAGAAATACTATGGATTCAATTTTCAAGCGCAATAGAGATTTATCAATCAGAACTTGAAATCAAACAATATGTTTTTCATGTCTGAGTATATGAGATTAACTTTGTTAGCAATTACAATCTAATGTAGTGTTTAGGAACACTGGTTGATTAAATTTTTTAGAAGCACTAGTGTGATTAAAGTGTTCAAAAACACTAATTCCATTAAAGTGTGTTTGAAGTGTTGAGAAACACTAGTATCATGTCTGTTACAGGTAGGTGGTGTTTAACAAACACCTTTGTTTGTGATAGTGACATTTTGATGCAAGTATTGAGAAATAATATTTCGAGAGGCAACCCATCCTAGATAGGAACCTAGGACAACCTAGAAGACATAGACTGAGCATGCTAGAAAAGATGCCACCAGTGCAGAATGACTATTCCTAAGATGCAAATGCAGACAAATCACAGGCAAGGATATGACATTTGTAAGGAATCAGATTCAGCCAATAGCATAGGTACGATCATGAAGGATCAGTATCAACAATGTATTAATAGATGGAGCACAGAGTAGAAGTGACACCTATTTTCCAGGTTTTTACCACTCGGAAAAGCTTTTTATTTTTGCTACCAAGACGCGTGTTTGCCAGGTTTTTGCCAAGGCAGTTTTCTCTTTTTTAAATTTTTTTGTTCTTTTTTCTCTTTTTTATTTTTTTTGTTAGTATCAAGGCACCTGTTTGCCAGGTTTTCACCAAGTATACAAGTTTTTAGGACCTTTTCCACTATTTTTGGATTTCTTCAGGATCAATTTTTTGATTTTGTTTTGGTATTTTTTGAGAACTATTTAACTGCACAGGCTCTATTAGCTAGATGTCAAGCATAGAACCACTTCAAGTGTAGGGTATTAATTTGATTAGGAAGAACATCTCCCTCAAGTGTAGCTAACTGATAAGCTCCAGTCTAAAAAGTTGAAGTAATGACATAAGGCCCCAGCTAGTTAGGTTCAAACTTGCCTTTTTTCTCTCTATTCGGCTAGTATTTAGGGTTCTCTTTAAAAATGAGATCCCCCACTTGAAACTGTCATGGTTTTACCTTCTTATTGTACCCCTTTGACATTCATTTCTGGTACACTTTGAGATGATCGAATGCTTATTGCATGCTCTCATCAAGTAGTTCTAGTGCATGAACTCTATCAATGCGGTATTGTTCATCTATGACGAGACCTTGGAGGGATACTCGCAAAGATAAAAATTCTACTTCAATGGGTAGCACTGCTTCCGCATCATAGAATAGAGAAAATGATGTGGCTCCTGTTGGTGTTCGGATACTTGTTTTGTAGGCCCATAGTGCCAAATTTAGTTGCAAATGCCAGTCTCTATCATACTTAATCACAGTCCTATGTAGGATTTTTAGAATGTTTTTGTTTGAAGCCTCATCTTCTCCATTACCTTGACAATAATAGATTGAAGAACAATGCTGAGTGATATGAAATTGTGCACAAAGGTCTTCAATGTCTTGGTTATTGAACTAACCCCCATTGTATGTTACAATAGAAGAGGGTATCCCATACCTACAAATGGAGTAGTTAAAGATGAACATAGTAACCTATTTTCCAGTGGCTTTGATTAGCGACATGACCTCGACCCACTTAGTGAAATACTTAGAGGCCGTAATGATGTATTTGTGTCCACTTGAAGAATTAGGATATATTTGTCCAACAAGATCAAAGGCTCATTGCTAAAATGGCCAATGTGTTATAAAAGGTATGAGTTCTCTTGCTAGAGCATGGATAAGGTTTCCATGTGTTTGAAATTTGTAACACATTTTGGAAAATTGAACAACATCTTTTTCCATTGTGGGCTAGTAATAGCCAACTCTTAATAGTTTCTTAGCTATGGAAAAGCCATTCGAGTGTAATCCATATACTCCTTCGTGAACCTATTTTAATGCGTGATCAGACTCTTCTTGTTCTAAATACCTAAGAAGTGTACCGTCAATACCTTGTCTATATAAGGTAGTAGTAATGAGGACATAGCACGACGCTGTCCTAATTAAAGCCAATTTTTCATTTCTTGATAGGCCATTGGGTAAGGTTTTATCAGTAAGATAAGCAATTATTTTGGCATATCGAGATTGGTCTTGGGCATTTAAAGCACAAATCACTTGGGATTCAGGTGTATCAAAGGCTGGAAAGGATAATTATTCCACCAAGAAGTCATATCAGAATTGGTGTTCTTCCAGTTGTAGCATGGATGCGAGCATAGCCATAGCATTTGTAGCTTTGTTTTTCATTCTTGGTATTTGTTGGAATGTGATGAAGACAAAGTAATTTTTCAAGTCTTCAACCAAATTTTTGTAAGGAATTAGTTTCTCATCTTTAGTCTAATAATATCCATTTACTTGATTGATAATGAGCTGAGAGTCACCATACACATGTATCTCTACAATTTTCCATTCCATAGCTAGCTTGAGTCCATTTACTAATGCTTTATATTCTGAGATGTTATTTGTGCATGGAAACATTAGTTTATACACCTTGGGTATCTTGTAGCCTTGAGGAGTGATAAATAGAACCCCTGCTCCAGATCCTTGTTGTGTGAAAGAACCACCAAAATACATCTTCCATGGATATTTAGTTAAGTGCATGATCATTTCATCTGGAAATTCAATTACAAAAGGTGTATCATATTGTAATGGTGAATCAGCTAGTTGATCTGCTAGGACTTGTCCTTTGATATCCCTTTTGTCCATGTACTTAATATCAAATTCACTTAGAATTAAGACCCATTTGCTAGTCTTCTTGTCAATGCTTTTTTACTCAGGAGATATTTGAGAGGATCTATTTTTGCAATAAATTTCACCGTATGCGAGAGCATGTAGTGTCTCAGTTTCTGGGATGCAAAGACAACCACTAAGCAATTCAATAATATTGTAATTGAGTTCATAAGACACCAAGGTCCTGCTGATATAATAGATTTCTCTTTCCTTTTTGTTTTCATCCTCATGTGCTAGCAATACTCCAAGCGATTTAGTCATAGCTAAGATATAGAGGAGTACTAGTTTTCCATGGATAGGCGCCATAAGAATAGGAGGAGTAGCCAGGTAATCCTTTAATTCTCTGAAGTTATTTTCACAATGCTCGTCCCATTTGAAGGTAACACCTTTATGTAGCAGTTTTGTGAAAGGTTGCATTATATCTGCTAGTTGTGACATAAATCTCCTGATGGACTAAAATCTTCCTTGAAGCGTCCTCATTTGAATGATATTGCAAGGAGGTGACATTTCCAGTATAGCTTTTACTTTTTCAAGGTCCACCTAAATTCCTTTGGCTGATACAATAAACCCTAAGAGTTTACCTCATTGGACTCCAAATGCACATTTCTTTGTATTAAGCTTGAGTTGAAATTCTTCCATGTGATCTAGTATCTTTCACAAGTCTTCAATGTAAGTTGTTTTGATTTTCGACTTGGCTAATGTATCGTCCACATAGTCCTCTATGTTTTTGTGTATCATATCATCGAAGATTGTTGTCATTTCTCTTTGGTATGTAGCACTAGCATTTTTAGTCCAAATGGCATGACGTTCCAACAAAATTTTTCCCATGCGCATGTAAATGTAGTGATACCCACCCATAGTTTGCTTTCAATTTTTGATGTCGTACTATTTTAGGCTATTATTTCAGTTGATTTGCCAGATTATTTTAGGCTAGATTTCATGTGAGCTTGATTATTTTAGTGGTTGGTTATTTCAGATCATGATGTTTATTTGTCTACCATGTGATGCGTAGATAGATGATGATATTATCATGATGTGATTATATATGTTGATGTTAGAATTATGATGTACTTACCCCATACTTGCATGTGTATGGTTAGTATATGTGTTGATGTACTTGTTGACATGTTTGTTGTGATAGAGGATGAAGACTTAGTTACTTGTATTGCAAGATCCACCCATTCGAATGATCCCTATCATTGTTTGCGATATTATATTGGATGTACATGCTTGTTCTTTTGATGTCAGGTCTACATGCACATGACATCATCTTCCCTGAATTCACAGGAGTGAGTGTGCCCATATATTCATCTCAATGGTAAAGAGGGGAGTTAACATACAGACCCAAAACCTTACCCTAAGCCTATTGTCCTAAGTATTCAATGAGTATCAGTTTGACTACCCTACTTGAATTCATCAAGTTGATGTGAATTCCTGGATCCTATCCTTGAGTGTGTTTGAGTTGATTTTGGTTGATTTCAGTTGAGTGTCTTGGTATCGAGTGGATTATCATGTTATTTATAATTTGATTATCATTGGAATTGATTATTAAATATAGGGTATTTAATTAATTTGAATTAATTAAATACCTATGTTTAATTGAGAAAATTAATTAAAGTTCAAATATTGAATATTTGGATTTAATTAAATATTTAATTGAAATTAAAGTTATTTTAGCTTTTATGCTTTATTAAATAATTAAATATTGAAGTGCATAGATAAAATTGTGCTTTAAATATTTAATCTATTTAATATATTATTTAATTAATTAATTGTGTCATGTAATTATTGAAATTAGAGTTTGAATTCAAAATGCAAGTTGTTTTAAGGAGTCAAAGTTGAGTTGCATAATTAAAGGGATATTTTAATTAATAATTATTATTTTCTTTCAATTTTGAAAGTGGAGTTAACTAGGTTTAGTGGAGTGTCTATTTTGGGATTTCTTGAAAAGTGGGAGTTGAGTCTCTTTAGGGGAGTTCTCTTCTCATTCTTTCATAACAAGTTTTTTTGAGAGAAGGTTGGAGGATTTTGGAGGAGAGATTTTGTGTGAGCTATTTTGTGTTCTTGTTATTTTTTGATTTTGTTGTGGTTGTAGACTTGGATGAATTGAGGGATCCTTCCTTTGGAGGCTTCATAGTTCCAGATCTACAGTCAGATTTAAATTTAGAGGGTTTCAGAATTCTCCATTTCTGAAAGGGCTTCTTGTCAAATTCATGGTGGAAATAAAGGTAGGGTTTGGAAAACCCATTGTAAATTTCAATTTCTTTAAAAATTTATCGTCCTTTGTGCTTGGTGTTTTCATTTCCTTAATTAGGATCTATTTGGAGTTTCTTATCAAATTGGGTATTTTAGAAACCCTAGATCTATATTTTTTAAGAAAAAATAATACTTGGCATAGTAGGGTTATGTTGTTAAAATTTCATGAGAAAATACCCTAGGGAAGGCCTTAAAATTAGAAAAATCAATGAGCCTATAGTAGGAAACTATAGTGAAAAGAAAAATAAATGTATTTGAAAATTATTCCATTGGGAAAAATTTAATTGATTGAAAAAAAACAAATCTCTAGAAAAATACAGAAAAAAATAAAAATTACACCAGTCAAAAAATAGAACCTAGAAAAAGACAAAATAGCAATGTGTGAAGAAAAAAGACAAAAAAAGAATTAGTCTTTCTTTATTTCTCTTTTCGGAAGTTCATTAATATAGTATATTAATTATTTTTTTTTAAAAATGAAATAGGGAAACGTTTTATGTTAGAATGAATTTAGAATAACTGAGAGGGGGGGTGAATCAGTTATACTCAGGTCCAGATGTGCCCATATAAAAATTTATACCACTTCAACAACTCAGATCTGCTCAACAGCAATAAACAACAAAAGTGTGCAGTTTACTATACTAATGAAATAAGCTTACAAAAATTTAACAGTAAAACACAACATAAACATCACACATTTTGACACCATGATTTAACGTGGAAACCCAATAAGGGAAAAACCACCAGTAACATGCTACCAAAATTTCACTCTTCTGAAGTGAGCTCTGTTAGGAGCCAACCCTGTTAAAGGTTACAAAACACATTGTAAAATGTGATCTGGTTAAAGGATTTAATCACCCTATCAGGAGTGGCCTTGTTAGAGGACTTAGAACATTCCAATTTGAATGTCACCTTGTTCAAAGGATTTATACAATGACTTTTAGGTCAACCTAGTTAAAGGATTTAAACTGATACAATGGTTAGAAAGAAATCAGCAGGTGTGCTCTGATACATACAACTTAATTTGCAAATCCAGATCCAATTTCAGGTCTTATGCTAATTCACGGAGTGGCCTTGATTTTAATCTCAAACTTCAGATCTTATTGGAAATCCATCAAGCAATCTCTCTGCTTCTCTGCTCAGCCTTCTTTGCCAGGTCTTTCCAATCAGTCAATTAACCATGCAATACTCTTGCATACACCTTCTCCTTACACTTGGATACATGAAAATAACCTATGTATGTTATATTATACCTCTTCATCTAGGTCAGATAGATCTTTTTCTGATTAATCAAGATCGTAGATCTTAGGTTAGGTCATATCTAATGGATCTTTCCATCATTACATTTATTTACTTCTCCAATACAGTCATTAATTAAACATTGAATCAATGCACTAATAAAGGTTTCCTGTGCATTAAATGAGTGTGGACCAATCTTAATTAGCAATACGTATCCCAATAAAATCAACTATATAGGCCAGAGATCTCAAATATCATCAATTACTAAAATACTGTTGCTCGGCTTTCTCTGTCTCCCTCGGCATTTCACAAGCACTTGACATCATCTTTTCTTTGCTCGGCATCACCTTTCACTTTCCTCGACATCAACTTTGCTTTTCTTAGCATCGACCTTCCAGTGAGCTATTAGTGAAAGATAAACAACATATCACTTTGCCAAAGTGCCAAATGATCAAGTACCCTCGTGTATACTCATAACTCAACCATTTCCATGGTCTTCTTGTTATCCTATTCTTCAAATATTTATCAATCAATAGATATGGTACTCAAACATATAGAAATAGTCTCACCAGTTAAGGTTTGACATCAATGACAAAATAAAAATTGTCTACATTGTAACAATCTTTCCAACAATCTCCTTCTTTGGCATTGATGGCAACACTAAACTGTAAAACAATAATTTCCAACCAAATTTACCATACAATCCAAAAATTTTGTGTGTTCCTTGATATGAACAAATATTCATTAATGTCTTTAGCTTCATTCTGATTCTCATCTATAAAATATTACTCCCTATGTGTCTGTAATCACACTGATATCTTTCTATTGCTTGTTCAGCTCCCTCTTTCAGTAATATCTCCCTTATATCTATTAATTTATCAATCATTCATTTTAGCAATAATCTCCCTCTTTGACAACAATGCCAAAGTTGTTGACATATTTATTATGTAGATTCATCTTGTTCTAATCTTTGTATCATGTTGTTCCTGTCATCTTTGTTTATGGCTGGTCTTCTTTTCTCTTCTTGTCTTCCACTTCACAGTTTTTAGGTAGCATCCTCAAAATGTGACTTACTGTGCATCAATGTGTCAAGTGTTCTAATTAAAACATTTGATGCAACAGCGCCATTCAGAACTAGTTAGCCTCTGCTAGGGGAATCACCCCCAATTTATCTCTTAGACACTCATGAGCATCCTTGGGTAACACTTTTGTAAATATGTCTGCCAACTATTCCTTAGTGTTCACATATTCCAGTCTCACTTCCTTCTTCTGAACTAGCTCCCTCAAGTAATGATACTTGATAGCTATATGTTTTGTCTTAGAGTGCATTAAAGGATTTTTAGAAATATTAATGGCACTCATATTATCACAATATATGACAACTATTTCTATGATCTCCTCCTTCATACCTTTCAGTAGTATCTTCAACCACACAATGTTTGAACAATTAACTGCTGCTACCACATACTCAGATTCAGCTATAGATTGTGAGGTGCAATTCTGTTTCTTTCTTGTCTAGAAAACTAATCTTTTCCCCAAAATAAATTCTCCTCGTGTGGTTCTTTTTCTATCATCCACATTACCAGCCCAGTCAGAATCAGTATAGACTTTGAGTTCAAACTTGTCATTCCTTTTGTAATATAGGCCATAATCTTTTGCACCTTTCAAATATCTCAGAATTCCTTTCACTGCCATTATATGTGTTTTGGATTAGCAGAAAATCTAGCAACAACTCCAATTGCTAATGCAATATCAGGTCTACTGTGTACATCATACTACATCTTACCAATCATTGATCTGTACAGTGTTTGATTTACCTCTTTTGTATCATCATTCTTTGTCAACTTCTGTCCAGTAGCCATGGGTGTACTCATTGGTTTTCAATCTTCCATACCAAAATTTTTCAGTATCTCTTTATCATACGGCCATCGCCTAATCACCATATGCTCATGCATACCCTTAAATCTTTCTCAAACACCGTGACCGAAGGAAAAACACTTGTCTCATTGTCGCTGAGTCCATTTTCTCCTTTTGGCGACCATGCGATAATCTCTTAACAGCCACCCACCTTGTGACACATGTCATACATCCATTGGTTCACTTACTGCATACTAGAGAACTGAGTCATCATTCTTTTTTGTCGACAACCCGACTAAGCATTACTGCAAACCACAGACGGTCAGTTGCGATGTCTCGGTCAGTATTTCTTAACTGCTGTTTTATCTCGAGACATGGTGACTGAAAGCCTGACTTAACTTTCAACTTTGATTGATTTGGCGATAATGCGACATAAGGTAATCGCGAAGTCTGAAGACATTTTCATAACTGTTAAGAATTTCCTGCGATCACCCGACTAAGCAGTGGGTCCCTTCTGTATAAAGCCTTATAAGATGGTTACCTTGCGACTACCCGACATGAAAGGAATTGCTGTCTCAGAAGGCCAAAGGAATATTCTAAAGTTGAACGAGACCATGCGACATAAAGGAAAATGCCAAGTCAGGAAGACCTAAGGAAAATTCGTTCGGGTTGATGTGACGAGGCAACTTAATTGAAACACATGCCTTAAGTGAATAGAAAAAGTAACATCGAAATAGAAAGACATGACATAGGGTTTAATTTTATCGTTTAACATTTGGAAAGCCCAGGGTTTTCAAGGTTTTGCAAATTGAGTTAGGTTTAGACTTGAAAACCTAAAAACATGACAGAAGTAAGGCCACAAAGAATGAGAGATAGCTTATTTGAAACCACCAGATCACAGAGAAAAGGACAGGGAACCAGGAAAACTACCAAAACAAGAAATACAACCAACAGTGGCTTTGATGCGGATTGGCTAAACAAAGTTTATGACAAAGAACCACAGAATCTCTGGTTGCAGACCACCTTCAATGGAGCAAAACCCTAAAAAAGAAAGGGAAATATGTACAGAATTTACAAACAAGGAACAAGGAAAGGAGAATATAATACATACTTACATATGCAATTTGAACCTTTACTCAAAGAATGGCTTCAAAAAATGTCCATGCACAGGCAACTCAAAGAGATCTCCTTCCATATTCTTCAACAAATATGAGTCTTTGCCAAATTTTTCTGCAATAATGAACGGTCCCAGCCATAAAGACTCAAACTTCTTATGCTTGCCTTTATCCTCTGCCCTTGCATTCCATTGGAGAACTAAATCATCAATTTGGAACTTTCTCTCAGTAGCCCTCCTGTCAAAAAGATATTTCATTTTTTGCTATAGCTTCACATTTTCTCTTTGACTATTTCTCCTCATTTCATCCAATTCATTCAACTGCATCATTCTATTTTGCATATTGTCAGAGACATCTAGATGTTCCTCTTGTATGAATTGGCAAATGGGAAATAAATTGTTAATAGGCAATCTCGCTTGTGAACCATACACCAACTCAAAAGGTGACTGACCAATTGCCTTTTTAAGTGTTATCCTATCAGCCCAAAGAGAAAATCTCAATTTTGTATGTCATGTCCTTTTGTTTTGTTCCAGAGTCCTCTTCAATATTTTTAGTATGCTTTTATTGCTAGAATTAGCTTGTCCATTGGCCTGTGGATGATATGGGGATGAATATGATATTATAATCCCATATTGTTCACAGAAACTTGTCATTTCTTCTGATCTGAAACTCATAGCATTGTCCATTATTAATTTATTAGGCACTCCAAATCTAGTCAAAATATTTTCTAATAGAAATTCAGTAACCACCTTACTAGTTTCCTTCCTTGTGGGGATAGCCTCAATCCATTTAGTAAAGTAATTTGTGGCAACTAAAATCCAACTGTGCCCTGCACTAGACTTTTCATGAAATTCACCAATAAAATCAATGCCCCATACAGCAAAAGGAGCCTCAGTACTCACCGGGTTGAGTAACAGAGCACCTGCAAATTTCAATTTATTGGAGAACCTCTGACATGGTTCACATTTCCTAA
>MU225940.1:786113-801616 GCA_018584345.1 Thuja plicata
TAGATATTGTTATTATTAATTGGATTTAAGTTTATATAAAAGTTTTCTTTTATATCGATGTATTTGGAATTAGTGGCATTTAAATTGAATTAAATTAGTTTAATTTAAATTTGGATTATAATGGACTTGGTCGTGTATTGATTAAGTTTATTAAACTTATGTAAAATTTCCTTATTAAAGATGTAATTTTGAATGTTAGATGATTACTATCCTATAATTGGAGGGTTATTTGCATGATTGCTAAATTTTATGTATGATGGATTATTGACTTTTTTCCCATAGTGTAAACAATGCTTCTTTCCTGATTGATTATTTCTTATGTTAAGGGTATCCGGGTTTTAGAGTTCCCTAGGATGAATACAGAGGTTGGGGGTAAATTTTATTTATGATTTTATGATGTGGTGTGTGTTCTATGTGTTGTTACCCTAAACTGACCATGTGAACCATATTGCTTATGTCATCTGAGTATGTGTATCCTTGCGATCGTTCCTGATGTGTGTTGGGAACTGGAGTGGGTATACATGGTTTTGACCTATGCTTATCTATGTAGGACCTATGAGCCTAGGGTAGGTTACCTAGTTGTGTAGTAGGGGGTGGCTTGCAATAAGTGACGCGGCCTACAAGTGGCTACTAGGATTGCTTATTGTAAGTAATCTTAATAAGTGATAACTTAATATGTAATGGAGAGATCTTAAAATGAACTAATAAGATGTGTGATTCTTCACCCATGCTTGAGTGCTATCATAGGCTAAGATGGAGGATGAGATGATTCTTTCTTCCTTGAGGGGTGTGTGTCTGGCATAGTTAGTGACTTTGTCTATTTGAGACGTCATTAATGCCATGTATGGTCACTTAAGTGTTAGGATCCATTGGGATTACTAGGACAAAACTTAAGGGTTAGACGTACATGATGATAACTTCCTATACACACTCTAGATTTCCTATGTGTGTCTGTTGCCTCTGGATTATTGAGTCTTATCTTTCATTTTTTGTAGTACACCTTGAGTTAGAGAGCTATCAGGATCCATTTTCTTAGTGGATTACTTCCTTCTTTGGTTTCTGATATCTGAGTGGGGTCTGTTGTTATCTCTTCAGCATGGTGCGGTGGAGTTTGTAGTTCCACATGGATGGGTGGTAGTGATTCTTTACCATTTGAGATTCAACATCCTTGTTCCAGTGCTTGATGGTTCTTATGTAGTTGATCTCTTTATGATTCTTCATTGGTGGTTATGTACTTATCTTTCATTATATTGTAATCTTGTATTAGTGTATCACATGTGATACCTAATCTGGATATTGTATTATGTAGTTAGAGTGATTATTACATACCCTGTGACATGTGTAGTGGATGTGAGTTTATGTAGGTTTCATGGTTATCCATGAGGGTTGTAATTGTTATTTTTAAGTTGTATTTTTTATATCTATTTAAATGGAACTTTTATGTTATGTTGAACTAGTTGAGTTTTACTTTTACGTAATTCAATGTCATGGAACCCTTGAGTCTTGTAAGCTATGTTTGTATGTGTTATGTGAGTAAATGGTATTTTCTTCCTTAGTAATGTATTTCTTATTATGTAAACTTTAGAAAAAAAATGTATTCATCAAACTTAGTATCATGTTCTAGGTTAATCTCTCTTGGGTTCCCTGGCGGGGCGTTACATTTGGTATCAGAGCACTAGTTTCTATGCTGGGAACTCTTGGAATTGTACACCCACTAGGTTGTGTATAGCTTGAAACTAAAACTAAAACATAGACATACAACATTATTATATTTAGATTTATTTCTTTATGATTATTCTTATCCTTAGTTTTCATTTCGAGCTATCTTGTGAGTAGTGTATGTATCTCTATTTGTTTCAGCTACCATGCCTAAAACTAGAGCTGTGAGAGGCCATGGTAGAGGTTGTTCTAGTATTCATGAGAGAGATAGTTTGAATAGCTCCTCCATGAGTGTTAGATAGGGCAGTGGTCAACAACATTTTATAGATGGGCATAGTGAGGAACGTCGGGAGGAGTCTAAGGAACTTGGCACTAGACAGTTACTACAAGCAATTTTGAATCATCTTCCAGAGTGGGTCAGAGCAGATCAGGATGCATCCCATTAGTCTCATAGAGAGGAAAGGGAGAGGGAGAGGTCTAGGAGTACTTGAAGGAGGACCATTACAGTGGACCTTGATATTGTGGTGGCGAACCACATGAGGGATCTGATGAGAGGATGACCTAATCCCTTTAATGGAAAGGGATCTAGATCTGAGGCCAAGACATGGCTTATATCCTTAGAGAGGTGTTTCACCATGCATCCGTTTAGTAGCAATACTAAAACAATATATGATGTGATGCAGTTGTCTAATTTTGCGGCTGTATGTTGGAAGATAAAGGAGGAAATTTTGGGGCTTCAGATGGACACAGTGACTTGGGAGTTATTTCTTGAGCACTTTTGAGAGTGTTTCCTCTTAGATCAGTGGAGACAACAGTGGCTTGATGATTTCCCCAATCTGAGGCAGTTGACTTTGAGAGTTGAGGAGTATGAGTGTCAATTCTTCAAGCTCAAACAATATGCATGGTACAGACATGATTCAACCTTGATGATACAACACTATGTTAGAGGGATTAATGCCCACATAGTTGGGGAGGTAAAGCTCTTTGAGCCTACGAACCTAAGAGATACGGTTATTAAGGCTACTCTTGCAGAGGATAATTTTTCTTTGGACATGGAGGTTGACATGGTGCTCAGTCAGGCGGTGCATCAGGATCATGATATAGAGGTAACCAGTCATAGGGTACTGGGAACTTCAAGAAGCCATCTAACTTCTATAGAGGTAACCAGAATCAAAATTCGACTCAGAATCAACAACAACAGCAGAAGGCTACTCCTTCTACTCAGAGCAGTAAGAGCTTTCATAATGGAAAATGCTTCAGGCATAATCACTCCAACCATCCGACACAGAGTGCACACCCTAGTGCCTATAGAGGTAGCATTCAATAGTTGATTATGCCCTTGGCTGGGAGAGGCAATATCAGAGGGACAGGATGCTTCACATGTGGTTAGTTTGACCATATTGCAGTTAATTGTGCTCAATGAGCACCTCAGTTTTTAGCACAGAGGTTGGTAGATTTGGAGCCTATAGTGGGTGGTTCAGGGGGATCTCATAGATTTTTTGCATCTTTGGATCACCGTCAGGAAGAGCATCAAGGTATAGTGATAGAGACCTTATGTACTATTCGAGGTACTTCTATCTCTATTTTATTTGATTCTAGAGCTACAGATTCATTTATTTCTCCTTTCTTAGTTGAACGATGTGGGATAGTGGTTGCAAAGCAATAGTAGGATAGCAAGTGGAGTTAACTTTAGGGGATAAAGTATCCATAGATTCTTTGGTCAGTAAGTGTGAGCTGAACTTAGGTAAATTCATTACCACAGTTGATATTTGTGTGATTCCTTTGGGATCATATGGGGTTGTATTGGGAATGGATTGGTTGTGATCTCATGGGGATAATATTGATTATAGATAGAAGACCACCCAATGCAAGGCTGACGTGGGTAAGGATTGCAAGATTTTGGGGATTCCACATCCCATATATCTTCATATGATTTCCATGATGCAACTTAAGCAGAGTGTTTGGAAGGATTGCCAAGTGCTTGCGGTGACTATGAATGAGTTAGATGAAGTGGAGAATGAATTCAAGACCCTAGATCATCCTATTTTATAGGAGTTCGTTGATGTATTTCCTAGTGATATTTCAGGCATGCTACCAAGGCATGACATTGACTTTCATATTGAGCTTGTTCTAGGAGAAAAACCTATTTCTAGAGATCCTTATTAGATGACTACTCATGAATTGAGTGAGTTGAAGCTGCAGTTAGAAGATTTGTTGGCAAAGGGAAGCATTCGCCCTAGTGTTTCTCCTTGGGGAGAACCTATCCTCTTTGTTAAGAATAAGGATGGATTGTTACACTTATGCATTGACTATAGACATGTTAGGGGGTCAAGAGTCTCCTTGTTTTGAACTTTATAAGTTCATGTGTTTATAATAGTCAGAGTCTCACTTCGTTCATTTTTCCTACCTTGTTGTTTCCTCCAAAGCCTTTATATTTGAGTCTATCAAATCTAAGCCTTTGGTGTCATCAGGTTCAATTCTGGTCTATTATAAGCCGGTCACTCAAGCCTTCAAGTCATTTGAACCTCCTTGAACCTCTTTGAACTCCGGTTCAAAGTAGTTCAAAGTAGTTCAATAACGGTCCAAGTCTTTTATCGCTAACGATGTGTCCCTGCAGGAAAGCACGCGACACTTCCCCTTTGTGAGGTGTTGAACCTCTTTGAACCCCTTTGAACTCCGGTTCAAATTAGTTCAAAGTAGTTTAGAAAGGAATGCAGGCAGGATTCTTAATGACGTGACGGGCCGATTGACGTGGCATGATTCTATTTGCTGAGTCAGTGCACGGTAATCAAGGAAATCACTTGCACGGGTGGGAAATATTTGATTTGAGAGTAAATAATTATGATTGGAGAAGGTGGCAGGTCTCAAAGATACATTTTGATTTGAAAGCATTCATTTTTCACGTCACTCGGCATTGAAGGCTTAATTAATACCCACATGAAGCTGTCTCTCCCGTGCTTCAAACTGCAAATAAAAGAAGCTTTGTAAGTCATTTTTCCCTATTATGCATTCATGAACTCTCAGTGCTGGAAAGGTGGTTTGGTCAGGTTCAACTCTTATAGGTAGCTTTTTTGAGCTCTGCTCCTCATTTCTAGTTTTTGCTTAAAGTTCAATATTTAGAGCCGTGAGCTGGTAAACTCTTCATTTTCTTGTGCAAATATGAAGTCTGTTATGCACTTCTTTGGAAATGTAAAGAACTTAGAATGTAGGGCTCTGGTTATAGCGGACATGGATTTTTTAGGGGTTTCAGTTGACACCATGACTTCAAATCTCTCCTCTCATGTTGATGAAGAGTCTGTTGTAGAAATTTTAGCCAGCGGCTTACTAGAAGCAGCCACATTCCCACCTTCTTCCGTCTGTCCCGAGTTGATACAGGAGTGCATTAATAGATATGATGTTAAATTGAAGTGTATTTTAAATGCAGATGGTCAAACCCTAGTACCAGTAAACCATGGAACCATTGCAGCAGTTTTCAAAATACCTGATGAGGGCCTTGTTAACTTCACCCCCACCCAGTCTTTGGCTCAATTTAGGGAAAATGTTGACAAGAACAGAAGCCATATAGCAAGAAAATGGACCAAAACAAACTACAAAGGTGGGTCATGGTTACCCAAATCCCTTACTAAGGACCACATGAACCCTCTGGTACATGATATTATTATCCTTCTCCACCGATTAAAGGGTTCAGAACAAGCCTTGTACTTTGACAAATGGATGTTCTATTTTGTGGAAATTGTCTTAGAAGGAAGACATCACATAGACTGGGTAGAGATCATAGCCGTATCCCTTAGGGATCAACTCAAGCAAACTCAAATGACCAGAGAAGGATTTTATATGTCCTCATACTTAATGTATTGCTTGGCCTGCACTCAAAATTTATCTCCTATTCAGAAAATTCCTTGCAACGAAAGCTTGTTTATTTATGAGTATTTCCCATTGTTGAGAAAAGATAAAGTTTTAGAGGACTACAGGAAAGTACACGATGTGTTTTGGGGGAAATTACTCCAAGAACTTGCCGGTGCGCCCAACCAGAGAATTTCAAAGAATCCTCAGAAATTGGTGCAGATATTTGGTAGTTTCTACATTCAATTTCCCCGCTTCACATATATTCGGGTAGGTCGATTTGAAGAGGAACCCTTGAAGCTGCCTCGATATGCTTTCGATTGTTTTGTTCTGTCGAAGGTTTGTAGATAGTTATTTATTGTTATTAAAACCGCTCTCCCTGAAGACAAGTGGAATTCTTTGTTTCTGGTGAAACTAGGCCATTTGGTCTGTAATAGTATGTTGGATGCATCCATTGTTGGGAGTAATTTGCTGAACTTCCACATGACCTTTTATGAACCAAGGACAGGATTTGACAGAAAGGGTTTTTCCAGGAAGACTCTAGGGCTAAGTAAATGCCCCTCCCCAAGTTATCATCCTGAGGATTTATGGGAAAATCTCGATGATGAGAAAAGGGTCTGGGAGCGGGATAGAACCAGGCTCACTGCATCTCAGATCAAGTTATTGCAATTGAGGTTTGATATCAGAAATGTGGAAGAGGACAGTTCAGAGATTCCATGCCCATCTGCCACTTGTTCAGAAGTAGAAAGTGTCGCAATTATCGATTGGGGCAGGAAAGAATCTAGCGATATTAAGCTCAGAGCGCACCGTATTTTTGAAGAGACTGAGAATTGGATTACAGCGAAGAAGAAAGGAGTTCAACTCCTTACAAACACATGCCTTGATATAGGGTCATCTATTAAAAGTGTAAAGCAAGTTCTTGCTAATGATTCTCCTTTGTTATCAAATGCAAGTGAAATAACATCATTGAAAGACCCTACCGCGCCAAGATCGAGGGTAAGGACGAGGACAGAAAAGAAGAACCAGATGGCTTTAGGAGAACCTGACTATTTGGATGATGTCGTTGAGCTCAATGAAGAAGTCCTCTCATTCACCCCTGATCACCAAGAGAAGGTTCAAGAGGTTCTCACGCATTATTAGGAGCTATCCCAGGTTGCAAACACACCTGTAAAAACTCCTGATAATCAAATTATGCCTAGTTTGATTCCACCATGGCTTATTGAATCTGTTAGCAAGAGAAAAAGTTTCAAACCGCTAGCTATGCTAGTTAAAGAGATTGTTATGAGGTATGCTGCCCGCATTCCAAAAGCTAAAAGAATGAAAAGTGATGCGAGGTTGACAACAGACCTGTCAAGAGGGAAGATCATTGCTGAAATTGCCACATTAAATCCTACAAAAGAGGTGTAGGAACCTGAGCCCGAAGATTATGAAATAACAAAAATGCAGTTAGGAGTTCTGAATAGAGACTCTCATGATCACATTTTCAAATTTTTCGCCGACCATATGCTAGGATAGTCACAGAAAGATGGCAGTGAGAAATGCGAATTGAAGCAAATAGTTTCAACTATGGTAGAATTTCTCTCGTCTTTGGGTGAAGATGGTGCACTACCTTTGGCACAGGCCTACCAAGGGTTTGACCCTAACTCGGCGGAAAACCAAAAATTGGTCAAATAGGTACAATGAGGTTGAACCTAGACAGAAGTAATAAAGGCATGGACAGATGGTGTAATAGGAGAAGGAAGCGCCTTCATAAGGGAGTTCATGAGAACCCGTGCGGACGGCAAAATACTCCTAGGAGAGATTCAAACCTTTTATCCCAATATGGGAAAACAAGGCAGAAAATTATGCAGACGTTGTGACGTGAGTGAAAGAAATTGAAGATTATCGAGTAAAATAGTTTTTAACTGAAAATCCCATGAAGTTAGTTGATCCTTGTATGCTGTTTATCTTAAAAAAAAACTTTGGCCGGAAGAACGTGTTGTTTGAAGCAGCTATTTCTCAGATGAAAGCCATGGAAAAAGAAGTGCAGGAAATTCACTCCAACACCTTAAAAGACATAAAAGTAGTGAACCCCTTGGGAATCTTACAATTGGAGGATGGAAATCAGGGTGTCGATGCAATGGTTAAGTCTTTCATTGATGTAATGAATGCCTTCAAAGAGAATGATGCTCCAATGGTTCACGACCTCACCAGAACTGCCAACATCGAAGCCATGTTGATCTTGAATTGAGGACAACTACCGAAACAGGCTGAAAAAATCCAAAAAATGCGATGGGAGAAGAATGCGATGCACGCCAAGTTAGCCGCACTAAAAAACCTGCACACCCCGCCTACTCAGGAACTGATCCGTGTCTTTCGGTCATGGAAGCTAGTGAAGATGGCCACGTCAGAAGATACCCAAGAAAGCTAAACCGGATTATGTTTTATTTCCTTAAATTATCCTGCTTTTAAACAATCTTATTCTGAGAACTTTGTTATAACTGGTAACTATTTCTTTCTATGGTTGTATTCGAGAAGCCCATTTTTTTGGGAGGCTTTCTCAGACTGCTGAACTATATAAGCTGGAGCTTAAAACTCTATAAGGGGTTAGAATAGATGAGAGGGAAAGATATAATTTAGAATAGAAAAAAAGTTTGTTCTTGTTTTTCAATAGTTTAAGTGACTGATGATATCTGGACTTTGAGCTAGTTATACCTGGATGCTCATGCTGAACTAAATTTTGATCTTTGGAAATCAGATAGTAAAATATACATCCCTACTTTGAGAGAGTTATATATTGAACTTTTGCATGCGTTATTCCATTTCAGTCATTTAGTTTTAGATTTATGAATTCCAGTTTTCCGTAGATGAGTACTTAATTGTTTTGAATTTCTTGGTCAACTAGTTAGTTTAAAGCTCTTCTGCAAAATAGTTTCCAGTTCTTTCTAAGTTTTGCGAGTTTCCATGCTATACCTCATCTGTCCAAGAACAGTTGAGAGATCTTTTCTTGCTTTTCAATTAAAAGCTTATATGTTTAAATTGCAATATCCATTCATTGAAAATCTTTGAAAGGGAGCTGTACCTTTGTAAAATTCAGAGGGAAGAAAAGTAAATGCTTACCCAACTGTTGTTTAAGGATTTGTTTTCAAGGGCATAGAGTTAGAAAGTAAACATCAAAATTTAAGGAGAACAAATCTGTTAGCCAACAGATTTTTGGCGACTCTACTAGGGAAAGACCAGTCAAGTGCACTAGTATGATTCCCGTCATAATGCCACATAATGGTGCTACCCATTAACAATGGGTTCCCCGTGCTCCAGCCAAATTTGGGTTTTGAAGACACACAGGAGGATTTAATCTCAGATCTTGCTTTAGCTGCTTGGAGATTCAGATGAAGTAATTAAGAGTTCCGTCGGGTTCAAAAAGTTCTCGAGAGAGAGGAAGAAATTGGTGAACATCTAAGAGGTATTCCCGTTTCTAGAGAAGCTTTCATAGTTAACAGACTTGCACAAGGTCAACAACTGAACTAAGGTTTGAATAGATACTTGAACTGGCAACCAGAAGATACACAAGGGGGGAGCACAGCAGAGGATTGGTGGATGAAGATTTTGAACTGTTGGAAAGCCTAAATTTCAAACCAGAATTAAATCTTTACCGAAAAAGAAAGGTTCAAACTGTCAGCCGACCCTCATCTCCCCCGCGAAGCCAAGCTGCCCCATTGACTATTCAAGCCATTGTTTCTCTGGGTACCGTAATTCCCACTATTTTAAATATTCACCCTTTAGATTTCCAACTTCCATTCATGGCCAGAAATCAGCCTTGGGGCCAACACATTGGGCCTCTGAACCTGGGAGTTAACCAACCTACTGATTTACCTAAAGGAGCCAATCAAATTTTACCCAAGTTTAGTGGAGACAACAAGGTCTCTTCAGATTATCACCTCAATGCTTTCCAAACTACTTGTGGGATCATGAGTGTGTCTACCGAAGATGTGGCGGTGAGAATTTTTGTCAGAACTCTTGTAGATGCTGCCGCCGATTGGTTCAGTCACTTGCCGAATGGATCCATCACAAATTGGGACACTATGAAGCAGGCTTTTGAAAAAAGGTTCAAAACCCCTGACAATGAAGTCTCTTTATTATTACAACTTAGTCAGTTAAAAAAATAGATCCACGAAGCAATGAGAGAATTTGTTGCCAAATTCAATAGGACTCTGCAAAGAATTCCCGCAACCGTTGCCCCGAGTGACGAAAACAAAAAGATTTATTTCCTTAATGCAGTCCTGCCGGATATAAGCTTCCATTTGTTGAAAGATTGGGTACCCAATCTTGAAGATGCCCAAACTAGAGCGATTGAACTTGAAGACACTCTCATAACTGCTGGCAAGTGGAAAAGAGAAGTGCAAACCCCAAGCAGTTCTTCAGCTGCTACGACTACAGATCCAATGGTACAGAGGCTTATGAATGACATAGCTATGCTAAAAAGGCAGCATAACAGGATGACTTCCTATCAACCCCCTTATCAAGACATAAGTCAAAGGAAATTTCCCCAACAGCAGACGAAAGCTCAGCAGTTACCTAGCCCTCCACAAAGGTTGCAAATAGAGCCTGCTCCCAAGGAAACTATGTGCTCGTTCCACCTGACCACCGATCATGATGGGGATATGTGTACCGAATGGGTAAGATACTTACAACTCAATGTAGCCAGAGATGAGATGAGTAATGAAAAACTTCATGAGGAAAAGAATTCCCCAGACATTGGTTCATCAGGTTCTTTCTATTTAGAATATGTACCCAGTGTAGAGCAAGGCGGAAGTGTATTAGCAACCCTACAAGATCCAGCCTGCGCTATCTTAACAAGAAATCAACGAACTCAGAAGTTTGTTCCAGGTGCAACTGCTACAAGTGCGAACACAAAAAGAAAGGATCCTACTGGCGAAGAAACGCACACAAGTTCAAGGGGCTCGGAGGTAAAAATTCTTTCCAGAAATACAACTACCCCTCCATCTCCTTTTGATTTTGTTGATTTCTGTAAGTCTTCAACGATTTCTATCTCTTCTCTTGATTTCTTGAAGATGAACCCTAAAGAACTAGATAAGTTGGTGAAACATGTTAAAGGTAAAAATTATACAAGTCCTCAAGCAGATAAACCCTTCATAGGGGAAACCACCACTATTCAAGAACCTTTTTTTTTTCAACCCCAAGACACTCCCCAAATTCCAGAAGGATGTCAGTCCATAAATCCCATCAAAAATGAGTACGAAGAGAAAAAGCCAAATCCATTTTATGTCTCTCTGTTATTGAGTGGTCAAAAATTGAGTAATTGTATTATTGATTCTGGTGCTTCTGACAACATAATGCCCGCCCCCATAGCTAAGGCTTTGGACTTACCCTTAACCAAAACCTTCGGTCATTGTTACTCTATGGACGGTAAGGAAGTGCCATTAAAGGGTCAGATCAAAGATTGTCAAGTTGTCCTAGCCACATACCCTGACAAACAGTTAAAACTCACTATTTTAGTAGCTGATATCCCGGCTAGTTACGGAATGTTACTCAACAGAACCTTCTGTAAGGACTTGGGCGGGGATATAAAAATGGACTGGTCTGAAGCCACAATTCCTGTAGGCAAAAAGAAGGTAAAGCTAGAACTTGAACCTAAGAATAAGTATACTGTGATACCCTCCGATGAACCCAAAGCCCAAATCTTGTATGAGGAGTGCAATTTCAGGAATTATGTCATCCTGACTGATTCAGATAAAGATATTCAAGTCAAACCTCAGGAAGAAGAAGACATTTGGAAAATGGAGTTTGACAAAAGCTGCTCTAACTCAGGTTCAGGTGCCGGAGTGGTCCTTTTCCCTCCCTATGGAGAGTGCATTCCCTTTTCTTTCAAGTTAGATTTCAAAAACACTAACAACACCGCAGAATATGAAGCTTTGTTGTTAGGCCTGGAGGAGTGCAGGTTTAGAGGGGTTAAAAAGCTGATTGTGAAAGGAGACACTGAATTTATTGTAAAACAGGTTCGGGGATAGTTCTCTGTAAGGAATGAGAAATTAAAGAATTATAGAAACCTATTCTGGGATGACATAGAATTTTTTGATGCCTTTTCCATTGAGTATATTCCCAGGAATCAGAATACCAGAGAAGATTCTTTGGCTGTATCGGCCTCCTTACTTTTGCCACATTCTGATTTTAAAACTCAAAAATATCAGATTGAAATGATATACAAGCCGAGGATACCAGACAATGTTCAGAACTGGCAAGTGTTCGATGATGATACACAGCTTAAAGAATTTCTGGAGTGTGCCGCTGGATTTACTGAAATATATTTCGAAGGTTCAAAAAGTGAATGTAAAGAAATTTACCAAGATGAGGATGATAATGCAGGGATGATTCAGCTGAAAAGTAATAAAATCCCTAAGGGCCTAGTTTCTTTGGAGCATCTGTTCAGAAGGAGAGATGACAGCATAGTAAAGGAAAAGGTCTCACATGTTCCAAATTCAAAGGAATATGAAAAAATTGATATAGGTGACCAGGATTATCCTAGGTGGATTTCCATTGGCCAAAATTGTACTGAATCTGAAAAGGAAGTTTTGAAAAGGTTATTGAAGGAATACAGAGACGTTTTCGCCTGGGACTATAAGGATTTGAAAGTTTTTAGGAACGGTCAATTTGAGCACCAAATCCCCTTGAAACCTGGAGTTATTCCTTTCCGCCAGAAGTTGAGGAACTATAACCCTAAGGTATCGGAAGCTATACTAAGGGAAGTTAAAAAGATGTTGCAGGCCCGAATCATCTACCCTATTCACCATTCAACATGGATAACTAACATAGTGCTCGTGAGAAAGAAAAATGGTGAAGTTTGAATTTGTGTTGATTTTCGTAACCTGAACCAAGCAAGTTTGAAAGATAATTATGCTTTGCCTGTCATGGAGCATGTCTTGCAGGTGGTCTCCAGTTCTGAAGCCATGTCAATGTTAGATGGCTATTCAGGTTACAATCAAATAGGGGTAGCAAAAGCTGGCCAACACAAGAAAACCTTCATCACGCCATGGGTCACTTATGCCTACAACCGAATTCCCTTTGGACTTATAAATGCAGGTGCAATTTTTCAACAGGCAATGAACTCTTCCTTCGAAGATCTTAGAAATAAGATCATAGTGATCTATCTGGATGACCTTACAGTATTTTCAAAAAGGAGAGACTAGCACTTGAATGACCTAGAACGAGTTTTGTAGCGTTGCAGAAATCATGGTATCTCTTTAAACCCCAAAAATTCCATATTCTTTGTAGAGGAGGGAAAGTTACTCGGTCATATAGTATCAAAAGAGGGCATTAAAATAGATCCTGAACGAGTTAAAGCAATTTAGCAACTCATCCTGCCTACTAGCAGAATTGGTCTGAAGTCATTCTTCAGTCAAATTAATTTTCTGCGAGCTTTTATTCCTAAATTCTCTGAAGTGACAAGACATATGATCAAAATGATGAGCGAGAGAATCCCTTTTAAGTGGAATAATGATGGACGGAAAGCTTTTGAAGATATTAAAACTGCCATATCTCAGGCACCAGTATTGGGAAGTCCAAATTTTAGAAAATATTTCATTGTGTACTGCTACGCTTCTCAACATACCCTTTCAAGCATACTCACTCAGAAAGACAAAGAAGGACAGGAAGCACCCATAGCCTTTATGAGCGTACCCCTGAAGAAGCATGAACTCAAATACTCCCAAATAGAAAAACATGCTTATGCGGTGGTAAAGGCAGTGAAGCATTTCAGGTATTACATTCTTCACTCGCATAGTACTGTATATGTGCCAGAAACTGCTGTGAAGAGCATTCTGACTCAGAAGGAGATTGGCATGAATAACAGAGCTGTATGGATTGCGAAGATTCAAGAATATGAATTGACAATCAAACCTACAAATTTGGTAAGAGGAAAGGGTTTATGTAAGTTAATTGCAAACAACAATGAGATATGTGAAAAATTTGATGAAGTCCCTATGGCATTATTGGTTAGTTCAATCAACCCTTGGTTCTCTGACATCACTTACTTCCTTACATATGGTGAATGCCCAGGTCATTTGAATCAAAAGGAAAGGCGCAACCTGAGATTAAAGGCTAATAAATATGTGATTTCCCAGAGAACTTTGTTCAAAAAGGGAGTTGACAGAACTTTCCTCAGGTGCGTTGATGAAGAACAACGGAAAGAACTGTTAAGAGCATTCCATGATGAAGCATGCAGGGGACATTACTCTTCAACTGTGATAGCCTACAAGATTCTTTGAAATAGGTTCTACTGGCCAGGGATGTTCAAGGACGCTTATCAGTATGTCAGAAACTGTGAAAAATGTCAACTGTTTGCTGGGAGACCCTATCTGGCAGCATTACCCCTCAAACCAGTTATTGTGGAAGAACCATTTAGACAATGGGGAATCGATTTCATTGGACCATTGAATCCACCATCTAGTGCTGGGGATATCTATATTCTAACAGCCACCAATTATTTTACAAAGTGGGTGGAGGCAATACCCACGAAGAAGGTGAACTCTCAGGTGGTGTACGAATTTTTGCTGAATTTTATTTTCGTAAGATTCAGAGTGCCAATCAAAATTGTAGCAGATAATGCTACATATTTTTCTTCAAAATAAATATCAACCTTTTGCTATGAGCATAGTGTGGCATTGGCCCATTCCTTAGATTATTTCCTACAGGGAAACAACCAGGCAGAATCCAGCAATAAAAACCTGATAGTCATAATGAAAAAATTAATGGATGATAGCCCCCGAGAATGGCACAAGAAACTCCGTGAGGTGCTGTGGGCAGATCAGATCACTTTGAAATGAGCTATTGGCATGTCACCCTTTGAACTAGTATATGGAATTAGGGCTCATGTTTCATTACCTCTCGAACTATCCTCGCCAAAACTCCAAGCATTCATTGAAGATGAGTATTTTAAAGATCCTCTAGAAAGGCGTGTAATGCACTTAAGCAAATTGGAAGAAGACAGAGAAAATATGGTAGATCATATCACTGAACATCAGATGAAGGTGAAGCAGATCTTTGACATGCGAGCTAGACCTCATGGTTTTATGGAGGGTGATGAAGTTATGCTATGGGACAAAAGAAGGGCATCAAAGGGATCGCATGGGAAGTTTGAATCTCTGTGGAAAGGTCTGTTCATTATCTCAGAAGCTTTGGGTTTGAATGATTATAAACTGTCATATCTGGATGGTGCTAACCTACCATTTACTTACAATGGGCAGGATCTGAAACTGTGCAAGCTCTAAGTGTCTGAGTTTGTTCCCTTTGTACATATTAGTTAGTTTTCTGTGTTTTCAGTATTGGTAGTGCCCCTCTTTTCTTTTCCTCTCCGTTTGTTTAGTTTGGTCTGCGAAACTAGTATTCTGAAGTTCTCTGGATATTTGGAAATCTACAGTCCCCAGTCAAAGCCAATGTTAGGGGGTCAAGAGTCACCTTGTTTTGAACTTTATAAGTTCATGTGTTTCTAATAGTCAAAGTCTCACTTCGTTCATTTTTCCTACCTTGCTGTTTCCTCCAAAGCCTTTATATCTGAGTCTATCAAATCTAAGCCTTTGGCATCATCAGGTTCAATTCTGGTCTGTTATAAGTCGGTCACTCAAGCCTTCAAGTCATTTGAACCTCCTTGAACCTCTTTGAACTCCAGTTCAAAGTAGTTCAAAGTAGTTCAATAACGGTCCAAGTCTTTTATCGCTAACGATGTGTCCCTGCAGGAAAGCACACGACACTTCCCCTTTGTGAGGTGTTGAACCTCTTTGAACCCCTTTGAACTCTGGTTCAAAGTAGTTCAAAGTAGTTCAGAAAGGAATGTAGGAGGGATTCTTAATGATGTGACGTCTGACAAGACGGGCTGATTTATGTGGCATGATTCTATTTGCTGAGTCAGTGCACGGTAATCAAGGAAATCACTTGCACGGGTGGGAAATATTTGATTTGAGAGTAAATAATTATGATTGGAGAAGGTGGCAGGTCTCAAAGATACATTT
>MU225940.1:810519-833358 GCA_018584345.1 Thuja plicata
ACGTGGCTGGCAGGCCGCTGCAGCCGACACTGCCTCGGCAGTCAGGTTGCGTACGGCAGCCAGTGGCGCCGTAAATGGATGAGAGGGGGGGCGTGGGGCCCACTCCCTCAAGCTAAATTTAATTTGTTTTTTTTTCAAAAAAAAATCATTTATTTATATTATTAAAAATTTATTAAATTTGTTTTATGTTAATTAATTTAAAATATATAAAATGTAATTTTATTATATATATATATATATATATATATATATATATATATATATATATATAGGTAGTTGTTAAATGTTTTTCTTTTAGTTTATTTAAAAATTAAATTGTTTAGATATTGTTATTATTAATTGAATTTAAGTTTATATAAAAGGTTTCTTTTTATATCGATGTATTTGGAATTAGTGGCATTTAAATTAAATTAAATTCGTAATAATGGACGTGGTCGTGTATTGATTAAGTTTATTAAACTTATGGAAAATTTCCTTATTAAAGATGTAATTTTGAATGTTAGATGATTATTGTCCTATAGTTGGAGGGTTGTTTGCATGATTGCTAAATTTTATGTATGATTGATTATTGATGTTTTTCTGGATAGTGTAATCAATGCTTCTTTCCTAATTTTTTATTTCCTATGTTAACAGTATTTGGGTTTTACAGTGCCCTAGGATGAATACAAAGGATGGGGGTGAATTCCATTTATGATTTTATGATGTGACGTGTTTTCTATGTGTTGTTACCCTAAATTGACTGTGTGAACCATATTTCTTATGTCATCTGAGTATGTGTATCCTTGTGATAGTTCCTAATGTGTGTGGGAAACTTGAGTGGGTATACCTAGTTTTCACCTATGCTAGATCTATGTAGGATCTGTGAGCCTAGGGTAGGTTACCTAGTTGTGTAGTAGGGGGTGGCTTGTAATAAGTGTTGGGGCCCGCAAGTGGCTACTAGGATCGCTTATTGTAAGTAATCTTAATAAGTGATAACTTAATATGTAATGGAGAGATCTTAAAATTAACTAATAAGATGTATAATTACTCACCAATGCTTGAGCACTATCATAGGCCAAGACGGAGGATGAGATGATGATTTCCACCTTGAGGGGTGCGTGTTTGGCATAGTTACTGACTTTGTCTATTTGAGAGGTCATTGATGTCATGTATGGTCACTTGAGTGCCCAGATCCATTAGGATTACTAGGACAAAACTTAAGCATTAGACGTACATGATGACACCTTCCTATACACAGTCTAGATTTCCTACATGTGTCAGGTGCCTCTGGATTAGTGAGTCTTATCTTTCATTTTGTGTAGTACACCTCGATTTAGAGAGATATTAGGATCCCTTTGCTTAGTGGATTACTTCCTTCTTTAGTTTTGAATATCTGAGTGGGGTCTGTTGTTATCTCCTCAACACGGTGGGGTGGACTTTTGTAGTTCTACATAGACGGGGGGTAGTGATTCTTTACTGTTTGAGATTCGACATCCTTTTTCTAGTACTTGATGGTTCTTATGTAGTTGAGATCTTTATGATTCTTCATTGGTGGTTATGTACTTATTTTTCATTATATTGTAATCTTGTATTAGCGTATCGCATGTGATACCAAATCTGGATATTGTATTATTTAGTTAGAGTGATTACTACATACCCTTCGACATGTGCAGTAGATGTGAGTTTATGTAGGTTTCATGGTTATCCATGAGGGTTGTAATTTTTATTTGTAAGTTATATTTTTTTATATCTATTTAAATGGAATTATTTTGTTATGTTGTTAGTTGAGTTTTACTTTTATGTAATTCAACGTCTTGGAACCCTTGAGTCTTTTAATCTATGTTTGTATGTGTTATGTGAGTAAATGGTATTTGCTTCCGTATTAATGTATGTCTTATTGTGTAAAATTTTGAAAAAATAATTATTCATCAAACTTAGTATCATGTTCTATGTTAATCTCTCTTGGGTTCCCTCGTGGGGCATTACAAATTCCTTCTTTTCCTGGTCTTCAGGAGAAATCTTAATTAGGTTATATCACGAGAATCCATCCATAAGAGAATACATTTGATATCCCACTGTGAGATCTATTATCATATCAATGTTTGGCAATGGGAAATAATCTTTAGGACAAGCTTTGTTTAGGTCTTTAAAGTATGTGTAGATCCTGATATATTTATCTATTTTTGAAACTAGTACCACATTAGAAATTCATCCTGCATAAGTGATGACTCTTATGAATCTAGCTTTCAATATTTTTTCCACCTCTGCTTTCACTAATAATTGCATATGTGGATGCATCTTCCAAAATTTTTGTTTCATGGGTTTGATTCGAGGAGCTATAAATAAGTGATGCATTATTAACTCAGGATCAAGTCCAGGCATATTAGTGTAAGACCATGCAAAGTTGATCTTCTTCTGTTTGAGGGATTCAGTGAATTGTATCTTTTCATCTTCTGATAAGGATTGTGCCAGGTGAACAAATTGAGAAGCTTATGATGTTCCCAGATTAACTGGTTGTGTAGGTTCTATGAGAACTGAAGATCTTTCTTGAAAGTGATCAGGGAGGATATCAAGAATTTTGTCTTTTGGCACCTCTAAGAGGTTTTGATGAAGGGTGCTCCCCTTAATGCCACAAACACATAACAGAAATAGAGAAACAACAACAATTTGCAAGAACAGAAAATGGGCTTCTTATTATCTCCACAAATGTGGAATTACAAACTTTCAGAATTACAATATGCAAAGCCACACGGGCATTTCACTTACAATATTCTATAGGACAAAGCCTCAAATTATTACTCCGATCCACCCAGAACTGCCTAAGACAACACTACGGGCCTTCTTTATATAGGCAATTTCCACCGCCCGAGAAGGTTCCAGAAATTTAGCCCTTAGGGCCGACCAAAGTTAGAATTATTTTATTTTTCATTTTAATACATCAAAGTCAGCTCAAAATAACTTTTGAAATCCAAAAATTTTGAAGGAAAAATTAATTTTTGCTATTTCAGGTGGCCCAACTTCCGGAGATCATAAGTCATCACCAGTTGACCCGATTGACTATTATAACCCCATTTCAGAAATGCCACGAAGCGCTCTACAACAATTCAATTACACAAGCATCATCGAGCCCAAGTTTCGACCTCATCTAAGGCCTCTAAAGCCTTCAAAACTGAGCTCGAAGTTTTTGTACCCTATTTTCAATACCAAAAATTTTCAATATCTTCAAAACTAGACCTGATCTAGCCATGAAACTTCACTGGCAGGCTGATATGACTGAGATGAACCTCCACATGCAAAATCAGAACATTCCGAGATCGTATGACCAACTTACTAAAAATAGAAAGTTTCCATAAATAGCAGCTCTGCACAAGGTAGCCCTTATTGAAAAGAAAATAGAAATATTTTTGGGTGATGTAAGATTGCCCTTACACCCAGGATGCTCCCGCATCAGGTTTTCACCATCAGATACATCTTTTGTTTTTACTATTTTAGAATCTAATACTCCCACAATGTGGTTTTCGCCATTAGTTATTTTCTTCTCTTTATTTTCCAATTTGTGACTAAGAAACTTGATATCCTCCTCTAACATGTTCATGCTCCTTGCATTGGTTGAAGAAGGATAAGGTTCATAAGCATTTAGATAACATGCCAAAGCATAGTCGTTGTGAAAATTCATGATAGGAGTAGGATCTGAATTGGTCCAATCAATTAAGTCAGGGTTTATCAAGGACAATGATTCAGAGTTTGGTAAGGACAACATCGTGTCAGCGTCAAGACTATTGACTAACAAGACATGTTCTTTTAATTTAAATTCTACAATGTTTAGATCATTAAGAGTCGAATCATCATTAACAAGGTTGTTGTTAGTGTAAGGTGGGAAAATGAAGATCTTTAGATAGTGTTTTGAACATTGAGGATTTGCACATAAAAGAGACCCTATGCCACATTTAACCACTTACATTTAATTGTAATGATAAGAAATGTAGATCTGGAAATGTTTGCAAAGGATAACGGAATAAAATACATACCTCTGAAAAAGAATTTGCTGAAAACCCTGTCAAACGGTCCAAAAAATTGTTTATTTCTACAAACCCTAAATCGAAACTGTGAGATCTAAAAAACCCAGAAATATTTTTCAGATCTATCTTAGGTCGACCTTGACCCAAAATAGAAGGTCAACCTTGACCCAAAAATATCGAGCTTGACCTATGCTGCTTTGACGAAAAATTTGTTCGTAGATCCTGGAAGTTTGCCGAAAAGGGTATCTAGATGTTCTCTATAATTTGTTGTTTCATACCTATACCTATAATAAAAATGGTTTTGTTTTTTGGGGGGAGGGGTTTTCCTTAGTCAAACCCCAGTTTTGGAATTAACCTTAAATTATAATTGAAATTGTAGAGATAAACAAAGTAAATGAACAAATTCACCTTCCTTGTATAGAAACCCTTGTGGCGGATTTGAATCCTTGGATCCACAAGTATGGATGTGCCAAATGGATGTATAATTTATAATTTAGGATGTAGGATGTCTCAAATAAATTTCCTTTGGATCTTCAATGCCAATCTTGAATGGATCTTGGAATAGGAAGAAGCTTGCATGGATGTGGATGGATAAATCTTCAACAAGAGAGCTTCATAGAGCTTTGAATCCTTCAATGGCTACTAATGGATCTCCTTGATGAATTGAATGCTTGAAGGATCTTGAATTCTTGAGTACTTGAGTGTAGATGATTTATTCAATATATTATCCTTCATGTGCATAGGTGATCATGTTCTTCATGTGTATGTCTTATGGTTAGAGAAAATGAGAGAAGAAAGCTTCCTTATATACAAATCTAGGGCACAATATTCTACAGTGGCCTACATAGGAGAATTAAATTCCCATTAGACCGATAACCCTAGAAGTGGACCTATATTAAATATAATTTCAAGTTTTGTTTCTTCGAAGACCGAAATAGCTGACCCAGAAGCGGGAATTAAATCTTTCCAAAGCCTGACATCCAGAAACCTTGGGATCCTAAAATTTGGACCCTGGGTCAAGGTTGAAGTTGACCCTAACCTAGGTCAAGGTCAAGTTTGACCTTGACCCTGAGGTCAAGAATCTCAGAATCATAGAGCAGAATGCCAGAAAAGGTAAGAGAAAGTGGAAAATAGGGTAGAATCAGAGGGAAAAAGAAGATCCAAGTCAAAGAATCATTCAAGGCATTTGACATGACCCTAAACTACTTACTCGGAGGGCTAAACCATTCCAAAATGGAAGTGCTTCCATTTTATGACAATACATTTTTCCCCCACTTTAGCAAGAGTATGGACTCGATGCAAACTCTTGGTAAAGGAGATCGTAAAGAAAAGATAATCTTATTGAAATCAAAGGGACAAATAAATCCTCAATCCCCTAGGGACTCAATTCTTTGTCAACCCCAAGATTACAATAAGAGATACATCATCAGTTAAAGAAAAAGAGAGAGAGAGAGGGTGTGATTACGTTGCCCAATGAGATGTGTGTATCTCATTGTGAACCACAAAAAGGATAGGATGGCCCACCAAGAGAGCACTTGATAGTCATCCCATAAAGTTGTGCACCTTCTGGAGGCTTTGTGCATGTATACAGTGCATCTTCAGATGGATTTTATGAACTACCCATGGATCCATATCCTCATATCACCATGGAATACATTTGTAAAATGTGTATCTCTTTAGGATTTAGCAAATTATGTGTGTTACCTTCCGAGGATTTAGCATATTGAATTGTAATTGAATGCGTATCTCTTCAGGATTTAGAAACCTATGTGGATTTAGCATGCTGCGAAACAAAATTTTAGAACAAAAATACAACAATATAGAATGAGGGAGGTTGTATATATGCCCCCTCCTTAAGATGGAAAAATACATACTATCTTTTCATGTTAAGGAAAGAAAAGAAACAGGATAAAGCCTTCTTCAACATCAAGCCAATATCCATAGACAACACCCACTCCAAGCTATTAAGGTCACAACTCCTATGAGGCCATGGAAGGGACGAATGCAAAGGGATATCATGCAAGAAGTGAAAAAGTAACCCTTGTGAGGGATAACATACTATTCAGTTTCCAAGGTGAGAGATTTATCAACCATGGAAACCCAATGTTAAACAATGAAATAGGTTATGATCAAGGACATATATCTTCAATGAAAACCAAAATTTTCATGTATGATTGGATATCACATAATAGATAGATATTGCTTAACAATGGGAAAAGTGGATCCTAGAAAGATAGAAAATAAGGAGATGGCATCCTTGCCCCCCAAGCGTAGGAACAAGCATGAAAGGGGACCTATTATATCTCTCACAACACTATATAAGACAATGAGACCCCAAGGATTAGGCTAACATTGTTTACATAATGTGGAGCTCCGTAATAGGAACATAAATCTTATTTAGAGAAATCAAGATTGAAATACAACTCCTTGCCACATGATATATAAATAACTTTACTATCAATGAGCTTCCTAATCTTATAATGTAAAGCTTGACATTCATTAGTAGAGTGATCATGAAATCTATTATACAAACAAAAAGGAAGAGTCTTAAAGTGTGGTCTACGTTTCTTTTTGCGTTTAGGTCTAGTTATCATCTTAGCACGAAGGAGTTTAGGAAAAAGAACTTCTTGGTCAAATTCCTTCATAGGTTCATCATGTTTTGAAGTGATATTTGAGATTTTGTTAACATTGATGTGTTGTTGAGGATTAAATCCCAATCCATAAGAATTCTCATGCCCCCCATTCTGTAAGTTTATTTGAATTCTTTGTTTATACTTACCACATCCTTGACCATGGAATCCTTGTTTAACTAGTAAAGGATAACCATGACCATAATAAGAAGCCAAATCAAAAGGAGTCAATGGGACTTCAGTAGTCACTATGTCATCAATAGTATGTTTGTTAGATTCATAGTGGGTAGAAGCAGCGAAAAAGTTATTACGAAGGGCATTAGAAGTAGAAGAAAAATATCATTGTTCAAACTCTCTTTGTTGCTTCATAAAATCAAGATCAGAAACCTTATACTCTCCAATAAAGGTAGGATTAAAATCCAAGGTTCCCCAATAATCTCCAAGAAGAACATTAGAGGAAGAAGGATTACTATTAGGAATAGGAGTATTGTGGGTTTTAATATTCAAACAAGGATTTGGCGCATCATCCAGATGAAGTGTATACACCATGTTGTTGTGAATAAACTTGACTTTATGATGAAGGGTGGAAGGAACAACATGCATCTCATGCAACCAAGGTCTACCCAAAAGGAGGTTATAATTAAGATGTCTAGGCATAACATGAAAAGGAGTATTCAGGATGACCGGACCTACTTTGATATGTAATATAATGATGCCTAAAGTGTTCTTATCAATGCTTTCAAAGCTAGGTATAGGAACATTATCAAGTTGAATTGGTAAAAGATTGGCTTAATCACTTTGAGCATGTCCATGCTACAAATATTAAGCTGAGATCCATTACCAATCAAGGTCCTATGAGTGATACTCTTATTGATAGTAACAACAAACATAAGAGCATCATATTGATTCTTAACTTCTTTAGAATGTAAATCCTTTTGAGTAAATACAATGTCAGGAGGACCCGAGGTAGAATGCATGTAGTGTAACAAGGAATTGATGTTCTCTTGAGTAGGAGGTGGAGTGGAAATATTTTCTAGAGCTTTTTGCAAGGCTTCATGGTAGGTAGGTGAGGTTTGAAGAAGCTCCCATAAAGAAATCTTGGCAGGGGTTTTGCACAATTGGTTTATCAAATAATACTCCTTGCTAGGAATACGGGGTGGAGGAGGAAGAATGGTTTGAGAAGGTGGTAAAGAAGTAGGAACCACCGGATTATGTTGAGGTTTATTCCTTGTACAATAGGTATGAGCTATCGAATCTTGACCATTGAAAGACTCTAAAGACTCCATAGGTTTACCTTTGATAGTCAACAAGGGTTTTGGATAAACCATGTTAGTTATCTCAACACTACAAATAGATTCACAAGAAGGAAGCAAAGAAGACATCCTAGGAGGAGACGAGGTAGGATCTTGATTTTCCATAAGATCATCACTAAGAGGGGGAGCATTAAGGGAATCCATATAATTCTCTACTAATGCCTCATCACTGGAAGGAATCCCAAATGGAGGTAAAGCATCTATAATATCTTCTTCTTTCTCTAAAATGTCTGCATAAGGGGAGTGTGTTTTAGAAAAAGAGTCATCATAATGTATGAATATGTCATCCATTAATAAATCACCCTCTTGTATCAAAGATTTTTCACAAGGAGGGGATAAATTAATGTCTTTATCCAAGGGTTTATCCCAAATAGGAGGATCATCCACAATGACTTCATGGGGAAGAGAGTAATCAATATCCAAATCCAAAGGTTCATCCCAAATAGGAGGAATATCATCCCTATCAATAAAGCACATTGTAGGAGTGCCATAAATCACTGAAGATTGATCCCTAAAGGGGAAAGAAGGTAAATTATGTTCTAAAGTAGGTTCATAGAAAAGACATATATTAGGAGAAGAATTAACATCAATCCTCAAATCATCTCCATAAAGAGAAATATGATGGAGAGAAAGATTAAAGTCATCTTCTTGCTCTAATATATCCATACAAGGTAATACAAGAGAGGACAAAGCAATATCACACGCACTAAATAAAGTCTTTCTAAGTGTAACACCATGAAATAGTAAGGTAAGAGGAAGATCTTGTTTAATCCCAAAAGTTATAGAAGGATGTTTGGAAAACACTTGAAACAACTTGTTAAACATGATAATGAATAAATAAATACATAGAAAATAGATCTAAATATATCCAAATGCATTCAAATGAAATCAATAAGCATGAAAAATGTGAATGTTTTGTATTTTTAAAGAAATGTTGTGATTTTTATTTTTTATATATAAATGCAAGAGAATAAAAGAAATCCACCTTTAAATTCATGTAAGATCTACCATAAAATGCAAATCTAACACCAAAAAATAAAGATTTATCTATTGCGGGTTCACTAAAATGTAAGATGGAAAATGAAGATCTTTAGATAGGGTTTTGAACATTGGGGATTTGCACATAAAAGAGACCATATGCCACATTTAACCACTTACATTTAATTTTAATGATAAGGAATGTAGATCTGAAAATGTTTACAAAGGATAATGTAATAAAATACATACCTCCAAAAAAGAATCTGCTGAAAACCCTGTCAAACGGTCTCAGAAATTGTTGATTTCTGTGATCCTGAACCAAAACCATGAGATCTAAAAAAAAAACAAATAATTTTTAGATCTATCTTAGTTCAACCTTGACCCAATAGAGAAAGTCAAACTTGACCGCAAAATGTTGACCTTGACCTGTGCTACTTCGATGGAAAAGTGCTACTGCGATGGAAAATTTGTTCGCAGATCTCGGAAGTTTTTCGAAAAGGGTATACAGATCTTCTCTATAATTTTTTTTTCTATACTTGTACCTAAAAGAAAAATGGTTTTGTTTTATGGGGGGAGGGGATTTCCTTAGTCAAACCCCGGGTTTGGAACTAACCTTAAAGTATAATTGAAATTGGAGAGATAAACAAAGTAAATGAACAAATGCACCTTGCTTGTATAGAAACCCTTGTGGCGGATTTGAATCCTTGGATCCACAAGTATGGATGTGCCAAATGGATGTAGAATGTAGAATGTAGGATTAGGATGTCTCAAATCAATTTCCTTTGGATCTTCAACACCAATCTTGAATGGGTCTTGGAATAGGAAGAAGCTTGCATGGATGTGGATGGAGAAATCTTCAACAAGAGAGCTTCATAGAGCTTTGAATCCTTCAATAGCTACCAATGGATCTCCTTGATGAATTGAATGCTTGAAGGTGCTTAAATAATTGAGTGCTTGAGTGTAGATTATTTCTTCAATATATTATCCTTCATGTGCATAGGTGATCATGTTCTTGATGTGTATGTCTTATGGTTAGATAAAATGAGAGGAGAAAGCTTCCTTATATACAAATTTAGGGCACAATATTATAGAGAGGCCTACATAGGATAATTAAATTCCCATTAGACCTATACCCATAGAAGTGGACCTATATTAAATATAATTTCAAGATTCATTGCCTCAAAGACTGAAATAGCCGACCCAAAAGCAGGAATTAAATCTTTCTAAAGCCTGACATCCGGAAACCTTGGGATCCTATAATTTGGACCCTGGGTCAAGGTCGAGGTCAACCTTTACTTAGGTCAGGGCCAAGGTTGACCTTAACCTAGGTTAAGGTCAAGGTTGACCTTGACTGTGAGGTCAAGAATCTCAGAATCACAGAGCATAATGCCATAAAAGGTAGGAGAAAAGTGGAAAATAGGGAAGAATCAGGGGGAAAAAGTAGATCCAAGTCAAAGACCCATTCAAGGCATTTGACATGACCCCAAATCACTTATTTGGAGGGAAAAAATAGTCCAAAATGGAAGTGCTTCCATTTTCCGACGATACAGTTAGTAATATGCAGACCTAACTCTAGGGACTCATCAGTTAAGCTTTCTTCCTCTTCTCTCATAAAATTGGAACTCATAGCTTGTATCCTTTGAATGTCCTCTAGACCTAGTAAAATACCAATATCTCCATCAAAAATCTTAGGTAGTGGTATCTCATCTGATTATGGAACAACAACATTAGGGGAAGTGTTAGAACTCTCTCCTCTCTCTGGTAGAGATGCAAATTCATGAATTACATATACCACAATGTCCATAGTAGCATCAGAAATGTTATCTCATTCATAATCATGTGACTCTTTTATTTCATCATCAGATATGTTTAGAAACTCATTAGTAGTTACCTGATGTACCCTATTAGCCACTTGTAGATCAAAGTGTGGTAAGTCTAGGACATGTGAAATTGTGACCAATTTCCCCCAATTAGGATGTACATTTTGTTGTTGGGGAGTTTATTTAGGAGTCTTTTCTATCAGTTGAACTTCTATAGAGTCTTCTTTTGTTTCCTCTACTTCTTGGATATTAGCTTGTGGCAATAAAGGAACATGAGGCTCTTGTTGTTCTATAAAAGTAGGTACATATCTTTCTCCTTGAAATTAGGGATACTCAGTACCAATGTGTAATAATATTTCATAGGTCCATGGTTCCAGTGTTGTTTCTTCTTCTTCATCATCACTTCCTTCATCAAAGATTGTACCATCTCTAGAAGTAGGGTTTTCTGATTTGTTATTGAAACCTAACCCTATTTTGTCTTTGGTGTTTCTGAATTCCATGTGGATAGGTTCAACAAGTCCTTTTTCTTTATCTCCTAAAGGTCCCTTCCCTTTGTATCCCATTTTTTTGAGAAGTTCATATCCTTTACCATACTTTTTTGGGGATATCTCAACATGTTTTACCTTATTTTCTTTCTGTTCTCTTTTATAGAGCCAAGCCAAGAATTCTTTATCTTCATTTTCATCCTCTTGAGAAGTAGAGGCTCTTACCATACCAGTTGCTTTATGAATGTCTTGTTATTTAGATGTTGTAGGTGTGAAAGATGAGGAAGGTTTCCTATAAGATCTTGGAGATATGTGAATGTTAGTCAATGACATCGTCATGTATATTTTGTATTCCCCCATACTAGTTTCTTCAAGTTTTAGTGTCTTTCCAAAGCTTCTCATCAACATGTCTTTAGAATTTTGAGGTATGAATTCTTTTGGGACTTCCTTATTGTGAGGAACCATATTATCTTCTTTGACATTGTTGCAAGTATAACTTGAATATGCAGGAATTGTTACTTCCACCCCATTATGTGGGAATTTGATTCATTGGTGGTAAGTAGATGGCACTGATTGCATTTCATGTATCCAAGGTCTCCCTAGTAAAATTTTATAGGCCAATGGTAGATCAAGAACTTGACATATCAGATTTTGTTCAATTGGTCCTATTATGATTGGTAGAACAATGAGTCCTTTGGATGATCTTTCTTCTTCATCGTAAGCCTTGATAGTTATATTACTTCTTGAATCAATGGTTTGTTCTGAAAGACTCAACTTCTTTATTATATTGAGGGTACATATATTCAACCCTGCGCCTCCATCTATCAATACACATTTGACATGAGATTTGTGAATTAAGACTTCAATGTGAAGGGGTTGGCTATGTGGATGAGTCAAGGATTTTTCATCTTCTTCTGAAAAAGAGAGGTAATGTGGAGCTAAGATATAGTTAACCATTGCTTGGAACTTGTCCACATCAATGTATTTTGGAACAATTTTAGAATGTAGGGCTTGCTCAATAAATTTTCTATGCACTGAAGAGATCTTTAGTAACTCAAATATAGAAATCTGAGTTGAGGTCATTTTTAGTTGGTCTACCCAGTTATAGTTTGCAGATGGGATAGTAATTGTTTTTCTTGTTGTTGCTGGTTTGGGAATTGTGACAATAGGTACTTTTGAGGATGTCACTTGTTTGGATGAGGAGTTAGCTCCTTTTATCATGACTGGTGCTTGGCTTCGAGTCACTGTGTATGATTGTTTTGATGTGTCTTTGGCACCTTTAATAGTGATCACATTGATTGATTCGTATTTAATGTCCAACTTGTTGATCACATTATCATTATTGGAGTAGGTGTAATTTACTTCATTTCCTTTTCCTTTAGAAGCTTCCCCTTTTTCGTAGTTAGGAAATGATTTGTTAAATGTCGTGTGATCTTCTTTAGTTGTATGCCCTTCCGCTTTGATTTTTCCTTATTCAATAAGGTCTTGTATAAAATGTTTAAGCTTAACACAGTAATTAGTCTTATGTCCTTTGTTTTTATGAAAGACACAATAACCATTTTCATTCCACCATCTTGGTTTAACTTCCGGTTCCCAAGATTTTGAATCGAGTATCGTGAGGAATTTGTTATCCAAGAGTGTCTTTAAAACTGTCTCAAGAGGTTTTCCCAATGGATTAAATGTTCTTTGAGGTCTAGTACATGGTTTTCTCTTGGTATTGTAGTTGTTACCTTATCTTCTTTGTTTGCTTGTAAACTATTCGTTAGATTGAATACCGCTGGTTTAGGATTAGCATTGGATGCGTCTACCACTCCATCATTAACAAAATTGTTGTTTTTTTCCACCACTTAGACTTGTTGTTGTAGTTGGTATATTTACTATCACTTTGGAGTGTGATTTATCCTTTCTTAAGCATGACACCTTTAGCACAGATGGCATTCTTGATCATCCTACCAAAGCTTGGTGAATCTTGCATTTGAAATGCATATTTAATTTTGGGTACCAAGTTGTTAATAAATATTTCCATCTTTTCTGATCCGGGTATTGCTCTTTAGTACCTAACAAAGATTTTCCTCCACCTTTGTAAAAAGTTTGTAAAGGATTAACCAGTTCATTGCTTTGTGTTACATAGATCCATCATGGTTATGTTATGTTGTATATTATAGGATTAATGTTGAACAAAATGTTAGATTAACTCCTCAAAATATTTCACACTTAGTGTGAGTTTGGAGAGCCACTCCATAGCATTTCCGCCTAAACTTCCCAGAAATAGCCTCATTAGATAGGTAGGTTCATGCATGTACTCAATGCTTAGAGAAAAAAATTCTCTCACATGGTCATGTGGATCAGTTTCTCCCATGTACTTGTTGTATTTAGGTATTGCCATGTTGTGAGGAAAGGGAACCATGTTGGTACTCTTGTGAAAAGGAAATGGACATGTGTGGTCCAAAGAGTATTTTTTTGTTGGTTTGACCTTTTTTTCTTGAGTGTTGCAAGTTGGAATTGCATTAAGGTCAATTTTTTGGTGAGGATAGAAATAGGTGTTAGTACCTCTATTTTATTTAATCTCTTAACATCATTTTCTTTAGGGTGTTTGCCTCCAAGAGATGCTACATGTAGGAAGTACTTCTCCTTGTCTTCACTAATGATCTTTTCCAATGTACTTTGGAATTTTCTACTTTGTTTGAGTTTGTTGTACTCTTCCTTGGGTATGTCCCATCACTATTCAAGTCAAACAAAGGATGGCTAATATATTTTTAATCTTCGCTACTACTATCTCGGTCATTTTGGTTTTGTCCATCTTTATATTCTTCAAAAGATCTACTCCATCCTTGATGAGAAGTGTCCATTACAGGTGAGTATTGAATGAATAGGGGATTATGAGATGTCTCTCCTTTTTGAAATTGTAGTAATCTAGGAGGTATTTATGATTCTTCAGCAAGATACTTGTTACATCTTATGTTAACCATGAAAGTTGGATCTCAACTTTGCCAAAAGTTTTCCAATAGTGTCAATAGGATCTCAAATTGTCCAAGTAAGTGTGTCCAAGTAGTGAAGGGTTGTTTGTGTTTGTTGGAAGTGAATGACTCCAGGGTTAGAGGGTTAGAATGCACTGATAGTGAGCTAGGAATCAAGATGTTTTGATATGTGAAAATACCACACGTTTCGAGACCAATTGTGAGAATCCAAAAGGACATGCAAGGTAGACTTCTAAGAATGTTATGAAACAGTGACACACAGACTAGCAATATCAATAGGAGCAGACTGAAGAGCCAAAAGGGTATCCAAAAATACTAAATTTTTTTGAGAGACACATGTGCAAAGGCCCACTGTCCTAGATGCGACTACCTAAGTGCGAGGTTTGATTTTCCAAATGCAAGCTTATGCTAACCAGATGCGAGTTTTGATTTTTTGGATGCGAGAAACTTACCTGCATGCAAGCTAGGAATGACCAGAAGCAACTAAGTTTCCTAGATGCAAGATAATGCAACCAGATGTGACCTAGGATAGACCAAAAGTGAGCCTCTGATGGTTTTTCATGTTTTGTCAAATTTGTCTAAAAATACGTGAAATTTTGTCTGATAGTAGAGTTTTTTTTAGACTTTCCAATGAGTTGTAAATAACATGTATGTCAGGGAATGAGAATTATTGCTTGTTTCAAGGATTTTTATCTTTTAAGTGAGATTTTAGGACACATCAAGCAATGTTCTTTTGTTAAGGGTGATCAAACACTTTCCCTATTCTGTAGATTCTAAGCATAGAATAAAAATCTTTTCTCATAGACTCAGGTACACACTCACATGCTAATCAGAATACGACCATCACCAAGCACATAATGGCTCTAGTCATGATGTCGTATTAGCCGACTCCAAATTCAAGTGAGGGCATGAAATGATTAGTATCTTGGAGAAATTACTATTTTCCTTGCACAAAGATTATCACACTTTTGGAGATAAACCAGGTTTTTTTTTACTACAAGTGTTTTGTAATTGTGGGCATCCATTCACAATCATCCACCATAGAATTTCACAAGGAAAAATTGAGGCATATATCCCTATGAGTACTCAAATGTGTGTAGTCTCACAAGCAAGATTCAAGAGGCTCCTCTCTATGCACACTCAAGCATGTTCAAGGAATGATATCAAAATTCCAGAAACAAAACCGACTACATCTTTCAAGTCTTTGTCATACAAGGAATCATATTGATTATATTGAGTTGGAAGGGTTGGCGTAAACCTGTCCTAACTTGGGTTGTCCTGGGAGATTTTTTCCTCAACCAGAAGACCCTCTAATGTTTTTGAAAGCAATGAAAAGGATTGGCAAGCTTAGGAGTCTAGATTTCTGATTCTTGAAAAGAAGAAGAGCATACTCTCCTATTCCACATTGTTTTCTCTCACAAACACACCAAACATGTTCATTTCCTCAAACTTCGTCACTCAAAACTCAATCCCCCATGACGAGTCTTTGATTCTTCCACTTGGAAAGAAGAAAAAATATTCTAGTGAGACTAAGTAATAAGCTTAATTTTGACTTTTATGTTCCTATTGTAAGAAAGAACAAATCATATGAAAGAAAATTTGTGTTTTTCAATTTCCCCAATTTAAGGTGAATTGCTTTCTCATTTACTTTTCCAAAATTAGATGATTATAGCTTGTTCTTTTTCCCACAAATTTAGTGCTTTGATTGTTCAATTACTATCCCAAAAGAATTATACAAGTGAGTTTGTATTGTTCATTTCACCAAATTCCTTATCAAATATTAAATTGACTTGTGAGTTTCTGATTTTCCTTAAAGGAAAAGAGCATGATCCTCTGGCCAATTTACTAAGTGATGGAAACTGTATCTATTTTTGAAAGATTTGAAAAAATAAAGTCAAATTGAACAATCTGCAACCTGCAAACCACAGGTTAACTTAGTTGCTTTAAAACTTTTTGAGATAAAAGTCTCTAAAAACAACTTGCAAACAAATGTTAGGCTTTTTAAAGCATAGAAACAGACATGGTCAAAATATTAGTGGTTAGACTTTCAAATTTTCAAATCAATCTACCAAATGCGACTGCCTTTCCTGAATGCGAGCCTAAAATTCATGTATGCGATTAATAGTTCTGAATGCGAGCCTTTACACTAAAGGCAAGGAAATATTTACCAAATGCAAGTCTTCCCTAGGTGTGATTCAGGATCCACCAAATGTGAGCTAAGAAATCCCGGATGCGATGTGATTTCCTGGATGCGAGGATCTTTACTACATGTGAGCCTTTACAACTAAAGGCGACTCTGAACCTGAAAACAAAGAACACAAATTAGCCCAAAATGATTAGAAAATGAGGAGAAATTTGAGGATTTGCCCCATGGTGGGTACCAGAAATGTGTGTGTATTTTTTGAATTTTCTAGCTACAACACAACACTTCAATTTGTCATTGCATTAGTGAAATAATGTGAAATATAAGAGTTAGAACACATATCAATCACCAAAATTGACATATTGTTGCCTATCTAAGAAGAGTATGAAATATGCTATAATTTCCCCCATATTATGCATAAATTAGTGACAAACATAATGCTTAGAATATAAGATTTAACTAAAATGCAAGCTAAATTCTCAATCAAAGTTCAATTTAGAGCTCCAATTGAAAGATTATAACAATTCTAAATGTTTGAGCTAAAATGCATTAAGAAATTAGGACAAAATAAGTTTTCAAAATGAATTCTAAAATTAGGGGCCCATTGAGCTCAAAATTCATTCCATTTATAGAAGAATTTGAGGAATGAGAGGTTAGGATTGAATGGTGAAGAGAGGTGGAGAATGAATCTTTGGTTTTCCATGTGAGGTGATCCAAGTGATTTAACTCTCATTGGCTAGGGAATTGCCTTTCCCCTTTGCAAGTGAGAAGTTGTAATTAGGATTTTATTTAATTACTTTTAATTAATTACCTTAGCCATGTATTTATTTCTTTTGATTTACTTGATTTGATTTGTTTTAATTGGCTAAGGAAATCAATGTAAATTAGTGATAAGATCACTAGGAGATTAAATTTTATGTAAATGAATTATGATAATTAATTGAAGAATTGTCTTGACATAATTAGGGTATGATCACACTTAGGGAAAATAGGGTCTCTGGTCAGAGAAGACCAATTAGGGTGGTTACACTAATAAGACACCCTATGAACTTTGGTTTGGTTATGCTCCTATTGTAAAATATTTTAGAATATTTGGCAGAAAGTGCTATATTAAAAGAGATGATGAAATTGGAAAGTTTGATGCTAGAAGTGATGAAGGAATTTTATTTGGCCATTCTACTAATAAGTAAGGCTTATAAATGTTTCACTCTAAGATTGAGAAAAATAGTTGAAACTGATAATTTAAAAATTGATGAGAGGTTTTAGATTGAGATCCCAGAGAATCGAAAGAATACTGAAAATCAAGAGATAGAACAAAATCTTGAGATTGATAATGAAATTCAAACATGCTTGGTTGATCCTATCGAAGCCCCAAAGATACCAAGGTATGTAAAGATTAATCATCCTGAGAAATAGAGTATTGGTGATGTTAATAAGGGCATGAAAAGGTCTAAAGTTAGAAATGAGCTTTGTTTGATTTCGCAAGTAGAACCTAAGACTATTGATGAAGCATTTAGAGATGAATCTTAGTCTAAGGCAATGTAGGAGGAATTAGATCAGATAGAGAAAAATAACACTTGAGAATTGGTTCCTAGACATAAAGACAAGAATGTAATTGGAACTAAATGGGTTTTAAGAAATAAATGAATGAACAAGGCATGGTAGTGAGAAATATAACTAGATTGGTCTGCAAGGGATATTAACAATAGGAAGGTATAAAATTTGAAGAAAAATTTGTACCTATTGAGAGGTTAGAGGTAGTGAGATTGTTCCTTGCTTATACATCACATAAACACTTTAAGGTATATCAGATGGATGTGAAGTCTGCATTTCTGAATGGCGATCTAGAGGAAGAGGTCTACATTGAGAAACCTGATGGTTTTCCTTTGACAGATAATGTAGGTATGGTTTGTAGATTGAAGAAGACATTGTATGGACTAAAACAAGCTCCTAGATCTTGGTATGCTCAGTTATACAGGTATTTGTTACATCTTGGTTTTAGAAAAGGTAGTGCAGTAGTAATCTATATTTGAAAACTTGTGAAGATGGAATCTTGATTATTGAAGTCTTTGTGGATGATATAATATTTGGAGGCAATGATGAAATGAGTAACAAATTTTTTGAATAAATGAAAAGTGAATTTAAAATTTCCATGATTGGTGAAATGAAATTCTTCCTTGGACTACAAATTACTCAAAGTAAACATGTAATTTTCATATTTTAAACCAAATATCTTAAGGAGTTGCTAAAGAAGTTTGGAATGGAAGATTGTAAACCCGTTGGAACACCCATGGTTACTAGATGGTATCTTATTACTATTGATGAATCTCAAAGTGTTTTTAAGGCAATATATAGGTCTATGATTGGAGGTTTGCAATATTTAACTCCCACTAGACCATACATAGATAGTGTAGTTGGAATTTTTGTGAGGTTTCAAGATGATCCTAAGGAGAGTCACATTGCTACAGTTAAAAGGATATTCAGATACTTGAAAGGAATACTGTAATATGGTTTATGGTATGAAGTGTGATGATTTTGCATTGAATGCTTATACTAATGTTGGTTGGGTAGAAAGTGTTGATGATAGAAAAAGCACCAATGATGGAGCATATTTTCTTGGAAATAGGTTAGTTTCATGGTTAAGTAAGAAGAAGGAATATATATCTCAATCTACTGTTGAATCAAAATGTGTAGCTTCTGCTATAAATTGCACATAGATTGTTTGGATGAAACAAATGCTAAAAGATATTGGGATAACCTTTTAAGAGCCAGTGGTTATACATTACAATAATAAAAGCATAGTGAACACGTCAAAGAATCTTGTTATGCCTTCAAAGAATAAATATATTTCAATCAAGTATCAATTTTTGAGAGACAAGATTGCAGAAAAGGAATTTAGATTGGATTACATCAACACAAAAGAGAAAATAGAAGATACATTCACTAAACCTTTTCCAAAAGATGCCTTTGAATAGCTCAGAGCTATGCTTGGGGTGAGAACCCCTCCCTGTGAAAACTAAATGATGTAGGAATGCATCAGTTCATTAGTTATTAGAGATATATTATTCTTTGGACTTGATGCTTGGATGCACTCCTCAGGGGGGTTGATCACAATACATAACCGAGAATATTTGGGTGATCAATCACCTCATTGTTGCAGGCATTCAGATTTAAAAAAGCTACACTTTGAAATGATAAGATGCGTAGAGAAGGGAAAGTATTATAACACCCTTTTCCATTGATGTCAAAGGAAGAGAGATATAAGTGAAAAATTCCTACTGTCTTAGGGGGAGTTGTGAAGAGGATATTGAGAATTTTTTTTAACAAGGATATTTTTGGGTTGATGAATTTTCACATATGTTGCCATCAATACCCAAGGGGGGATTGTTGAAATTGTTTTTGTTAGAGATATTGACATTCATGTTTTTTCATTGATGTCAACATATGTTTCAGTTGGATGCATTAGAGGTTTCATAAAGACTTGTTATCACAGGTACATGTGGGATTGACATATGTGTACGGTTAGTGTACGACATGTTAGAGTATGTGAGCACAAATCTGTGTAGAGGGATGAGTGTATACCTTATGTCTAAGGTCACTGGACTTTATGTTATTATTTTCATGAGTTATAGTTATTTTGGTGAAGATTGGTTATAAAGCAATGACAAAGGATTATGACATAGATGGTCTCTTAGTTTTTGGGATAACTTGGATGCGAGCATAGGTCATGGTATACAAGCTTAATGCATGATAGAAGATACATGGGAGAAAAAAATTTGTGATTCTTGGGCTGCTAGATTATTGATGATGTCAGCTGAGGCATGTGGACTGGTGAAGACCTATTTGATGTTGACCATAGAGATGTAACGTGCTTAGTGATTGGCGAGCGTGAATTATGGATCTTTGAGCATAAATGATGATTTGTATTTGTTAAATTTACTTGTGTAAGGTATCATGTGTATCTTAGCAAGGGTCTATGTAATTATTTGTGCACCTTACAGGTAATTTCTTATTATAACTTGTATAAAGGAAAGTGGTGTCTTGATGTGAAAAGGCATTGATTGAATGTATTGGATGCTGCGAGCATGTGGATGCGAGTTATTTTGGATGTAGAGAACTAATTATATTTGTAATGCACTTAATTGGAACTATATAGGCAAAGCAAGTTGCTAATAGTCAATTCACTATTATAAGTATACTTTTATACTTCTCTTTGGGCAGCGAATCCAGAAGGTGGGTTTAACCTTTAGAAGGTGGATTTAACCTTCATTTTGGGAAGTGTGCTCGGTAAGTGAGATCATAATTTCATTTAAATACTAATAGGGTTGAGACTTGGTTCCTAATAGGGTCTATCCTTTAACAAGAACTTTGTACTGGATGTAATAATCAGCTCCTAACAGGGCTAGATATTCTAACATGGATACAATATTTATAGTGCATCCTTTGTGGGTGTGAATTCCAACCAGGGTTTTTCCCTTAACATGGTTTTCCTCAAAAAAAAATACTTGTGTTATGGTGTAGTTCTTGAAGTGTTCGGATTTGCATTAAGAAATTGATTTTAAGTTTTAAAGTTTAAACATTTGGCATACAACTGATTCACCCCCTCCACCCCCTCTTAGTTGTATTATTCCTAACAAATACATCCATTGTAGATGAAAAAAAATCAACAATTAGAAAATAGATACTCTACATATAGCATAAACCTAATAAGCATATGTTGATATTAAACAAGGTAAAAAAACATTATAAGGTTTTACCATACTACTCATTCCATCTAAGTATTTAGAAATATGTAGAAAGATATTCTTCCTATGTAGAAGAGTTTACTTCAGGAAAAAATGATTCATTTTGGAAGTGTGGATGATGTTAGTGGGAAAGAAGCAGGGGTAGATACATTCAATGCATAACCTACCACACATTGCTTTAATGGGCCCATGTAGAGGTTAAGACTAGAAAGACATCACCTAAAATAGTGATAGAATAGATGGGTTACATTCTACTCTCTAGATATATGTATAACAAAATATTTGTAACATTTAAGGTGAGAATAAATATGTACGAGAATGTAAGAGTAAGAAGGAATAAATATAGAAGGTATAACATAAAAGATAATTGACATGCATATAATATAATAAGGAGAAATAAGGATGAAATAAATGTATCTGACTAATTTTGATAATACTAATATACTAAATTTTAATATATGTTATGTTATGATATATAATTTCATGCCAAATTAACTACTAAGTGATTTATCTAGATTAACTCCTTTCCCCCTTTCTATATCTCAATTTAGGGTATAAATATAATGCATAAAAACTACTTGAGACATAGAACTATGGTACATGTTTCTGAGTTTTCTTGATAACAAATCTCCATTGGAGTACAATGATTGCTGAGAGGGGGGCATGTGGTAAATCAGTAATCACACACAAAAATTAAACTTTTTAACTTCTTTTGAAAATTTTAATAAAATTGAACAATGCTAAATCAAATAATGCAAATAGAAATAAGCACACATCATACACAAAAGCTTGACACAAGTATTGTCTTGAGTGGAAACCCTCCCGAGGAATAAAACCACTCGAACATAGGCTCACTATCTTTATCTTTTAAATTAATTTGTACATCACACCGATGTTGTCAGACTGACAATTTTAATGCATCAATGGTCCTTTGTGCCTCACTGTCTATATGCCTCACTAGCCTTATTAAAATATACCTTATAGGCTTTTCAATTCTTCTACAACTTTCTACATATAGAGATCAGAAAATCTAATTGGTTATTTGGACACTAAAACTACACACTATACATTATTGAAATGTATAACACGTATCATTATTCTTAGTACTGCATAATTTCTAATTACAAAATTCAAACACAATCAATCTTATTTGTCAAAAAATTGATTATGCACAACAATATCAAGGTCTGATCAATCAACACCCAAACAATATTCTTTGTCTATACAATGAATCATACCACCTCTACAAATAAATAATCTTCATAATACAAACTAACTTCAAACTGAAAGTGAGAAACTGAATACAAATGTTCACAAAAATGATTAAGAACATGTAACTAAAACAATATGTATCCTTCATCATGACTCTTGACTGCATGTATCCTTCAATTGACTATCGGCAACATATGTCCTTCAAGATAATAGTTCACTGTCACTATAAGCATGGTTAATTCAGAATATCAATTTCATATGTAATAAAAAAATCACAACTGTTATCAAACCCAAACTATATGTCAAATAACCTTGACTATAAGTTTATCTTCATGCATCAATATTAATTCAATATAGTGTAGTCTATCAATGATCATCAAATGTATCAAGAACTTTTCGACCCATATGAAGTAATTGTAACATGTATACCACATAAGCTTTAATGTTGGTGACTAAAAAGTATCATAATATTCTCAAATTAGTGTTAGAATACTTCAGAGATAACTGAGAGGGGGGGGGGGGGGGGGAATTAGTTAT
>MU225940.1:881340-895437 GCA_018584345.1 Thuja plicata
CAAGGCTGATATTGAAAAGGAGGTCAAACAAGAGTTAATGACCAAATTTGACAAAATCACTCCTGAAGAGGGCATGGAGTTGGTAAAGAAGAAGGGAGTCCTTATCCTACCCCAGTGGGATTTGGCTGATGCAGTAGTTTTTGATGCTGTCAGGAAAGAAGCAAAACCATTGAGCACTACTGGGGCATCAATTGGTGCCCAGTTTAGTGAAGATCATGCAACTTTGGCAATATGGTCCCTGAAAAAGAAGGACAAAAGAAGAATGAAAGAAGATGATCAAACTGAGGACATGGGAAGCCTCATTGTTAAAAGATTTTTTGATACCTTAGGTATTGAGGCAGCTAATGTTTTTCTTCAAACTACTAATTTGAGTTTGAAGTTAGCTGAAAAGGAGAAAAATGCATATAATAGCCTAAACCAAAAATATGAATTTGTCTTAAAAGCAACATTTGTATCTAGGTGTGCAGAAAATGAAGACTTTATAATGGGAATGTTTAGAAAGAGAACCAAATGCTTGGCATTGGAGCATCAATTCAACTTCCTGGATGACATTGTTAGAAATATTTTTTATCAGAGTGACCAAGAGGTCAGGAAAGAGAAATGGCTGGTATACAAGAATTCTTTGGACTCTGTCCACAATTTTGATAGGTCTTATGATCCTTTGAAGGAATTTTTCCCTTGGGCCAAGAAGATTGAGTCCCTAATGACATTATTTGAGGGTATCATGCAGACCCTCAGTGGGAAGAAACAAAGAATAATGGAAGCTAATCCAGAAAAGGCTCAGGCCATCTTCAACAAACTTTCACAAGGAAGGATAATCCCACCTCAGAATTATGTGGTCTACAAAAGGAGAGGGTATAGTACTATCATGCCGAGGATTGATAAATATTTTGATGAGAAGGGAAAGAGGCCAGCAAGTCCTAGTGCCCAAAAGATGCCCTCTCCCAATAAACAAAAGGTGGAGGGAAAAGAGCAAGAGAGTGCATTATACTCTCCTTCCAAGTCCCCTTTACATATGGATGACCAAGCCATTTCTGAGAAATTGGTTCAAATGGGAAACATAGGGAAAGTCTTTCTCACTGCACAAGAGCTACAAGAAGGAGTGCCAGAGGCAGCTAGGCATACAACTGTTGATCTCACAGTAGCAGAGTTTACAAGTAAAGAGATGGATCATGTAACGAAACAGGTTGAGGAGTTCTTATTAGATGAAAATTTCATCAAGGCTAGGGCCATTATTCAATTTCTATGGAGAACTCACATTGATGAGTTCAAAGATAAGTGTGAGAAGTTGCAAGAAGCCCAACCATATCAGCCCAAGGCTGATATTGAAAAGGAGGTCAAACAAGAGCTAATGACCAAATTTGACAAAATCACTCCTGAAGAGGGTAGGGAGTTGGTAAAGAAGAAGGGAGTCCTTATCCTCCCCCAGTGGGATTTGGCTGATGCAGTAGTATTTGATGCTATTAGGAAAGAAGAAAAACCATTGAGCACTACTGGGGCATCAATTGGTGCCCAGTTTAGTGAAGATCATGCATCTTTGGCAATATGGTCCCTGAAAAAGAAGGACAAAAGAAGTATGAAAGAAGATAATCAAACTGAGGATACAGGAAGCCTCATTGTTAAAAGAGTTTTTGATACCTCAGGTATTGAGGTAGCTAACCTTGTTATTCAAACTGCTAGTTTGATTTCGAAGGTAGCTGAAAAGGAGAAAAATGCATATGATAGCCTGAACCAAAAATATGAATTTATCTTAAAAGCATACAATGATGAAAGGGTTAAATCCCTGCAGAAGGATGACAGAATAACATTTTTGGAGGGGAGGAAAATAGGAAAAATAATGCCTCAGAAGAGGATTACACAAGGACCCCACCAGCCTTCCACATCAAGTCCCATAATCCCTTACCCTCCTTCCTCTGCACCATCTACTTCCACCACCCTAGAGGAGCTAGAACAGGAAAAGGCAATGCTGAAAGCTACAAGGGAAGAATTAGAAAGGTAGAAAAAGGAATGGGTAGAGCAGTCTGTGGCCTTCAGAGAAGCAAAAGCATGGGTAAATAAGAGGTATGCAGATAATATACATAGTTCTCTTATGCATTGTACTCATGAAGTAGTACGCACTGCTACTTATGCTCAAGATAAGAAGATTGTCAATATTATAAATGAATATCATGAAAATAAAGATAATATGGATCAGTTAGTGAGCAAGTGGAGAGGGAAAATAGAGGAATTACAATTCTTTCATACCTCTTGTAAGAAAATTAATGATGTTGACATAGCCTTGACTGGCACCCACAAATGTTTCAAATTACTTTTGCATATGGATATCAAAAGAGACATTGTTATGAGGAAGGTGCTAACTTTGAAAAGGGAATACTCACAAGATAAATATGAAATGTTACCAAACCTCTTTAGGAATAATGGAAACATCAAAGATGAGGGGTTGTGGTACTGACAGATGAATGAAGCATTAGTAGTTAGAACCAATAGTATAGTAACTTTGGAGAGTACCCTACTTTTTGCTCAAACAATTGAGATAGTGAGTAAGGCAAAGTCATTCTTTGCATTTTGGTTAGATGAGATAGAGAAGGAACATGTCACATGGAAGGAGATAAAAAAAAGAAAAGATGAAGTTCTAGGCTTCATTTGACCGAGTGATGAAGTGTATACTTCTTGGAAGGATAGGTACACAATAATTGATCCGTGTGAAAGAGAAGATATGCAAGTGGATGAGGAAGAACAATAGATCAGTGGATGCAGTTGAGAATGGATATCATACATCATCAACATCATAGGAAGTGGTTTCCACATGGCTATCCCCCAGCAACTATAGGGAAAATGTAATCACCATGTGGCCATAGGACAAAGAATCTGTTGGAATATGTTGTAACAAAATTGGTTTTTCTGTCCACTTCCTATTTTGTCTTGTTATTCTCCAATTTTTGTCTTCTAGCCTAGTCATCCAAAGCTTGTTGCATCCTTAATATTTAAAGGATTCCAAGATGACTAGTGCTGGCTATATATAGTAAGTTGTAACATATTGTAAACGATAGTAAAAATAAGACTGCGAAGTAGACTTCTGAATTGTGTCTAAGCTTTGGTTTTGAATCAGTTTGAATGTATTGATATCAGGCTTATATTAATAAAAATACAATGGAATCTCCATTTTGATACCAATGATGTCTTTTTGCATTTACTATAAGCTCTTGTATGTTTAATTTTTAAGGCATCTTAAATGTACTGGTTATAAGGTAGCTATGTCATTATTTGTGAGTTGCTTTCAAGGAGGGTTTAAATCTTGCAGATAATTACAAAGGGTTAGGGTTTATGTAGGAATTTGATACAGGGCTATGAGGGTGAGAAAATAGTTTGTAAGGAATTCCATCTGAGGTTTTATTTGTATTTCTTTTTATTATCCCTGGTGTATGTATGTTTCATTCTGACTCTATGGCCCATGATTAGGCACTGGTCAAATTATGATAAGTGGTTGTTATCATCAATCAAATGTTAATCAATCTTTATATTTCTATTACCTGAAATACATGTCTAGATAATTGTATTCAGTGCAATTCATCTTAGTGATTCCTTGAAGAGACAATCAATAGGTTAGCCTTCCTAAGACAAGTGGCTTAAAAAAGAAGAAGGATAATGAATCCTTAATCCATTGTCAAACTTGCTAAAATATAGTAGTATGTTGAAGGTGCACCCACCTGGGTATGTGGAGCCCAAAGTGTAGAAGGATTTTCATCCTTGTTAATTAGCCTTTTCCCTGTGAGAATCTAAATTGGGAACTAAAGAGTCTAGCATTCACTTCTATATACTAATTCTGCAAGAAAAAGAGCTAACAAACACTAGTGCTAGATTTTAGTTTCTATCTCTTTTTGGCTACATAAAGGGCTAGGCACTAGGGATAGTGGTCAATATTATAAATATGGAGTCGAGACAAGTGTGAAACATGGGCATTTTATCATGATCAATAGCATACACCTAAATGGATGTTACACATAATGTGAAATTGTAAGGTGTAATAATTTAAGATGTTATGATTTCTCGAAAATATATTTAGTAAAGATTGTTTTAATACATCTCACCAAGTTTCTTCCATAGTTTATGTATAGATGTCTTTTCACACCATGGAAACTAAATAAAAAAGTATACCAAATACAATTTGACTAAACCATTGGTTTATTGTCCATAACATAATATTAAGTAGTGAAAGTAGCATCTATAGGACTTCAAACATTCTTATCAATACAATGGGTATGTACGGGATCATGGTATACCAAGCTATGACCTTAAGTGGAAATGAAAAATTAGCAAATCAGGGTTAGTCAACTTGACGTAAAAAGTTGAATAAGTTGTAAACCTTATGTCAAAAATTTGTAAGAATAGAATCTATAGGAAATTGAATTTAGTCACTAAAATACTAGCCCTTTCTGAAAAAAAAATGTTCTTATTGGTGAAAATTGTATATTTCAATGTAGTAGTATGAAAAGTTCAGGAAAAAGATAAGAAGTAGGTGTATGTGTGACCACCTCAATCACAATCAAATGATAATATTTTTTTACAAGATTCTACATCTAAGTAGTAGACTCATGCCCGGACGTGACGCATATTTTTTTTTAATTTGTTTCCAAGTAAATAATTAATTGTGAATTTTATGCTACAAATTTATTAGAATAAAAGAACTCTCATGCTTGACCACCTTAACTAATTCTAAACTTTACAAATTTTAAAAAAAATTCTCTTGTAGTAGGTAAAGCATAGAATTTAATGCATATTTTGGATTTCAGAAAGGTTATACCATTTGGAAGTTATAGTTTTTTTCAATAAATTAGGACTTTAGAGGTAACTCAATTAGAAAATAAGTAATAATTACTTACTAAACTCAAAATCTGACAGCAATTATATTGATGGAAAGTTGATAATATCCTTAAGAAAATATTTTCATTTCATCAAATTTGGGTGAAAAAAATTCATCAACTACATGGTTGAAGTCTGGAAATCAAAGGAACAAGGGAAAACACATTTATGGGGTTGACCATGAAGGTTTGGTATCCCAAAGCCAAAACCCAATGCAAATCCTGAACCAAATCTTTGGCTCAATCAGAGGTAATATGTATGCAAAATTATCGAGTACTCGATAGTTATGTTGGAAAGATTTAGGTTAGGGACTAAGAAAGAGGGGGGGGTGTTAATCAATACCTCAAATAATTCACACTTTTTCCCTATCAATATCAAACTTAAACTTTCATGTTGACCTATACTGATATCTGTTTTGCCTTTTACCGATAACTGTTGCAATATTGCCCGATAGTTGATAACTTTAAAATTAACCTAAACATGTAACCCATAAACATTCAAACACTTAACACAATATATTGGCATCAAAAAAAACCCTTGGTAAGAGGGAAAAAATGTGGTGGGGATGAAACCGACAACTCATCACTGCACTAATAAGGTGTATGATTAAGAGCTTACAAAAATATCATCTTCTGAATGACTTTACCCTATTAGGAGTAATTAATACTGAGTTAGGAGTATTGAAAGTCCTATCAAAGAGTACTTTGTTAAGAGATTTTGTCCCACTTATACAATGTTCACCCTATTAAAGGAATTACAATAAGTTCTTGAATAGAAATTCTCAGTCCAGTTAGGGACTACCCGATTAAGGGATTTCACAATCTTGTTGCTGGACTATTAGGAATAAATCAACAATAAATTTGACGTGTGAATGATTTTTCCTAAAGATTTTTAGATCTCATTCTGCTATGTTCCTTTCCTGATTTACATTTTTCTAGTCTTCCGTGATACTTGTTTATACTCTGTGTTGTCGCTTCTTTCTTCTTCTCTATCTTTTTCACTATATTGTTCGACTTTTTTTTTACTCTCACTGATCTACTTTTAAAGTATCTGTTTGAATTAATTAGGGTTTATTAATTCTTCCTTAGGTCATTTTTATAGTAGGATGTCATCCCTGATTCTAGGCTTTCCTTTTCCTTTCACCAATAAAACTTTCTGATAATCTTTTTTGATAATCATAACCTTTTTGATGGTAACCAATCCTTTTCCAATAGTACTCTATACTTGATGTTAATTGCCAGCAATGAAAATCTAAGAAAAATAAATCATTAGCCTATAGAGGATTTTTTCAAGTAATAATCTCCCCCTTTGGCATTGATGGAAAAACCTTTCTATCATCATTCTTCTTACTATGTTCTCCATTTGATTTATTTCACCCCCTTTTCATGTACTCTCTTCAGCTTCTTCTTTCCTCATTTTATTTTCTTCATCATTCCTCCTCTTCTTATTACTTTCATGTTCTTATCACTCTCCTTCTTCTCATCACTCCCCCTTTGACAACAATGCTAATGGAAACCAAAAAATGTGGTTGTTGTGGTATTAATTGTTTTCTCCTCCTAGAATATTGTTATACTTAGTCTGTACATTTCCCAAAACTATATTCCATTGTTCTTGTAGGTGGTTTATTTTAGTGATATGAATTTTCACATGTATTATTATGTTAGTAATATCTTCTCTATCATTCTTTTCTATTGTTCTCAGTAGGTTAGATGTAGCTTGTATCTGTTTCTCCATCATATCCATATAAGTATAGCTATCATACATTATTCCTTGATTGATGTATTATTACCTATAAGAAGATTCTTTTTAATGTCAGACGCTTTTTTTAATGTCCCATTTATATCCTCCAGTCTCTCTGATAACATTTCTATGACTTCTGTCATTTTATTTATGCTTATGTTAGTAAATGAGCTGTGTTGTATTTTCCTTCTTAGTTCTTCTTTAAGATTTTGATTATTTCTGATTATGTCCACAAATGTTCTTAACAGTGTTGTAACCGATTTATTCTCATTAACGATGATTTTCAGTAATAATATTGAAAAGGTTTCAACAGTTCTAGATTCATGATTTTATACTATAGTTTCTCCCTTAGTTATTTCTCTATAAATGTCCTTTTTGTGTATTTATCCACATATAATAGTTGTTCCTTGTGCTTTAGTTTATTTGGATCTTTTTGTACAAAATTGCAAAGTCGGGTCTTTTATCTAAATCTTCTATTTCTTCACTTTCTGAATCTATGTTTCTCTTTTTTTATGCCATTGAAATCATAGTCATACTTTGTAAAGTCCTTGCAACTTGTTCTTCATCAATTTTATTTATCTCACTGATAGCAGGTGTTATATTGATAGCATGTGTTTCCTATTTTGTTTCAGTGTACTCATCATTAGATTCATCCTGAATTTCAATAGGTTGATCCTCTTTTGCTTCATCAAATCTTCTTCTCCAGTTTGTAGCAATTCATTTGATTCTTGTTCTTGTGGATTTTGTGCAATAAATATCATGTTCCACCTTTGTATTAGTTCTTCTTCTACTTCTTTCTGTAATCCTGCTAGTATCTTGGTTGTTCTTCTCTTTTTAAGAAATCTATTTTCATATTTGCTCATTAACCAATGAATTTCTTCAACACTTTTTCCTGGCCTTTTAATGATCAAAATTTTTTCTATGATTAAATTTTCTTGTTCGGCGGCTTCATTCCATCTTATATTAATTTTTTCGAGTAATTCCTTAGGAATATTCTATCTTAACTCATTTGGAAATCTTTAGAATTTGTGTAAGTGAAATATTATTGCATCTTTTACAATTTTCTTATCTTCTTCTAGCCATGTTCTATACTTGATTCCATGTATGTGTCTGATAGTTCCATGCTCTCTTATTTCCTCCACTAAATCTTTAGTTTTCCTCAAAATTCTTGATCTTGTTTGTTCAGCCGCAGGCTCATTTTCCTTTCTTTGTGTCCTTGTGCTTTCTTCTACTGTTGATTTTCCTCTTTTATTTTTCCTTTTTGTAGATTGCACTCTTCTGGATCTTGTTCTCTTTCCTGGTGTCTATTCTTATGTTCCTTTATCGATAGGATTTCTATGTTTAGCTCGCTTAATCTTGATCCTGGCATATGTTTCAGGTATGGTAGTTAATTTATGTTTTCTCATTGTACTGCTAACCTCTTCCTTTGATTTATTTTCTTTTGATATTATCTTTCTGTAAAAAATTTCATAGGTTCAAAAATGATTATCTTCAATACCCTTAGGTTGATTCCACAGTTGCTCAATACTTTTCAATTGATTCTTCTTTGTTTCATATCCAGTAAGTTGTAGCCATGAAGTTCATGATTCCACTTCTTTAATTATGCATGAGTGTGTGCTACCAAAAAAACATATATCTTTCTCATATTTATGTACAATGTGAGGTGGTATCTGATATCTTCCATACATTCTTGTTTTAAATTGTTTGAAATAACACCGCATTACTATATTGTAACTTCTTCCCAATTGTTCAATATAACTATTGATTTTATTTATAACTGGTTCACATATTGTCCAATTTACTTTACCAATGCCCATAAAATAATTTTGTACATAGAAAAATATGCATACCAATAATGCTCCAAACTTCAATCCTTGTTTCTCAATTTTTCTCAGATTGATCATCGGTTGATTTCTCATCATTTCTACTGATCATATTTGTTTCCTTTAGTAATGATCTCATATGCAACCTGTAGTGCTCCTCCAAATATATGTTTTCTATTTGATTTGATTGGTAGATCTTTTATCCGATACTGGTAGATCTTGTATCCGATAACCATTGATGCAAATTTTATTTCTTTGTCCAAAATGTTGCTAACAACAAAAGCTTTCTAATCTTTTTTGTACCTTACTATACCTTCAATTTTTGTTCCATAATCTAGTTCCTTTGAGCATTTTATTCTATTAGTCGATAATCCAGTGAATACAAAGATGATTTCCTTTGTGATCTCAATTTTTCTATCTCCTTCCAACCATATGTAGTCTCCATGTATTTGACTCAATACATATTTAATCCATTCAGCTTCAAAATCATTTTGAATATGCATGATATGTGTCATTCCTCTTGTTTCAAGATGTCCATACTCTCCATTCAACATTTCATTCTCTTTGTATAGTTCCTTGTAGGTTTTACTTATATCTTCATCTTTGATCTCAATCTTCTTGCAATGAATATAGGCTCTAACATCTCCTTTCAATATAACTCTACTTGGTATCCAAGATAATGCTCCAGCTTCATTCGTTTCAGTTTCTTTCAATGAATTTAATTGATATTCAGGTTCCTTTTCCTATGATCTATTGATTAATAAAATCATCTCATCCATAATAAATGTTATACAATTTTCAAGAAATTTTTTATCATCTAGGGTTTACTACTCAATCAACTCACTAATAAATCCTTTCTGTAAGATGAATTGATAATATTCTCTCAAGCTTGTTTTTGCATTGACTTTTCAGAATGTGACTTTCATAAGATAAGTTTTGTTATATATAGAGGCAAGGTGCCCAATGTTTATTTTTTTCTAAAACATTTATTGCAGGCCCAGAGTGTTCCTTTTGTCCCAATAGTAACATGGATTCACCGATAATAATCTCATACTAATATTTTTCAACTTTCCTAATTACTTATTTCATATATTTATGCTATTTCAATGCTCCAGCTCATAATGTATTTAAGGGACTAATTGATGATTCTAATGGAGTTTTAGGTTCCTAAGAAATTACTTACTTTCTTAGTTTATGGTTGAATTCCCTACACAATTTTACATGGGTGCTTCCATTGATGTTGCATCAGCTTCCTTCTTTACCCATGTCTTCTTCATTTCCTCTTTGATTTGTTCTTGATTTATAGTTCTTTTTCCTTTGATATCTCTATCATTGTCAGTATCAAACTGATATTTGCAGTTGTAGGTGGCATGGCCAAAATTTGAGAAAATATAACATGGTAGTGCAACTGGTATCCAAGGTTCATTTCTTACTTCATTGTTTCCTTTTTGCATTATGATGTTATATGTCCTAATTTTTGACACTTAAAACATGTAACTGATTTTCTCGCTTTCTTTCTCCGATAGTGTATCATTTTCCTCACTCTCGGTGTTTTGGCTGCAATATTCACCTTTGTGTCCATAGTGATTACATTTGTAACAATATCCATTGAAATTTTTCTCAGATGATCTAGTGATGGTTTCAGATCTACATTCATATGCTTTATCACCAAAATTGTTGCAGTTATAGAAATAACCATTGAAGGATGTGTTTCCAGTAGAATAATTGTTTTCTTCGACAAATGTTTATTGTGTGACCGTATTATCCACAATTGTAGCAAGTAGGATTATAAAGTTTCTTACCTTGTATATCACTTGATTCTCTAGATTTTGATAATTCTTTGATCTCCATATTGTTGTTGCCGATATATCCTAGTCCATTAGTGTCACCTAATTTTTTTTTTATTTTTGAATTGTTCATCATTCTACTACATGATTTGTTCAAACTTTGTCAGTCTTGCATTGATTTATTTTTCAAATTTTAGTTTGTTCTTCAAGTCTTCATTCTCTTGCTTCAGCTTCTAATTTTCTACTTGTAGTTGTAAATTTCTGTCACCAGTTCTTTCTATCAATTCACTCTGTGCATGAATCTCTCCCTGTTGTCTTTCTAGTAGTAATTCTTTTCCAGTGATTGCTTCTTCAACATCTTTTTTTTTCTGTTTCATGAGTTTCTTTGGCACTTTTAGCAGTTCTCATCATTTCCAATATTTATGTCATTTCCAAGGCTTGACTTTCATGTTCCTTCTTCATTTGACTTATTTCTTCAAGTAATTCATCGCTATTTTTCAATAGATTAGTAATAGCAGCATCAACTTCCTTAGAATTGATACTTCATTCTAATAGTCTGTCAAGTTCATCAAGGCTCATGTATAGTTTTTCTCCCAGTTTATTCCTGTTTGAAAATTATGTCTTTATCTTTTTCTTCAAATCATGGATCTGTTCATTAGAATCTGCTAGGGCTTCCTCTAACTATCTTTAATACCTATAAATTTCCATTATCCTAGATCTACTCCAAAGCTATTAATTTTTTTATTCTAGAGTACTAGTGTGCTTTAATACTAATTGTTGGAAATATTTAGGTTAGAGAGTGAGGGGGGGTGTTGGTAATATTTCCTATTTTGAGTATGCCTTGTAAAATATTTGAAGTTTCCTATCATTCCTGTGATCCAAGGGTTTAAAATCATGGTTGAAATTGTCCTAATACCTCTGCGAATATTTTTCTAGCCCTTAACCTAGTTGGAAATGATGAAAACCCTAGGTCCTTAGGTCATCTCTATGCGAAAATGTGAAAAATCCCTAAAGTGCTTAAACAGGTTCTATTTTGAAGTTACTTTTTGGCACCTAAAACTTTAGAATATGTATGTGCTTATATCACAGATCTCTTAGTCTCATGAGATAAAGAGAATATTCCTTATGGTTACGAGACTCAGTAGGTTGCCTTTGTCATGCTATCTCTAAATGAAAAGGAATATGCTTAAATGGTTAAGAGACTTAGCAAAGACCGTCCATCTGAAAGAAAGATCAATGGTGGTCAGGTTATTTCTTAACGAGATCAGAGCTAATGATTTTACCTTGTGACTTTGAGTTTCCTCAGTCCTATTGTCTCCATATGTAACCCACAATTATGTGTTAAGAAAACAGCTTAAGAATTTCATTGTTGTCACCAAGTCTCATAATAAGATGTGAGTTAAGTGATAGATCACGAGACTTGGCGCAAACGGTTGATTCAGATTAAGATCCTGTGGTAGTCGGGAAGTATCCAAATTTAATCTGAGGTTAAAAAATTATCTCCCAACAATGAGATCCCTGAGTTGCCTGATCGCTAGATATAAACCAAAGTTAAGAAAGGGTTATTTCATGGTTAGGTCACGCCAGAATTCCATGTGTTGTTGTTTATGGGCCCGGATTTAGTTTAAGAACAATTCTCTTCAGTCACAAAGTCTCATGAAAAATTAGGGTTTAAGATAAAGATCAGGAGACTTAGAGACAACTGTCAGATGCAGAGAAAACATAGATCTACGGTAGTCATGTTGTCTCCAGATGGAAATTATAAAAGTAAAAAATTCAAGGGATAAAGAGACTAAAGGATCTTGTCAGGAGGTCTCATAGTAAACTTTGTGGTTAAGAAATCATTCAGCAACACTGATCTTCCTCAGTCGTAAAGTCTCTGAATGAACTATGCTTGAAAGTCAGTTTCAAAAGCAGTATTGTCACCAAGTCTCAAAATGTAAGATGAGTTAAGGAAAATATTACAAGACTTGGAGACAGTCGTTTGATTAAAGTAAGATCCAATGGATGGCGCAAATTCACTTGAAGCATTTGAAAAGTCAGCAGTTATTCAACGATCAAGAGACTAGGAATGACATTGAGACACGTGACTAAATATGATAAAGACAAAGGGTGTTGTCGCTAGGTCTTGGGATTATTTAGGGTTTGCATGAAGTATTTAGAGACTTAATGGGAGCCGTTGGATGCTTTCATAATGAAGATCAACAATTGTTGTGTAACACCCCACCAAGGAACCCAAGAGAGATTAACCTAGAACATGATACTATGTGTGCTGAATAATTTTTTTTTTAAGTTAACATAAAGAGACATACATTAATGCGGAAGCAATTACCATTTATACACATGTCTTACACTTACATAGATTACATGACTCAAGGGTTCCATGACGTTGAATTACTTAAAGAAAAACACAACTAACAATATAACAAAAGATTCCATTTGATTAAACATAACAAATACAACTTACATAACCATAATTATAATCCTCATGGATAACCATGAAACCACCATAAACTCACATCCACTACACATGTCGTAGGGTATGTGGTAATCACTCTATCTACTTAATATACAATATCTAGATTAGGTATCACATGTGATACTCTAATATAAGATTTACAATAATTAAATTACATAATAAATGATGAAGATACGTAAAGAGATCATTTGCAAGGAACCATCAAGCACCTGGTACAAGGACGTCAAATCTCAATGGGTAAAGAATCACTACCACTCATCCGTGTGGAACCACAAAGGTCCACCCCACTATGCTGAGGAGATAACAACAGACCCCAATCGGATATCAAAAACCAATAAGGAATAACCACTAAGCAAGGGATCCTGATAGCTCTCTAATCTAGGTGTACTACACATCATGATAGATAAGACTCACTAATCCAGAGGCAACTGACACATGTAAGAAATCTAGACTGTGTAAAGGAAGGTGTCATCATGTACGTCTAACCCTTAAGTTATGTCCTATCAATCCCAATGGATTCTAACACCTAAGTGACCATACACAGAGCCAATGACCTCTCAAACTAACAAGGCCACTAACTATGCCAGAACCCGTGCCTCATAAGGGGGCAAACATAATCTCATCCTCCATCTCAGGCTTTACTAGAAATCAAGCATGGGTGAGGAGAATCACATCTTATTAGTTCATTTTAAGCTCTCTCAGTTTGTATTTAGTTATCACTTATTAAGTAAACTCTACAATAAGAAATCCAGTAGTCACTTATGAACATGAAACTTATTACAAGCCACCCCCTACTACACATCTAGGTAACCTACCCTAGGCTCATAGATCCTAAAAGATCTAGCATAGGTCAAAACCCAAGTATACCCAAATCCACTATCCCATACAATAGGAATGGTCACATATAGGTGTAACCACCTGAATTTGGTCTATCGCAACTATGGACCCTATTTTCCCTAAGTGTGATCATACCCTCAATTTATTTCCAAACGACCCTGTTACTGCTTGGCCTAATTCTTTAAATCAATTTAATAGCCTAGGTGATTTTTATCACTGATTTATATTAACTATTATAGCCATACAATTCAAATCAATTTTGACCAATCAAATCAAATCAAAATAAAAAATGGCTATAGTATTTAATTATAAAGGAATTAAATAAATCCCTAAATCAAATACCCACTTGTAATTAACCCATTCCCCTAGCCTATTTAATTTAATTAAAATGGCTATAGTTCTCTAATTATCAAAAAGCAATTTCATTGTTTAAATAATTAATTTCTATGTTTTTAAATTAATTAAATAAGTTTATTTCATTTATTAATATTCCCCTAAACCCCAACCTAACCTATCTCAACCACTTCTACCCTGGGTTCTAACCCTTCTCAACCCATTCACCCATGCTAAT
>MU225940.1:931933-959209 GCA_018584345.1 Thuja plicata
ATTAATGAAGATTCCTTAAGCCCATGTCTCTCCCCATGCCTCTTAAATGCTTGCATTTAATGCATTTGACTCAAGCCCATCCTCATAAATGCCTCTTACACCCTCTTTATGAGCCTTATCTTTTAGATTCTTCTTGGCTCTCTTCCCTAAATGGTCACATTCCTCCCTACTTTCAACCCAATAATATTGTGACAAGTGTCACAATTTGATACACTTAAAGAAGCACAATTCATGTGCTCTCTTCTAGTGGAATCCTGACCTCTCTTCAGCTTTGCATCTGAACCACCCATTTTCAACCCCTCTTTCTATAAATAGAAGGAATTTTTGAGAGCAAATGACCCTCATTTTTAAAGTTAAATTGCATTGTTATGTTGTTTAGATATCTATAGCATTTTAGTTTCAATTCCATGCATTGTTATAATGTAAATTTTCATAGCTTAATTACATTCTTTCTAATCATTCAACTTAGTTTTCAATTAAATCTCTCATTCTTAGGAGTGTATTGCCACTGAATGGTGTATAATCTGAGGGCATGATTATGACATTTTTCAAACTCTTCCTAGATAGGGAGCAATAAGTCGGTTTTAGTTATTTGTATCTAACCTTTGCTCTTTCATGCTATTTTTCACTAATCTAATGACTTATTGAAGTGTTGTGTCGCAGGTAACAGGTGCATCATTTGACACGCACAATAGGTACACAATCAGATAACAGAATCGAAAGGGGCACATGGTCAATTTAGGATAATAAAGTCCAAAATCACACACACCAAAGAATAAACAATCAACAAATCTCTAGGACTCATACCCAGCCTCTATAACACCCTAGGTCAACTAATGACCCCATAATAACATATATACGCAAAAGAGAACCATAAAGATGCATAGGATACAAGCGTCCTAAAGGACTGAAAAATGAACTATAAACATGTAAACATTTACAGTTTGCTCACATAGAATTTCCATCCAAGCAATCAAGTTTAGCTCAATTTTGACTGAATAATGTTATTTAAATTAAACCCATTTTAAGCTACCTCTAGTGTTTAAATCATTTAATCAAAATAATCATTAATTAAACTAAATTAACCTATCCAATTCTAAAGTCTCTGGTTACCTCATAATTACACAATTAAACTAAATGAATATCTTAATTAAACAACTACATATTTACTAAATTAATTAATAAAATATATTAATAAATTAATTGTAACTTAACAATCAATATATTAATTCAAAATTAATAATAATGAATATTAATTTAAATTAATAATTAATGTACTAAATATAAATTAATCATTAACATATTAAATTAGAAACTATTAGTAAATAGTATTAATTAAATTACAAATTAAACACAGTTAATAACTAAATTTCCTAATAAATTTCATATTAAATAAATTACAATTTATAAACGAATTTAAATGAAATTTTAAATAATTCAATAAAAAAATATTTTAAAAAACCACTTTATGGGGGGGCCCGCGCGGCTCACCCCTTGCGCATAAAGCGTATGTGGTGGGGGGCCCATGCGACACCTCCGCCTGCGCCTAAGCGCTGCAGCAAAGGAAGGGACAGGTGGGGATACTGTCACCCACCTGTCGTACGGCAGGTGGCGTGACAACCCACCTCCCTATGGAGGGTGGCGGTTGGCCATAGGGGTTGGTGGGGATGGGGTCCCACCTTCCCCATTCCAAATTAAATTTTTTTTTTTTAAATAAATTCAAAAGAAAAATTTTCAAACGCCCAATTTAATTAAAAACTATTATTATTTTTATTTAATCCCGAAAATATGGAATTTTAGAATGGGATTTTTTTTTGTTTATTTGTTTTCTCTTCTCTTCTAATGCAAATTCATTTTCGTCTTTTAGTGTTTTTGTTTTATTCTGGGCACTATTTGTTTTTTACTGGTGAATAAAATAATTGACTGCATAATTCTAGAGACTTCAATTTTTTCACCCCAATTAATTTTTCAAGGAAGATATTCTCATTCCTAATTTATTTTTCTTTCCTCTATAGTTAAGACTATATAGCAAATTGATTTATTGATTTCTAGGAGTTCTAGGATGAATCTCTTCACGAAATTTTGCCAGCATAATGCTACAATGCTAAATTCATACAAAATGAAAGAAATTCATATCTAGGGGTTTTGTAAATACCCAAAAAAATATAGACACTAACAATCCATTAAAATACAAAAATATCAAGCATGCATCCATCGAATCACTGAAAACCTCAAATTTGCAAAAACTGAAACAACACATAGAAAAGGAAACCTACCTTGATTCCAATGCTAGAAATGGGGGAATGTGTCTTTGACGACGATAGAAAATTTGAAACCCTTCAAGCACTATTCAACCACAGATATGGAATCCATGAAGAACCAAGCACATACAAGAAAGAAAACACACGAAAACTCTAAAACAGCAAGCAACCACAACAATCCTCAATCCATAAAAAATCTCAAATCACCAAGAGCTCTCCAAAATGCAAAACCTGTTATGAGGGAAATGAGAGGAGAATTCTCCTAAAGTGAATCAATTTCCCCTAATTGTGCAAACCCTCATGACAACTCTCCATTCAATCCCTAAAATAACTCAACTTGAAATTGAAAGTAAATCCAAATTAAATAAATAAAATATTTTTTATTGGCACAACTCAACTTTGACTCCTAATATCAAGTTGAGATATTTGAATTTGAAAATACTTTTTCAACACATCCATTCACATGTAATTAATAAAATATTAAATTAAATAGATTAAATATTTATGTCACAATATTGCATGCAACCAAATATTTAATTATTTAATTAATCATAAAAGTATATATACATTAAGTTTCAATTAAATACTTAATTAAAACAAAATATTAAAATATTTCAATTTAATTAATTATCTAAAATAAACATAGGATATAATTAAATATTTAATTCAACTATAATCCATTAAATCATAAAACATGGAAAATCACTCAAAACCCACTAAATCACCTAAAAGCATATACAAGCAAAACACACATACTCAGGGGAGAGGGTATTCGGATTCTTGTCAACTAGACAAATATGGATAGGGTAGTCATACTCAAACTTATCCAACATTAGGATGATTAGGCTTAGGTTAGGGTTTTAGATCTGTATGTTACCTCCCCTCTTTACCATTGAGATGAATATTTATGGGCACACTCACTCTTGCCAATTTAGGGAAGATGATGCCATGTACCTGCAATCCTGTCACCAAAAGAACACGTATGTACATATAATACAATATCGCAAACAATGATAGGGATCGGACAAATGTGTGGATCTCGCTGAAGAAAGTAACTACGTCTCTATCCTCTACCACAATAACATGCAAACAGATACAATAAACATGATAACCATACACATGCAAGTATGGGGTAAGTATATCATAATCTAAAATCAACATATAATAGCCAACATGATAATACCATCACATCTATCTATGCATATGATAAATCCATGACATCATAATCAAGTATCATCATCAAATGAAACAATAACAACTCACATGAAATGTGGCCTATCAGAATTCGTCCAATCAACTAAAACCACTGCCTAAAAGAGTATGACAACACAAACTAAAAACAAAATAAGAGTGGGTATTACATGTCGGGTAGTCTCCGAATAAGATGGCCAAGTCTATTTTCTTCCAGCGACTAAGAGACTAAAAGAAATAAAGGTTATATTATATTTTAGTCACCAGGTCTCGAGATATATTAGGGTTTGATATAATTGTATGAGACTTAATATTAGATGCTAAGTTGACAAAAATTGATGGTATTCAGGAAGTCTCTTGATAAATTTTGAAAAAGTGAATATTATTTAGCGATCTGGAGACAAAGCTTATGTTACGAGGTCTCAGAATGATTTATGATTATATCAAAAGATTATGAGACTTGGCAAAAAGTGTCAAATCAAAAGGAAATCAATAATGGTCATGTGGTCTCAGAGTAAACCCCAGGTAAAGTAAATCTTTCAGTGACTTCTCTTTTCATAGTCGCGAGGTTTCTAGAAGGTAATCAGAGGTTGAAATAAAGTTAATAGTACTTGTTGTCACCAAGTCTCAAAAAGCAAGCACAGTTAAGGTTTTTTCTCAGTGACATGGAGATAAGTGGTAGTCGCGAGGTCGCTAAGTGGGAAAAGTGAAATTTAAACCATGGTAAAAGTGAATACAATTGCTGATGCGCCAATTTTTAAAATTCATCAGCCAATGAGAATTCAAAGAAGTTATGACAGCTTCGAAAGGTAGCTGAGGTGTATGAGAATTAGCCAATCAAAATAGAATTAACCTCTTATCGTATTTATTGAGGATTTTCATCAACTCTACACTCATTTGAATTTGATTTTCTATCATAATCAGAGGATATGACTAGGAGCAAGCATTGATGTCATAGTATGCTAAATTGAAGGCAGAAGTGATGGGATTACCCAATTATGAGCTGTGTACTATGATCATTATTTACCATAAATAGAGAATATAGTACATCATTCTCATTTACATTGCTTTCAGAGTTTAAGAAAGAATAAATTGCTAAGTTATCAGTGCTTGCAAAAATAGAGAATTGCCAGCTTTTGAAAGGTTAAGAAATCCAAACTTCCAGTTCAAAATCCAGGGGAATTGGGTTGATTTTCAAAGCTTATATTATTTTCAGTGCATTGCAGTTCTGGAGTGAGGGTTTCCAGCGATACATTTGTTTCAATATTGGTTAGAAAAGTGTGATAAAAGCAAACAGTCAGGATGAGCAGAGTAGTTAGTGTAGCCTCCACCAGTGGGAGAAATGAATAAATGGATGAGGTGGCCAAGGGAAAGAGAAATTTCTCAGATGAATTTCTGCAATTATTTCTAGGATCGACACAAAATAAGAAGTTGAAGGATGATATCCTGACTGATGACCTAGCCAATATCTAAGATGCCAGAACTCCAGGTTCATCAGGTTATTCTCTTTTTAATTACTTTTATAAAAATTATGATGAATTTGTTCCTGTATAGAATCTTTGGACATATGGGTTAGCCAGGTTGATTGTGCCTGACATATTCTTAGATACAAACCTTGTCTTAGCTTTAGCAAATAAATATGATGCGCTCACTAAAACAATTAAGGAGTGATGGCACTGTATTACTGGCCTTGAACAGAAACTCATTTATGAAGGCCTTCAATCTCTACCACCCTATAGCAACCGAGATTGACCTAAAAAAGAAGGATTCTAGATATGAGAGATAGGTTGGGATCATAAAAGGTCTATTATAGACACACATCCCTAGGAAAGTTAAGAATTATATTGCCCCTATGCCAAGACTTGTGAGCCTTATGCTTATAAGGATTTGAACCACTATATCAAATAATATCTTTTTCACTTTGTAGATTACTAGGAAGGGACAAGGGGTCAGAAATGATCACCGCAGATGTTCTCATGCTTACCCTAGACTTGCAAGATGTCCATGCACAAACTTCCTATGACTATATTCAATATATAATTGATAGAATGCATGAGGGATTTGTGGCTATCTAGAAAAAGGACAAGGAGCCTAAGTTTTTACATTATTCTATCCTAATGCATTTGATAATGTATTATAACTACCCAGTTATGGATTTGAATAATTTAAGACCACAAAGGGTTCACCAGGGCCAGCCCAACTTTATTTAGTTTTGGATAAGAATCTAGAATTTCACTGCTAGGGATTGTGACTTCTGTGCATTTGAGAATTGGATAGTTTATCCATTGCTGCAGTGTCTAGGGGTGAATAAGACTAGGTTTCCAGCCAAGGTACTACAATTATTGAGGCCTTGTGAGTATGTTGATAAGTGGCTAGGAGATCATAATTGAGGAGATTTCTTCTTGGAGTAGAATTTCACTATGATTAGAGTGTATGGATGTACACATCCACCGCACATACTCCCATTTCATGTCCCTGTCAGAATTGCAGTAATGGAATTCATTTGGTAGCTGATGTTAACAGATAAGGAGCATCTAGCTCCTCATAGGAAAGGGAATTTCACTCCCATATAGTTTAAAGTGTATCAATTTACCATTGGTAAGAGAGCCATAGATTTAGTAGATACTTGGCTAAGCCATTTCAGAATGGGTGCTTCCTTATATTGATATATTGATACAGAGGGTTTTATTTCAAGTTCTAAGAAGCTCTTAACCCCAACTATTCCTTATAGTTATGAGCATGAGGAGTGTATAGAGGAAGATGCCATAAGAAATATCCTTGAAGATGAGGAAGTGGTCCAAAGAGAAAAAAAATTCAAAGAATTATTGGACCCGGAAAGGAAGGTGAAGAGGAAGGAAATGTCAATTGGAGGGTTTTTCCCTTACCTACCTTATTTGAAGAGAATTCACTCCATAATTGAATCTCACACTCTCATGTGCAATCAATTTGAATATGCACTAATTATTCCGGAGAAGGGTCAAGTAGAGAACTCTGACTCAGAGTATGATGATAGTCATGAAGGCTAGCCCTCACCTATTGCCCCTCTAGTCAATCAGGTAGATGAAGAAGAATAGGTAGGAGATGAGAAGATTATTGACCTAACAAAGGTCCCTGAAACTGAGGTTACCAATGAGCCTCCTCTCAAGAAACAAAGAGTAGAACTTGGAGAGCCTTCCCAGGCAATGATATGTTTTAGAAAAGATAAGAAAAAAGATAAGGTTAGTGCTCTTATTCCTAGAAATAGGACATATGATCATCTGTTGAGGAAGGAGATTAGAAAAGGAAAGAAGTTGCAATAACAGGAAGAGGATAATATTGAGTTGCCTCTTAGAACATGCATAGATGAAAGATTGATTCATCAACAACAGTTCTTAGATGATGAAAATTTTATTAAAACCAAGGAATTTAAGGACTTCCTGAGATTAAATAAGAAGCAAGAAGTTTGCAAACAACTTCAATTGGATGGAGGAGAGCCAGTAATAGTATAAGCCTTACAGGCTATACATGATTATGATCTTGAAACAAAGGAAATATCTCCAGAGGAGGCAAGGTAACTAATTAAATCCAGTGGAATTTTACTTGTTGAGGGCTGGGACATAGCCTCAACATTTATTATTGATCAAATAAGGAGACAACCAGATTTAAATTTGTCATTAGAAGTCCAGGTTGGAGAGCTAATCAAAGGATTTGGGTTTGACCCAAAGTCCCAATTTGTTGCAATGTGGAGCCTAGCTCCTCAGGATCAGAAGCCAACCCTACTAAACATTCAAGAGAACATGGTGGGTAACCAGATGGTATGGTGTGTAAACAATACCAATGATATAGAAATATCACAAGTATTTTCACATTTTTCCCAATTGAATATGGAAAAAACTGAGCAACTATCATAGAGGTATAGCTCCTTGATAGAAGAGACCAGTGCTCTTGGCAAGGATAGGAACCTATGTCAGATTAAGATCCAAGCTTTGGAGGATACAATCAGAAATCTGACAAAGCAACTAATGGAAAAACCTTAGGTTATCCCAGCATCACCTAAGGAGGTAGCCCATGAAGAGGTCCAAAAAGAGATAACAGGGGATAATGCTGAAATAGAGGAGCAGATCATAGAGCACAATGAGCTTGTCCTTGCATCACTGATTAGTATTTTTTAGCATAGAATTGATATATTAAAGGAAAATACTGATTTTATCCTAAATGCGTATAATAAGCTTCCCATTCTGCATGCAGAGGTGACAAGTTTCATCTCAATTATGAACCCCTACTTTGCAACATGGTCTAGCAGGGCTCACATTTTTGAAAGGTTGGGATCTCTACAAACACACAGGAGTGATCTGCCAGAGATAGTTTTGCAAGTGGGTGATGAAATTGAGAAAATAAATGCAACTTTGTCTTTCTTCAAACGCAAGTTGAATTAGATTGAGGCCAGGATGAGTCTTTTTGGATCAGACTTCAATAGGTTTATTCCTCCAATCAAAGGAGATGATGATCAAATAAAAGCCTTGGAGGAATGGAAAGCTGAGTTTGATAACAAATTGCCTAAGATAGAGGCATTTATTTCTAATAGTTTTGAATTGGACATGGAATGTTACAACAAAATTTTGGATGAAGCCTTTAAGGCTGATTCTGACATCAATAAATTCTTATCAGATGTCAAGATTATAATAGATACTCATTGGAAAAGGAAGAAAGCATAACTTGAAAGTATCAATAGCTTCAATTGGCCTGCTGAAGATGATGTGGAAGCATGGGACACAATGAGAAAGCCAAAGAAGAAGAAAGTTGTTGCAGAGGACATTGATCTCATGGATGAAGAATAAAGAGGACACCTAGAACCTAATCTCTGAGCACAGGGAGATAAATACTTCAAAGACTAGTGTACGTTGGCCTAGAATAGCACTCACTAGGTCTCATTACAACTATATGGAGTTATTCTGAATATCAACAAACAAAGGGGCTAGCCGGATGAAGATTGAAGATCAAATTCAGTTATCAACAGATTTTGTCTTTCCACCGCCAGAAGGGTCGACTGAATGTTTTGTCTTTAATGTCCTTAGGATTATCTTAGTCATCTGAATCTTGTTTCATCCTTGATCTTTAAGGATTCCAAGATGACTAATGCTCACTATAACTAGAAAGATGAAATATGTTGTAAAGGATGGTAAAATCAAAGCTGCAAGGCAGACTTTTGAGTGGTGTCGAAGCTTTAAGATTTCAGTTAATTTTAAAGTATTGAAATCAAGATCATTAATAAAATACAATGGAATTTCCATTCTCATATCATTGATGTCTTTTTGCATTTACTTTATACTCTTGTATGTTTAATTTGTAAGGCATTTTAAATGTACTAGTTATTAGGTAACTGTGTTGTTATTTGTGAGTTGCTTTCAAGGAGGGTTTAAATATTGTATATAATTTTAGAGGGTTAGGGTTTATTGAGGAATTTGATACAGGGGTTTGAGAGTGAGAAGATGGTCTGTAAGGCATTCTATCTAAAATTTTACTTGTGTTTCAATTAGTTCTCTCTGGTGAATGTATGTTTCATTGTGACTCTATGGCCCAAGATTAGGCACTGGTCAAGTTCTGAAGAGTAGTTATTATCATCAAATCAATCAAATATTAATCAATCTTTACTTTATGTTATCTAAAGTATACATGTTTAGATAATTATCTTTTATAAAATTCATCATAGTGATTCCTTGAAGAGAGAATCAATAGTTTATCCTTCCTAAGACAAGTGGCCTAAAAAGAAGAAGGATCTTGAAACCTTGATCCACTGTCAGATTTGTTGAAAATCAATAGTCTGTTGAAGGTGCACCCGCTTGGGTTTGTGGACCCCAAAGTGAAGAAGGAATCTTATCCTTGTTAATTAGCCTTTTCCATGTATGAATCTGAATTGAGAAACAAAGAGTCAAGCATTTACTACTATATATTAATTATACAAGAAAAAGTGCTAACAAATTGGTCAATCTACTGGGGAATACATTTAAATGTTCTAGTGTCATGTTAATGAAAGAGTTGGTGCTTGTGATAGTGAAAATAATTCTATTTTTCCTCATAATCATAAAAGCAAGTTTATTCTATTTATCTGTCATTGCACCTTGTTTGAAGGTTTTGGTCCTAAAAATGATATAGATCTTGTCTCAAATAGAGTGACTGGTGACTGTAAAATCTCTGATTTAATACAGTGTATGTTTTTCAAAGAAAAGTTATGGAGTGGAGAATATTTGCAGTTATACAGACAATGAAGAATCATTTTTCTTGAGATTACCAAGTGAGGAATTATCAAGAAATGTTTCTTTCAAGTTTCATTCAGATTTATGGTTGTAAAGGAAAATCTAAGTTAGCACGAGCTACTCAATCATTTTATATATTTGTCCTCTGAAAAGAGGTGGTGACTCTAACCTCTGTGTACTCTAGTGTTGCACATTAAACATATTGGATATATTTGTCTATTATGAAAGATGAGTGAAAAAAGAAATACTAGATCCTATTTCAGAGAAAATCCTGAGAAAGATGTTGGAGAAGAGCTCCATACACCTCAAAGGAAACAATGGTCCAAGAGAGGTGTATCTAAACACAACTCCCCAAATACCTCTAAGGGAAGGATAGAGACTCTTGCTCTAGAAAGAAAGTCATCTTCATCCGAAGATGCATGACCCATAGGACCAATTGAAACTTATAGAGCTGATGCTAACTTTGATCCTTTTAGAGATGGAGAAAATACTGATATAGATTTCTTCCCAGCAGAAGAAAATTTGGCTCCACCAGAAGAAACTTTTGCTACTGAGATAACCTCATATGATTCTGATAAGTTGCAAGATGGGGTTATGGCTTTAAGAAAAATAAAAAAAGGAACAAGAAAAAGAAATAGTAGAGGCAGAGAAGAAACGTGGACAAAATTTATATGATTTACTGGTGGAAAGAGAAGAACACTTGGCTCAAACTAGGAGAAATGACCTCAAATCCAAAAGCCTAAGTCAAGAGGTCAAAGGCTTAAATCCAGACTTGTTTGGTGATTTTGATGATTTGAGGATGAAATCCACAAACAAGATAACAAATCCTGACGATGATGAATTTGAGAAAGAAGGGACCGCCATTAGACAACTATACCCATATGAGATTGAACAGAATGCAAAACTTAAGGCAAGTACTAAAGATGCCCCCTACAAAGGTAAGCAAAAGGTTATTGGTGTGACTATAGAAGAGCCTAACTAGAACATGACCATTCCTATAGGAATTTCTCAAGCTGATCTTGAGCTAGAACAAGCTAGAAAAGCTAAATATGACTTGGCCAAGCAATTGGAGAAGTTGGAATTAGAGGCTGCTGCAGCTGATATGAGAATGAGGATAGCTTTCCTACATGCCACCACTAACACTTCTACAAGTATCTCTATGCTAGTTGATCATGGGACACATCAACCAAATCAATCTGCTGGTTCAATCCCAAATAATCAAAAGGTTGATCTTAAAGTGCAGTCTGCTGGTTTGAATTCAAATGTTAAAACCTCTGGCCCAAATGCAAGTGCTCATCTTGTTGGTCCTGGCCCAAGCATTCAAGTCTCCAACCTCAAACAAAATGTTCCCCCACCCATTCAAAAACAAGGAGGAACTACTGGACCAAGTAGCAAAAATGTTCTTGGAAATTTCCAAAGGAGACCTATCCACATGAATAGATATAGAGCCCTTTTCTTTGAAGGCATTCCTGGTCACCCTAATGTAATCCCCAATGAGGTAAGAGACAAAATCCCCAAGTTCACATGAAATAATGTTGTTACTTGTGAAGAGAATTTTAAATCTTTTAGTTATAAGATAATTGAATTTGAAATTGAAAATGAGGATGTCATTATGAAGCTTTTTTTTCAATCATTAACAGAAGATGCTAGGGATTGGTTCAGAAATTTGCCTAATGATAGCATTGCATCTTGGGATGAATTTGTGAAATCTTTTAGAGAACAATATAGAGAACATGTGAATTCTAGATACATGCTGAATGAATTCAATAACATTAAAAGGTTCCCTAATGAGGGTATGGTTGATTTTAAAAGTAGATTTCAAAATGCCATGAATAAACTATTCCAAGTTTTGAGGTTAGACTAGGAAGTATGTCTCACTACATATATCAATGTTGTTGATGGAAAAATGTCTTACTTACTCAGAGATAAAAACCCAACAACCTTAAGGGATGATTACAACATAGATATTGACATTGAAAGTAATAGGAGAGCATAAGGAAAATTGGGAAAGAGGGAGGACAATAAACTTTGAAAAGAAAAGGGACCAGCCAACAAAATTGTCAAAGAAGAAGACACAGTAGACAAACTGGTGAGTGCAGTAAAGGATAGTGCTGCCAACATGGATAAGAATGACAGGGGAGGGTACCATGAAAATAAATACACTAACCAAAGGTTTGATAAACAGCCTAACCTTAGAGAATATCCATATAAAACAAATTGGAACAATGGTAAACTAGTCCCTGATGGACAAGATAACCCAAAAGCCAAGTAAACTCCATACCCCTTAAAAAGGAATAGTTCCAACTATGCTAAGAACACTCCTTGGTGATGCTTGCAATATGCCACATTATTCCTATCAGTGTGTAGTATCCTAGGCCTTGTTTGATCAAATAGAAGAAAGGGAACAAGAAGGCCCTGCCATTAATATGTTCATAGTAAAGAAACCATACCCATGGTTTTTTGATATTGGTTCATCTTCTGATAACTTGTATACGGATTGTTGGAAATATTGTTGGAAAGCTACAATGGAAACAATTGTTGTTTTTTCATTGATGTCAAACTTTAATTGGTGAGACTATTGCTATCTTCTTGAGTACAATATTTATTGATTGATGAAGAAGATTTAAAAAGAAGACCAAGTGGAATGGTTGAGTTATGGGAAATCACAAGGGTACTTGATCAGTTGGCACATTAGCAAAGTAATGTGTTGTTTATCTTTCAATGAAAGTTTACTGTAAACAGTTTGTGCTGAGCGAAGTCAGTGATGATTGAGCACCAGTAAATTACCGAGGAAAATAGTGGTGACCGAGCGTCAGTAAATTACTGAAGAACACAGTGTTGGCCGAGCAACAGTATTTTGGTAATTGTTGAGATTTGAGATCTCTAGCTAACTTAGTTGATTTTATTGGGATATGTAAACTTAAGTAAGGATAAGCACGATTGATCCACACTATTTAAATGCACGGGTAACCCTAATTAATGCATGGATCAAAGATTCAATTAGTGATTTCTTTGGAGAAATAAATTAAATGTAATGATGAAAAGATCCATTAGATCTGACCTAACCTAAGATCTATGATCTTAATTAAGTGGAAAAAGATTTATTTTACCTAGATGAAGAGGTATGTGATAACCTCAAGGGGTTATTCATGAAAGGATGTATGCATGCAAGAGGATTGCATAGCTAGTTGACTAATTGGCATGATCTAAGTGAGAAGGCTGAGAAGAGAAGTAGAAAGTTGCATAAGTGATTGCTTGACAGATTTCCAAGCAGATCTGGAGATTGAAATGAGAATGGAGGCCACTTAGTGAATTAGCATTAGAGATGAATTGGATCTAGATTTGCAAAGTAAGTTGTATGTATCAGATCACACCTACTGATTATTTTCTAACCATTATATCAGTCAAAATCCTTTAACCAGGTTGACCTAACACCCATTGTATAAATCCTTTGAGCATGGTGACATTCAGGTGGAATATTCTAATTCCTCTAACAAGGCCACTCCTGATAGGGTGATTAAATCCTTTAACCAGGTCACATTTAGCAATGTGTTTTGTAAGCTTTAACAGGGTTGGCTCCTAACAGAGCTCACTTCACAAGAGTGAAAATTTGATAGCATGTTATTGGTGGTTTTTCTCATATTGGGTTTCCACATTAAATACTAGTGTCAACTTGTGTGAATGTTTATGTTGTGTTTTACTGTTAAGTTTCTGCAAAGTTGATTACATCTGAACAGTAAACTATATATGTATGTTGTTATTTTATGTTATTGTTGCCGAGCAGATCTGAGTTGTTCAAATTGGTATAAATTTTAAATGGGCACATCTAGACCTAAGGATAACTGATTTACCCCTTCCCCCCTCTTAGTTATTCTAAATTCATTCTAACAATTGGTATTAGAGATTTGGTCTCTTGAAAACAGTTTGAAGGTACTTGGAGAAAAATATCAAGATGTATAAAAGGGAGGTACTGAAGTTGAACAAAGATAATTTTCCTGCATGGAAGAGTTTGATGAAATTACATCTAGCTAGTATCGGTGATACTGCTAAGCACTATGTTGAACATGATTATGTAGCCCCCACTGCACCTACCATAGCTGCATAGTTAAGAGAAAAGCAGGAGCACAATCAATCAATGCTGGAGATTGCATCATCTCTGAACTATCATGAGTATGAAGACATAAATAATTGTACAACTGTAAAGAAAATGTGGGATGTCCTTGCAACCATCTATGGAGGTGATACAAATGTACTAAGAGCCAAATCTAAAAGCTTAAGAGGTAAGTTTGATGAAATGAAAATGCAAGAAGGAGAAAATATAGTTCAATATTATGGTAGGATAAAGGAAGTTGTAAATTTTATTAGAGGAGCTAAGGGAACCATTGATGATAACATCATTATGAGCAGGGTACTGAGAAAATTTCTTCATGTATATGCTATTAGAGTCTCTACAATTCAAGAGTTAATATGTACTCCTAATAAGAATTTGACTTTACAAGGTTTGTTAGGCAGACTTACTGCATTTGAAATGTCAATTTTTGACAACTACACTCCACAAGCTATTGAATCTACATTTAGATCCCAGTTGGTACTTAAAAAATCAAAGAAAGGAAACAAATGTGTGAACAGTGAAAAAAACACTACTGATGATGATCTAGAAGAACTTGAAGCACTTATGGCAAGAAGACTATCTAGAGGAAAAGGAAAATTCAAAGGTAAAATTCTTATATTTTTTTTTCATGTAACAAAGTTGGTCATATTACTGCTAGATGTCCTGATAAGAATGACAAAGATGAAAGAAAAGACAACAAGTACAAAGACAGAAAGGATGACCGAGATTTCAAAAAGTATAAGGATTACAAAGAAAAAGGTAGGAAATATTGCTATATAGCTGAAGAAGCTTCTATCAATGATTATGACAAATCTGATGAAAATGATATAGAAGTTGTGTATGTTTCTATGAAAGATGATTCTGATGATGATGACAAAACTGCACTAATTTCTTCTATGAGTAAAGGTGACCATTGGATTATTGACAGTGGTTGTTCACATCACATGACTGGTGATAAAGATAAATTTGAGACCCTAGATCAGTGTAATGGTGGTTATGTTAAATTTGGTAAGATGCACCATGTCTCGTTAAAGGGGAAGGATCAATTAAATTGACTGACAAGATCAGATGTGACAATGTATATTGGGTTGATGATCTTAATTATAATTTATTGACTATTGCATAGCTGAATACTTTTGGTTACAAAGTTGAATTCCATCACAAAAAGGCAAAGATCTATGATTCTACTAGAGAACTAATTGCAAGTGGTGAGAAAACAAAAGGTAACTTTTTTATCTAGATTTAGCTAATGAGACATTCTTGTTTGCGTAATATAATGAAGTTTGGTTATGGCATAAAAGGTTGTGTCATGTAAACTTTGATAACTTGGTAAGCATAAGCAAATTGAAAAAGGTTAGAGGGATGCCTAAGTTAAAGAAACCTGAAAATGCAATGTGCAAACAATGTCAATTGGGAAATATGACTAAATCTAGTTTTAAAAGCAAGACTCATACTTCTAAGGAATTACTGGAATTAGTTCATACTGACCTTTGTGGTCCCATTGGTGAGAAAATTTACTGTGGTGGTAGATATTTCATTCTATTTGTTGATGATTACTCAAGAATGATGACTATTATGTTTCTTAAAGAGAAATCTGATGCATTTCAGTTATTTAAGTGGTACTTGGCAAAAATTGAAAAAGAGACAAGTAAAAGTATGAAATGTTTGAGATCTGACAGAGGAGGTGAGTTTATTTATAATGAGTTTAACAGGTTCTGCGATGACCAAGGAATAAAAAGAAAGATGTTTTCACCTAGACTACCACCACAGAATGGTATTGCTAAGAGAAGAAACAAATCTATCATGGACTATGCTAGAACATTAATGATGGAGAAAAATGTTGCACAGAAATATTGGAGAGAAGATTTAAGTACAATAGTCTATACCCTGAATAAAGTACAAGTAAAGAAAGGTACTACTACACTTTATGAGCTTTGGTATGGATATGCACCTAACGTAAAATATTTCAAAGTTTTTGGAAGCAAATGTTTCATACTGAAGAATAACAAAAATGGAAAAATTGATGCTAAAGGTGAGGAAGGAACATTTCTTGGTTATTCAACTAAGAGTAAAGCATATAAGTGTTTGAATTCTAACACTAAAAAAATTGTGGAAAGTGCAAATGTTAGAATTGATGAGTATGTAGAAAGAAATGAAGTTGAAAGCACATAGGAAACTGAGAGTTACAAATCATTCATCTATATGGATGAGGAAGATTCTAGTACATTACCTGGACTTGAGAATGAGGTTGTTGAGCAACAGCTAGCATGTGCTGAGTCACGGAATGAGGATGTCGACCAACAGGAGGTAATTGCCGAGCTATCTGATGGAGATGTGGAATCATAGAATCAACCTGAATTGAACGTGAATAATCAACCTGAAGCAGAAAGAAAACCTACTCTAGAAAAGTATGTGAGGAGGCACCATAAACTTGATCAAATCATAGGATTGAAGGATTTTGTAGTTATGAAAAGAAGCAAGTTTAGAGACAGTACATGCTTGTTATGTGATTTTAATCCTAAAACAGTAAAAGATGCCTTAGACAATAAAGACTGGATACAAGCCATGTATGAAGAAATCAAACAAATTGAGAAGAATAAGACTTGGACACTTGTACCCAGGCCGAATGACAAAAATGTAATTGGTACTAAGTGGGTATTCATGAATAAGCTGAATGAACATGGAGAGTTAACAAGAAACAAAGCTAGATTGGTATGCAAAGGTTATGCACAAGAGCAAGGAATTGATTATGGAGAAACATTCACCCCAGTTGCAAGATTAGAAGGAGTAAGAACATTACTTGCATATGCAGCCTATAGAGGTTTTAAATTTTATCAGATGGATGTGAAGTCAGCATTCCTAAATGGGATATTAGAAGAAGAAGTTTACATTGAACAAGCTGATGGATTTATAGACCCAAATAAAAGGAATATGGTTTGTAGATTACACGAAGTGCTACATGGATTGAAGAAAGCACCAAGAGCATGGTATGAGAGATTACACAATTACTTGATAAAGATTGGATTTGCAAGAACCAATGACAACAACAATCTGTATTTCAAGATAGAGCAATGTAAAGGTACTTTATTGGCTGAAATTTTTGTTGATGACATTATATTTAGTGGACAAGATGTGTTATGCCAAGCATATGCAAAGGAGATGCAAACTCAATTTGAAATGTCTATGTTTAGTGAGATAAAATTCTTTGTTGGCTTACAAATATATCAGATGAAGAATTGTATCTATATTAATCAAAATATGTCAAGGAGATACTAAAAACTTTTGGAATGGAAGATTCAAAACTAGTGAGTACACCCATGGCTACTAGATAGAAGTTAACAAAGAATAATGATACAAAAGAAGTGAATCAAACCCTTTAGAGATCAATGATTGGAAAACTGCAATATGTTGTACATAGTAGACTTGATATTGCACTGGCTATTGGTATTGTTGCGAGATTTTCTACGAATCCCAAGGAAACTCATATGATGGCAAGAAAAACAATTCTCAGATATTTGAAAGGAACAGATGAATATGGTCCGTATTACAAAAGAAATGAAAAGTTTGAACTCAGAGTTTATACTGACTCTTATTGGGTTGGAATTGTTGATGACAGGAAAAGCACCATAGGAGGAGAATTTCTTTTGGGAAAAAGATTAGTTTCATGGAAAAGAAAGAAACAAAATTGCACCTCACAATCTATAGCTGAAGCAGAGTATGTGGCAACAATATTCAATTGTTCTAATATTGTGTGGTTGAATATACTACTGAAAGGTATGAAAGAAGAGATCACAGAACCAGTTATCATATATTGTGATAACATGAGTGCCATTAATATTTCTAAGAACCCTGTGATGCACTCTAAGACAAAGTATATAGCTATCAAGTATCATTACTTTAGGGAGCTAGTTCAGAAGAAGGAAGTGAGACTGGAATATGTGAATACTAAAGAAAAGTTAGCAGACATATTTACAAAGGAACTACCCAAGGATGCTCATTAGTATCTGCGAGGTAAATTAGGTGTGATTCCCCTAACTGAGGCTAATTAGTTCAGACTGGTACAGTTGCATCAAATGTTATAATTAATATTTGACACATTGATGCACAAACAGTCACACTTTAGGATGCTGCCTAAAGTTGTGAAAGACAAACTTGAATAGAAAAGAGGATCAGTCATAAGAAAGATGATAGGAATAGCATGATACAAAGTTTTGAACAGAAGAATATACATAATGAAGATGTCAATGTCTTTGGCATTGTTGTCAAAGTGGGAGAAATATAATGAGAAAGATAGAGGGAGAAGTTTACTGAGAAAAAGGAAGAGATTACAAAAAAAAAAAAAGATCGTTGTCAAAGAGAGAAAGATTAATGAAAGAGGGAGTCTACAAATGAATAGAAAACATAAATATTTCAGTGTGATCACAGACACAGAGGGAGAAAATCTTTACAAGATGAGAATCAGAATGAAGCTAAAGACATTAATGAATATTTTTTCATATCAAGGAATACAGGTAGAATTTTTGGATTGTATGGTAACTATGGCTGGAAAATTATTGTTTTATTGTTTAGTGTTGCCATCAATGCCAAAGAGGGAGATTGTTGGAAAGCTACAATGGAAACAATTGTTGTTTTTTCATTGATGTCAAACCTTAATTGGTGAGACTATTGCTATCTACTTGAATACCATATCTATTGATTGATGAAGAAGATTTAACAAGAAGACCAAGTGGAATGGTTGAGTTATGGGAAATCACAAGGGTACTTGATCAGTTGGCACATTGGAAAAGTAATGTGTTGTTTATATTTCAATAACAGTTTACTGTAAATAGTTTGTGTTGAGTGAAGTCAGTGATGACTGAGCGCTAGTAGATTGCCGAGGAAAATAGTGGTGACTGAGCGTCAGTAAATTATGGAATAACACTGTTGGCTGAGCAGTAGTATTTTGGTAATTGTTGAGATTTGAGATCTTTGGCCGACTTAGTTGATTTTATTGGGATATGTAAAGTTATGTAAGGATAAGCATGATTGAACCACACTATTTAAATCCACAAGTAACCATAATTAATGCATGGATCAAAGATTCAATTAGTGATTGCTTTGGAGAAATAAATTAAATGTAATGATGGAAAGATCCGTTGGATTTGACCTAACCTAAGATCTACGATCTTGATTAAGTGGAAAAAGATTTATTTTACCTAGATGAAGAGGTATATGATAACCTCAAGGGGTTATTCATGAATGGATATATGCATGCAAGAGGATTGCATAGTTAATTGACTGATTGGAATGATCTAAGAGAGAAGGTTGAGCAGAGAAGCAGAAAATTGCATAAGTGATTGCTAGACCTATTTGCAAGAAGATCTAGAGATTGAAATGAGAATGGAGGCCTCTCAGTGAATTAGAATTAGAGCTGAATTGGATTTGGATTTGCAAAGTAAGTTGTATTTATTAGATCACACTTGTTGATTACTTTCTAACCATTGTATCAGTCAAAATCCTTTAACTAGGTTGACCTAATAGTCATTGTATAAATCCTTTGAGCAAGGTGACATTCATGTGGAATGTTCTAAGTCCTCTAACAAGGCCACTCCTGACAGGGTGATTAAATCATTTAACCAGGTCACATTTAGCAATGTGTTTTGTAACCTTTAATAGGGTTGGCTCCTAACAGAGCTCGCTTTAGAAGAGTGAAAAGTTGATAGCATGTTATTGGTGGTTTTCCCGTATTGGGTTTCCACATTAAAAAACTGGTGTCAACTTGTGTGAATGTTTATGTTGTATTTTACTGTTAAGTTTCTGCAAAGCTAATTACATCTGAACAGTAAACTGCATATGTATGTTGTTATTTTATGTTATTGTTACTGAGAAATTTTGAGTTGTTCAAATTGGTATAAAGTTTAAATGGGCACATCTAGACCCAAGGATAACTGATTCACCCCCCCTCTCAGTTACTCTAAATTCATTCTAATAGAAGATAGTTCTTGTTTAGAATATCACTCAGAGATTACACCTTACCAAAGTGATCAGGTTGACAATGTTTCACAAGCAACTATAAATATAGTGGGAAGTGACAAGTCACACTCTCATTTTAAAAATCCTACTGATGAGGAAAGGAGATCTTTGACTATTGCAACAATTAATCAGGCTAGAAATGCATATAATCTGAGAAATAGAATAGTGCAACCAGCCCAAGATAAACCTTCCCCTATCTATGTCAGAAAGAATTCACCTCAAGTTAATGTTGATTCTCAAGTCAAGGAAAATGAAAAGTTTGAAAGACATGTAGGACCCTATTCTGATCATGTTGAAAAGGAAGAAGCCAAGGACGAACAAATAGCCAATGATAAATTCAAAAAAGGTAAAAAGATGAGTGATATGCCCTTAAAATTACCCCTTTTTGACATGAGACATGCTCTGACACAAATGAAAGTTGCAATCCTACTCATGGAGATGCTGAAAATAAAAGAACATAAAGATGTTGCTTTATCACTTCTCAGATGGATAGATGAGGTGTCTGTGCCAAACCAAGAGAAAATATCTTTGACATATAATGATAGTAGAATGGACAGTCCACAAGTAAAAGGAAAAGAAAAAAGCAAAGAATTTTCCAATATATGCATTGGCAACATAATCTCCCAAGAATCATTATCTGTTGACCTATTTTATGTCACCTTAATGGTTAATAATTTCTTAGTTAAAAATTGCATGATTTATTAAGGAGCTGTAGCAAATGTGATGTATTATCATGTCATGAAGGAATTGGGCCTTTAGGTCACTACACCTGCTAGAATTTGCTATGCTATGGAGAGAAGGGAAGTTCCTATGATAGGAACACTGAAAGACATTGAAGTGAAAATTGTTGCTTTCCCTGAAGCAACTTACAGAATGGATATAGTAGTCATTGATACTAAGCCATATTATGGAATGCTTCTGTTAAGACATTGGGCTACAACAATGGGTGGAAAGATCCAATTAGATTTTTCGTATGCAACTATCCCTATAAATGGAAATGAGGTCAAGTTGTATAGAGAACCTTGGTCATCTATCATGGTGGAGGTGGTTCTACTTGATATGTTAAATTGATGTGTAGACGTTGATATGGACAATTTTATTGTAGAAGAAATCAAGCCAAAATTATAGAATACTGGCCCAATTGTGGATGAATTACTCTTGCAACAAGATGGACTGTGGAAAATGTACTTTGATGGAGGATGCTCCAAGGAATGATCAGGAGCTAGAGTCTTGTTTATTTCCTAATCAGGTATCACTTTCAAGTATTCCTTCTTGATAACTTTCCAATATACAAATAATATAGTTGAATATAAAGCCTTAATCTTGGGAATGGATATTGCTACTAAGAATGGTATTAAATGTTTGAAATTTCATGGGGATTCTCAGTTAATCATATCTCAAATAAGAGACATTTATGCTGCCAAAGATCACAGACTAAAATTGTACAAGTATGCAGTCTGGGATAGGATATAATTATTTGATGCCTTCAATATCTTATAGATAGAGAAATAAAATAACATAATGGCATATTTCCTTGCCAATTTTGCCCTAAAAAATAATGATGTCACCATTACTAACATGTCTGTGATAGAAATAAAAAGTAGACCTGCAGTCCCTGAAAATATTCATAATTGGCAAGTATTTGAGGATGATGATGATATCCTTAGGTTTATTCAGTGTGTAGATCTATATGATGGTTAGAAGATTGATTGTGAATCTCTAGTAGCATTTGTGGATGGTAAGGAGTATATCTTTGATCAAGAAGTTATCCAGCTGGCTACTAATCACAGTCCCAAAGGATTGGTTGAGTTGGAAGGCTTGTGCAGGATAAATGACAATTACATGACCCATAAATCCAATGCAAAGATAGGAGATTTAGAAGAAATTAACCTGGGATCTGAAACATCTCCCCAATTAGTCTATATTGGTAAAAAGTTGGATAGCAATGTGAGACTCAATTTGATAAAATTGTTGAAAAGGTACAAACATGTATTTGCTTGGTCTTATGAGGATTTGAAAGCTTATAGAAAACATTTATTCCAGCATGATATCCCTCTGAAAGAGGGTATAAAACCATTTAGGAAAAAAAAGGCCCATTACTCCATTGCTGGCTAGCAAAATGTAGACAAAATTGATCAAATTGAGAGATGCTGGCATAATTCAGCCCATCAGTCATTCATCATGGGTTTCTAACTTGGTCCCTCTGAGGAAGAAGAATGAGGACATAAGACTGTGTGTTGATTTTAGAAATCTAAATGTGGCCTCATTAAAAGATAATTATGGACTACCCAACATGGATGCTATGTTGCAGAAATTCACTAGATGTGATTTGTTGTCTATGATGGATGGGTTCTTAGGGTACAACCAAGTGCTTGTCAAAGAGTTTGAACAATTCAAGACAACATTTACTACTCCTTGGGGTACTTATGTGTATGCTCACATGCCATTTGGTTTAAAAAATGCCGGTGCAACCTTTCAAAGGGCCATGTATGTGGCTTTCAGAGATCTCATAGATTTTTTGATGGTGGTATACCAAGATGATTTAACAACTTTTTCAAAAAGGGCAGAGGGTCATTGCAACCACTTGGTGAAAGTGATGATAAAAGCATTGGAATATGAGGTGTCTTTGAACCCAAAAAAGTGTCACTTTGTTGTTACTGAGGAGAGACTTCTGGGCCACATAGTGTCAAAGGAGGGAGTAAGGATAGATCCTAAAAGAGTTGAAGCCATTCAAAAGGCATACAGTCATTTTTAGGGCAAATCAATTTTGTTTGGAGATTTATTGCCATCTTTGCAGAACTGGTCAAACCCATTGTCAGATTGCTGAAGAAAAATGTAAGATTTGAATGGGACCAAGAGACACAATTTGCCTTTGAAAAAATAAAACAAGCTATCCAAGAAGGACCAGTCATAGTGTCCCTTGATTATACCAAGCCCTTTTCTTTATTCACTTTTTCTTCTTTCCATACTATTGCAGCAATCCTACTGCAAAAGGATGGTGAGGGATTTGAACATCTCATTGCATTTAACACAAAGTCATTGCAATTAGCTAAGTTGAATTATCAGTTGATGGAGAAACATGCTTATGCTTTAGTAAAGGCAGTTAAGGCTTTCAAGCCATATTTGGTATGTGCAAAGGTAAATTCTTATGTTCCTCATGCTGCTGTCAAAGACATATTTGTTCAAAATGAGGTAACAGAGAAAAGATGAAAATGGATAAACAAAGTTCAAGAGTTTTATTTGGACATCCATATCACAAAGTTGGTGAGAGGACTAGGATTGGAAAAGCTAATGACAGAAGAGAATCTAGACCTAGTTTAGGTCAACAATGTTGATATAAATGGAAATTTGTAGACAAGTGTCTAGATGACCTAAGTGATAACCAAAGGAGGAGTTTGAAATTATAGGCTCAGAAATATGTCTTGTTGCATGGTGATTTGTTTTGGAAAAATGGAGATGGAATCCTATTATTATGTCTTGCCAAAGGACAATTAGAAAGAATGTTGAGTGAAATGCATGTTGGAATGTGTGGAGGGAATTATTCTACAAGATCAATAGCTCATAAAAATTTAAGAGCTCGGTACTATTGGCCTTTCTTGTTCCAAGATGCTTATACTTTTGTCTGAAAATGTGAGCCATGTCAAAGATTCTCAAGAAAAATGAAATTTTCAGTAGCCTTACTATTGAATATTGTAGTGACAGAAGTCCCCTTTGCAATGTGGGGAATGGATTTCATAGGAGACTTTGCTGAGAAGTCAAGTGGAGGCCATAGTTGGATTCTGTTGGTGACTGATTATTTTATGAAATGGGTAGAGGCAATTCCAACCAAAAGAGCAACAAGCACAGTTGTCATTGATTTTCTGATGGATAATGTGATTACAAGATTTGGTGTTCCTATCAATTTGGTAATGGATAATGCCATGTGTTTCAGGTCTGAAGAAGTTACTAAATTTTTCTCTAATATGGGAATCGTTATGTCCTATTCATCCCCATACCATCCACAAGCCAATGGTCAGGCTGAATCCATCAATAAGAATCTCTTGCAAATTTTGAAGAAGATCCTGGAAGCTAACAAAAGAGCTTAACATGTAAAATTAAAACTTTCCCTTTGGGCAGATAGGATCACTATCAAAAAGGCCACTGGAAAGTTCCCCTTTAAGTTGGTATATGGTGTTCAATCAAGGATGCCTGTCAATAATTTTCTTCCAATCTATAAATTTTTCCAGGATGAAAAGATTGAAGTCTCTAAACCTATGGAAGAAAGAATGGTTCAAATGGTAGAGCTAGATGAAATAAGGAGAGAAAGCTAGAGGGAAAATGTCAAATTAAAACAAAAAATGAAATACCTTTTTGACAGAAGGGCACATGAAAGAAAATTCTAGCCTGGTGATTTTGTGTTGCAATGGAATACCAGGGCTAAAGACAAAGGAAAGAATAAAAAAATTGAGTCATTATGGATGGGGCCTTTTGTCATCTCATGGATTTTTGTAAAGGATTCATATTTCCTCAGGAATATGGATGATGAAGAGTAGGAATTTCCAGTGCATGGACAATTTCCAAAAATTTTCTTCAATTAGATCTTCTGTTCCATGCACAGTAGTGTTGTATTATATGTATAGATGTGTTTATTTCTGTTGTGTGTTTTCCTTAGTTGTGTGTTTGTTTCTGGTAGTAGGTTAGTGTAGTTTTGGTCTGTTTTCCAGAGATCTATATTTTTGATATAATCTAATGTTTAAGCATCCTCAGAGAGAGCCACTATTGGTAATATTTCCTTTTTTGAGTCAGCCTTGTAAAATTTTTGAATTCTCCTATCATTCTTGTGACCCAAGGGTTTAAAATCATGGTTGAAATTATCCTTATACCTCTACAAATATTGTTCTATCCCTTAACCTAGTTGGAAATTCTAAAAACCCTAGGTCCTTAGGTCATCTTTGTGTGAAAATGCAAAAAAGCCCTAAAGTCCTTAAACAGGTTCTATTTTGAAGTTACTTTTTGGCACCTAAAACTTTAGAATATGCATGTTCTTATATCATAGTCACTTAGTCTCATGAGATAAAGAGAATATTCCTTATGGTTATGAGACTCAGCGGGTTGCCTTTGTCACGCTATCTCTAGATTAAAAGGAATATGCTTAAATGGTTAAAAGACTTAGTGCAGACCGTCCATCTGAAAGAAAGATCAACGGTGGTCGGGTTATCACTTAACGAGATTAGAGTTAATCATTTTATCTCACGATTATGTGTTTCCTCAGTCGCATTGTCTCCAGATGTAACCCACGGTTATGTGTTAAGAAAATAGCTTAAGAATTTCTTTGTTGTCGCCAAGTCTCATAATAAGATGTGAGTTAAGTGAAAGATCATGAGACTTGGCACAAATCATTGATTCAGATCAAGATCCCATGGTAGTCGGGAAGTCTCCAGATTTAATCCAAGGTTAAAAAATAATCTCCCGACAATGAGATCCCTCAATTGCCTGATCGCTAGATATAAACCAAGGTTAAGAAAGGGATATTTCTTGGTTAGGTCATGCCATAATTCCATGTGTTTTTGTTGATGGGATCGAATGTAATTTAAGAATAGTTCTCTTTAGTTGTGAACTCTCATGAAAAATTAGGGTTTAAGATAAAGATCAGGAGACTTAGTGACAACCATCAGATGCAGAAAAAATGGAAATCAATGACAGTCATGTTGTCTCCAGATGGAAATTATAAAAGTAAAAAATTCAAGCGATAAAGAGACTAAAGGCTCTTGTCACGAGGTCTCATAATAAACTCTGTGGTTAAGAAATCATTCAGCGACATTGATTTTCATCAGTCGCATAGTCTATGAATGAACTATGGTTGAAAGTCAGTTTCAAAAGCAGTATTGTCGCCAAGTCTCCAAATGCAAGATGAGTTAAGGAAAAGATTACGAAACTTGGAGACAACTGTCTGATTAAAGTAAGATCCAATGGATGGCGCAAAGTTGCTTGAAGCATTTGAAAAGTCAGCAATTATTCAGCGATCAAGAGACTAGGAATGACATTGAGACACATGACTAAATATGATAAAGACAAAGGGTGTTGTTGCTAGGTCTCGGGATGATTTAGGGTTTACATGAAGTATTCAGAGACTTAGTAGGACCAGTTGGATGCTATTAGAATGAAGATCAACAGTTGTCAGTTAGTCTCCGAATAAGATGGCCAAGTGTATTTTCTTCCAATGACTAAGAGACTGAAAGAAATAAAGGTTATATTATATTTAGTCGCCAGTTCTCGAGATATATTAGGGTTTGATATAATTGTTACGAGACTTAATATTTGTTGTCAGATGCTAAGTTGAGAAAGATCAATGGTAGTCACGAAGTCTCTTGATAAATTTTGATAAAGTTAATATTATTTAGTGATAAGGAGAAAAATCTTATGTCGCAAGGTCTCAGAATGATTTATGATTATATGAAAATATTATAAGACTTGGTGAAAAGCGTCTGATCAAAAGGAAATCAATGGTGGTCGCGTGGTCTCAGAGTAAACCCGAGGTAAATGAAATCTTTCAGTGACTTATATTTTCTAAGTCACGAGGTTCCTAGAAGGTAATCAGAGGTTGAACTAAAGTTAATAGTACTTGTCACTAATACATTTGGCATCGTTTTGCGATGGCTATGTGTCACAATTATGACAGCCATGTGTCGCCAGTGCGATAGTAGTGGACGTCGCTTGTTTTAAGTCACAAATTACAACGTCTGTCATCACCCGTCGCAATTACGACCGCTATCCGTCGCTATACTGCCACTTTATTCTGGCGTCATCTGGCCATAATTCTTGTGAAATTCGTCACAATTGCAATGGATCCCTATGCAATTGCAACGGGATTTTGGCGTCGCCGCTACAGCAACCCCGTCGCAATCCCCTTGGCTGGCGTCGCAATTATGACAGATATCCGTCGCTATACTGCCAATTTATTCTGGCGTCATCTAGCCATATTCTTGTGGAATTCGTCGCAATTGCGACGGACCCCATGCAATCGCGATGGGATTTTGGTGTCGCTGGTACAGCAACCCCGTTGCAATCCCCTTGGCTGACGTCATAACTGCGACGGTTTCCAATACAATTGCAACGGCGTTTGGTGTCGCCGCTACAGCATCCCCGTCGCAATTCAGGGCTGGACGTCGCAATTGCGACAGTTACAAAGTAAAACAAAAAAAAAATTACTTTTTTATTATTCAATATTATTTGCAGGATGGACACTATGGAGAGACACTGAATATTATTTGTAGGATGTTCTATGCCCTGACCTTGAATATTTATCATACTTTCAATAAATGCATTGCTCCCATTAGCCTTTCCTAATTTTATGATGCTCTTTGATTTCATTATACATGTTTCAGCTTTTGGAATAATTACACATGTTGCACCTACTTGTCTCCTGATAACAGCAGCAGAAGTTTTCTACGTTTTTTCATTCTTTGGAAAAAATCTCGGTGATATTTCT
>MU225940.1:959309-1009553 GCA_018584345.1 Thuja plicata
TGATATGCACAGAAATGAATGAGAGCAGGCCAATTCATTAGAAGTAATTACAAAGGAAATGAACAGTGATGTGAATGTTTAATAAAAGTACAGCGATCATGCACATAAGCATGGACAGCATGGAGAGTGATGCACAAAAGAAGTGGATTTGTAAGTTTGACTTCAGTGAAAGACAAATGTTCATTGACAGTCACTCTAAAGGTCTTAGCCTTGTGTTGATGTTTGTGAATAAAATGAAATTTATATGAATTCATATGTGGGTAGCGTGATTGGGGGTAAACAACATAGAATGGCGTCTGATTATGACATTCAAGGACAAAACTATTTTCAATATTCAATATACAAAGTGAAGTTTAAAAACATACCTCTCTCAGCCGTTTGGATTCCTGCAATGCAGTCGCTATCAATATTGGAAAATTTCTTTCGCCGCAGAGATGAAAAACCCCTCTCGGTGGGAGACCGTGATAACCCAGTTCCTCAGCTGGTTTCTCGGGGCCAGATACTCAGACCCGGGGGACCTAGATCTAACGATATCCTGATAAAGTCTCTTCGTGGAGGTATAACGAGCGAAGAGAGCTGAATGCAAAAGCGGCTCCTTCACGACTTCCTCCCAGCTATTCTTCGAAGCCAAGATTTCGAACAATTCTTCGGTTTGAGATAACTATTGAACAATGACAACGTTTTCTCTTTTTTTTTTGCCTTATATCCCGACAATGTTGCAATTGCGACGTTGTCGGGTTATAATTGAAAAAAAAAAGTGAAAAACACTAAACATTTGGCCCCCATCGCAAATTGCTGTCGCAATTTCACCCCAAATGTGTTAGTGTGTTGTCACCAAGTCTCGGAAAGCAATAATAGTTAAGGTTTTTTCTCAGCGACATGGAGATAAGTGGTAGTCGCGAGGTCGCTAAGTGGGAAAAGTGAAATTTAAACCATGCTAAAAGTGAATACAGTTGCTGACGCGCCAATTTTTAAAAGTCATCAGCCAATGAGAATTCAGAGAAGTTATGATAGCTTGGAAAGGTAGCTGAGGTGTATGAGAATTAGCCAATCAAAACAGAATTAACCTCTTGTCATATTTATTGAGGATTTTCATCAACTCTGTACTCATTTGAATTCAATTCTCTATCATAATTAGAGGCTACGACTAGGAGAAAGCATTGATGTCACAGTATGGTAAATTGAAGGCAGAAGTGATGGGATTACCCAATTATGAGCTACGTACTGTGACCCTTCTTTACCATAAATAGAGAATACAATACATCATTCTCATTTACATTGCTTTCAGAGTTTAAGAGCGAAGAAATTGCTAAGTTATCAGTGCTTGAAGAAATAGAGAATTGCCAGCTTTTGAAAGGTTAAGAAATCCAGACTTCTAGTTTAGAATCAAGAGGAATTGGGTTGATTTTCAAAGCTTTTATTGGTTTCAGTGCATTGTAGTTTCAGAGTGAGGGTTTCCAATGATACATTTGTTTCAATATTGGTTAGAAAGGTGTGATAAAATAAAATAGTCAGGATGAGAAGAGTAGTTAGTGTAGCCTCCACTAGTGGGAGAAGTGAAGAAATGGATGAGGAGGCCAAGGGAAGAGAAATTTCTCAGATGAATTTCTACAATTATTGCCAGGATAGACAGAAAATAAGAAGTCAAAGAATGATATCTTAACTGATGACCTAGCCAATATCTGAGATGCCAGAACTCTAGGTTCATTAGGTTATCCTCTTTTTAATTACTTTTATAAAAATTATGATGAAGTTGTGCCTATGTCAAATCCTTGGACCTGTGGGTTAGCCAGGTTGATTGTGCCTGACGTATTCTTAGATATAGACCTTGTCTTAGCTTTAGAAAATAAATATGATGCACACACTAAAACAATTAAGAGGAGTGATGTCACTGTATTACTGGCCTTAAACATAAACTCATTTATGAAGGCCTTCAATCTCTACCACCCTATGGCAACCGAGATTGAGTTGAAAAATCAGGAAGCTAGATATGAGAGACATGATGGGATCATAAAAGGTCTAGTACAAAGACACATCCCTAGGCAAGTTAAGAATTATATTTCCCCTATGCCAGGACTTCCTCCTTATGCTTATAAGGATTTGAACCACTATATCAAATATATATCTTTTGCACTCTATAGAGTACTAGGAAGGGAAGGGGGTTCAGAAAGGATCACCTCAGATGTTCTCATGCTTACCCTAGACTTGCAAGATGTCAATGCACAAACTTCCTATGATTATATTCAATATATAATTGATAGAATGCATGAGGGATTTGTGGCTATCCAGAAAAAGTACAAGGAGCCTAAGTTTTTACATTATTCTATCCTAATGCATTTGATAATTTATTATAACTACCCGGTTATGGATTTGAATAATTGAAGACCACAAAGGGTTCACCAGGGTCAACCCAACTTTATTCAGTTTTGGATAAGAATCTGGAATTTCACTGCTAGGGATTGTGACTTCTGTAATTCTGAGAATTGGATAGTTTATCCATTGCTGCAGTGTCTAGGGGTCAATAAGACCAGGTTGCCAGCCAAGGTACTATAATTATTGAGGCCTTGTGAGTATGTTGATAAGTGGCTAGGAGATCATAACTGGTGAGATTTCTTATTGGAGCAGAATTTCACTATGATTAGAGTGTATGGATGTACACATCGACCACACATACTCCCATTTCATGTCACTGCCAGAATTGCAGTAATGGAATTCATTTGGCAGCTGATGTTAACAGATAAGGAGCATCTAGCTCCTCACAGGAAAGATACTTTCACCCCCAGACAATTTAAAGAGTATAAATTTACCATTAGTAAGAGAGCCATGAATTTAGTAGATACTTGGCTAAGCCATTTCAGAATGGGTGCTGCCTTATATAGAGATATTGATATAGTGGGTTTCATTTCAAGTTCTAAGAAGCTCTTAAACCCAACTATTCCTTACACTTATGAGCATGAGGAGTGTATAGAAGAAGATGCCATAAGAAATACTCTTGAAGATGAGGAAGTGGTCCAAAGAGAAAACAAAGTCAAATAATTATTGGACCTGGAAAGGCAGGTGAAGAGGAAGGAAATATCTTTTGGAGGGTTTTTCCCTGACCTGCCTTATTTTAAGAGAATTGAGTCCATGATTGAATCTCACACTCTCCTGTGCAATCAATTTGAAGATGCCCTAATTATTCCGGAGAGGGGTCAAGTAGAGCACTCTGACTCAGAGTATAATGATAGTGATGAAGGCTACCCCTTGCCTATTGCCCCTCCAGTCAATCAAGCAGATGAAGAAGAACATTTAGGAGATGAGCACATTATTGACCTAACAGAGGTCCCTAAAATTGAGGTTTCCAATGAGCCTCCTCTCAAGAAAAAAAGAGTAGAACTTGGAGAGCCTTCCCAGGAAGTGCTATGTTTTAGAAAAGATAAGAAAAAAGATAAGGTCAGTGCTCTTATTCCTAGCAATAGGCCATATGATCATGTGTTGAGGAAGGAGATTAGAAAAGGAAAGAAGTTGCAACAAGAGGAAGAGGATAATATTGAGTTGCCTCTTAGAACATGCATAGATGAAAGATTGATTCATCAACAACAGTTCTTAGATGATGACAATTTTTATTAAAACCAAGTAATTTAAGGACTTCTTGAGATGGAATAAGTGGAAATAAGTTGGAAAAAAACTTCAATTGGATGGAGGAGAGCCAGTAACAGTAGAAGCCTTATAAGCTATACAGGATTATGATCCTGAAACAAAGGAAATATCTCCAGACGAGGCAAGGAAACTGGTTAAATCCAGTGGAATGTTACTTTTTGAAGGCTGGGACTTACCCTCAACATTTATTATTGATCAAATAAGGCGACAACCATATTTAAATTTGTCATCAAAAGTCCAGGTTGGAGAGTTGATCAAAGGATTTGGGTTTTACCCAAAGTCCCAATCTGTTGCAATGTGGAGCCTAGCTCCTAATTATCAGAAGAGAGCCCTACTAAACATTCAGGAGAACATGGTGGGTAACCAGATGGTATGGTCTATAAACAATACCAATGATATGGAAATATCACAAGTATTGTCACATTTCTCCCAATTAAATGTGGCAAAAACTAGGCAAACATCACAGAGGTATAGCTCCTTGATAGAAGAGACCAATGCTCTTGCCAAGGATAGGGAGCTATGTCAGATTAAGATCCAAGCTTTGGAGGATACAATAAAAATTTTGACAAAGCAACTGATGGAAAAACCTGAGGTTATCCCAGCATCACCTAAGGAGGTTTCCCCTGAAGAGGTCCAAAGAGAGATAATAGGGAATAATGTTGAAATAGAGGAGCAGATCATGGAGCATAATGAGGTTGTCATTGGATCACTAATGAGTATATTTTAGCACAAAATTGACATATTAAAGGACAAGAATGGTTTGGTCCTAAATGCATATAATAAGCTTCCCATTATGCATGCAGAGGTGACAAGTTTCATCTCATTTTTGAACCTCTACTTTGCAACATGGTCTAGCAAGGCTCAACTTTTTGAAAGGTTGGCATCTCTACAACAACACAAGAGTGATCTGCCAGAGATAGTTTTGGAAGTGGGTGTTGAAATTGAGAAATAAATGCAAATTTGTCTTTCTTCAAAGGCAAGTTGAATCAGATTGAGGCCAAGATGAGCCTTTTTGGACCAGACTTCAATAGGTTTATTCCTCCAATCAAAGGAGATGATAATAAAATCAAAGCCTTGGAGGCATGTAAAGCCGAGTTTGATAACAAACTACCTAAGATAGAGGAATTTATTTCTAACAGTTCTGAATTGGACGTGGAATGTTACAACAAAATTTTGGATGAAGCCTTTAAGGCTGAGACTGACATCAATAAATTCTTATCAGATGTCAAGAGTATAACAGATACTCATTGGAACAGGCAGAAAGCACAACTTGAAAGTATCAAGAGCTTCAATTGGCCTGCTGAAGATGATGTGGCAGCATGGGACACAATGACAAAGCCAAAGAAGAAGAAAGTTGCTGCAGAGGGCATTGATCTCATGGATGAAGAATAAAGAGGACACCTGGAACCTGATCTTTGAGCACATGGAGAATGATTACTTCAAAGACTAATGTAGGTTAGCCAAGAATGGTAGTTACTAGGTCTCGTTACAACTATATGGAGTTATTCTGAATATCAACAGACAAAGGTGCCAGCCGGATAAAGATTGAAGATCAAATTCAGTTATCAACAGATTTTATCTTTTTGTCACCAAAAGGGTCAACTGAATGTTTTTTCTTTAATGTCCTTAGGATTATTTTAGTCATCTAAAGCTTGTTGCATCCTTGATCTTTAAGGATTCCAAGATGACTAATGCTCACTATAAATAGCAAGATGTAATATATTATAAAGGATGGTAAAATCAAAGCTGCAAGGAAGAATTTTGAATGGTGTCTAAGCTTTAAGCTTTTAGTCAATTTGAATGTATTGAAATCAAGATCATTAATAAAATACAATGGAATTTCCAGTCTCATATCATTAATTTGTCTATTTACATTTACATTCTGCTCTTGTATGTTTGATTTGAAAGGTATTTTAAATGTACTAGTTATTAGGTAGCTATGTTTTTATTTGTGAGTTGCTTTCAAGGAGGGTTTAAATCTTGCAAATAATTCCAGAGGGTAAGGGTTTATGCAGGAATTTGATACAGTGGTTTGAGAGTGAGAGGATGGTCTGTAAGGAATTCTATATGAAATTTTACTTATGTTTCAATTAATTGTCTCTGGTGAATGTATGTTTCATTGTGACTATATGGCCCAGGATTAGGCACTAGTCAAGTTCTGAAGAGTAGTTAGTATCATCAAATCAATCAAATATTAATCAATCTTTACTTTTTGTTATCTAAAGTATACATGTTTAGATAATTGTCTTGAATACAATTCATCATAGTGATTCCTTAAAGAGAGAATCAATAGGTTATCCTTCCTAAGACAAGTGACCTAAAAAGAAGAAGGATCTTGAAACCTTGATCCACTATCAGATTTGCTGAAAATCAGTAGTCTTTTTAAGGTGCACTCACCTGGGTTTGTGGAACCCAAAGTGAAGAAGGAATCTTATCCTTGTTAATTAGCATTTTCCATGTATGAATCTGAATTGGGAAACAAAGAGTCTAGCATTTACTGCTATATATTGATTCTACAAGAAAAAGTGCTAACAGGGGGAGGGGGGGGGGGGGGTAATCAGTACCTCAAACAACTCANGGGGGGGGGGGGGTTAATCAGTACCTCAAACAACTCAAACTTTTTCCCTATCAATCTCAAACTTAAACTTTTATGTTTACCTATACCAATATTTGTTTTTCCTTTTACTGATAACTGCTGTAATATTGACCGATAGGTGATAACTTGCAAATTAACAAACATGTAACACATTAACATTCAAACACTTAACACAATATTTTGGTATCACAAAAAACCCTTGGTGAGAGGGAAAAAATGTGGTGGGGATTAAACCCACAGCTCATCCCTGTAGTAATAAGGTGCCCGATTAAGAGCTTACAAAAATATCATCTTCTGAATGACTTTACCCTGTTAGGAGTATTGAAAGTCCTGCCAAAGATTACCTACTCTTAAGAGATTTTATCCCACTTATACAATGTTCTCCATGTTAAAATATTTTCAATAAGTTCCACAATCTTGTTGCTAAACTGTTTGAAAAAAATCAACAAGAAATTTGACCTTCGAATGCTTTCTGGACTAAATCTTGTCAGATCTTGTTCTGCTTTGTTCCTTTCCTGATTTATGCTTTGCTACTCTTTGTCGATACTTGTTCATACTCTGCATTGTCACTTCTTTCTTTTTCTCTATATTTTTCACTATATCATTTTTCTTTTTCCTTTCTCTCTTTGATCTCCTTTTAAAGTATCTGTCTGGCCTAATTAGGTTTTCTCAATTTTTCCATAGGTCATTTTGATAGTAGGATTTTGTCCCTGATTCTAGGCTTTCCTTTTCCTTTTGCCAATAATCTTTTTCAATAATGATAACCCTTTTGTTGATAACCTATCCTTTTTCGATAGTGCTCTGTACTTGATGTTAATTTCCAACAATGACAATCTTAGCAAAATCAATCATTAGCCTGTAGAGGAGTTTATCAAGTAACAAGTTATTGGGTATATTAGATACCAAATATGTTGTGTAAATTTATTCCCCCATTCTTCACATATATGCTATATGTTATTATATAGAATATATATAATATATGTTATTATATATTCAAAATTATATTATATGATCTATATTATTTATAATATGTTTTTTTCGATGAAAGTGGAGTACCACTATATATTTTTATTATAATGTCTAGTTCGAGAGCTCCAAAGGGATCCTCACTCAAGTTACAATAGAAATATATGAACCTAAATACTAAGACCTACACTAAGTACAAAAACAGATTTAGTGAAGGATCCCCGAAATATCAAAATACCCACCTATTACAAATGTAACATGGGATCAAGAGATCAAAATAACCCCAATCCATACAAAGTATAGTAAATATGGCATACCCATATAACAAAATTAAATAATATTACTCATGTGATAACCCCATCATCACATACTTGTAAAGATAGGAAAAGGAATTCAGACCAAATGTTAATCTCTTCCTCGATATTACCATAATTTGCAAAAATATGTTACCAAAACTGGTGAAGGAAAACCTGAAGGCCCATTTGCATCCATATTTCCATGCATCTGTAAGCAACCAATCAATAATCGCCAATGAAAAGGAAAGACCAGGAAGAGTTCATTTTGAATTTCGTGACAATTTAACCCGACTCTTATTCAAAATGGAGGATTCACTACAACCAACACCAACTAAAATCGAGGCATCATGTTATCAATCGTACATTATAACAACATCCGTACTATTCTTTGTTATGGAGCCCGCATGAAATTATCTGAGTTGAGCCTTAAGCCATGTCCACAGAGACCAAGTCGACGAGCCCAATGAAGAGAAATGTAGAAAAGACCATCGATTTCAAAGAAAGAAACATATCGGTATCAATATTTTTCAAAAAGGTACATCGAATTGTCCAATTCTGAAGGGATATGCAAATTCTTAGGGCCCGTTTGGTTGGCGGAATTTGTGCATTCTGGAATTGCCAATTCTAGAATTGAATCCATTCTAGGTTTGTGCTATTCTCAAAATGAATTCTAGAATATGGCTGTTATGTTTGGTTCACCTGGAAGATGACTGAGAAGATGCAAATTCTGTGTTTGGTTCCACACAACTAGAATTGGAATTGGAATTTTGTTTTTGTACACACATATATACACACATACACATATATACACACATGTGTGTACACACACACACATGTGTATATATACACACATATACGCACGTGTGTATATATACATGCACACACGTGTATATATACACACATGTACACACACACATATATATATACACATACATGTATGTATATACACATGTATACACATACATGTGTATATATACACACACATACACATATATACACACATTTGTGTATATATATACACATATATACACATACACACATATACACACATGTGTATATACACACGTGTATATAGATATGAGTATGTATATACATGTGTGTATATATACATACATGTATATATACTATATATATACATGTATGTATACTATATATATACATGTATGTATATATACACACAAGAGTATATACACACACACACATGTATATACATGCACATGTATATTCACACACATGTGTGTATACACTCATGTGTATATATACATACATGTATCTATACTATATATGTACATGTGTGTATATACACTTATATGTATATATACACATGTATATACACACATATATATACACATGTATATATACACGTGTATATATACACAGATTTATATATACATTTTGATAGCAATATAATATTAACACAAAAATGGGAATGAATTTTCCTTCACAAAATAATACTCTCAATTCCAATTCCAATTTTCAATTCCAATTCCTAGTCTTGAGGGGGAATTGTGGAATGCTCAAAAAGGCCCAAAATTAGAATTCACATAACCCTATTCCAATTTTTAATTTTGGAACCAAACAGGGAATTGAACATTTTGGAAATTCGGAAATGCCAATTCCCATTCAATTCCAATTCCACCCCTCAACCAAACGGGCCCTTAATGTAAGCCCAAGGCCATATGAATGACAAGATTTCATATTTTGAGATTTGCACTTGATACAAAGTCTTCAATGATTAATTGATATAACAAGCCACTTGCCGATACATTCTATGAATGAAGAGGTTTAATTATGATATCCCCTACCATATATATCAATATCGTGAGCTCTGAGCCATTAGGATAAAAATGATTACCATCAATCTTATTGATGATACCCCTATGATTTCACAGTCACCTTTTCCTTCTCCATTATTTTTCTTAGTCGTGGGAAGTCAGATTGGAGAAATTGAAGCATCAATACAAACATCATTTGTCCCCGGCTAGCTAAGGAGTCAGTTAATAAATTCCCTTCTCTAAATGTATGATAAATATAGCATTCCAACAAAGAATCTAGCAGAATCCATACCTATTTGAGAACATATTTTATTTTGTAGTTAAAAAACCTTTGATTAATGTAAGCATTTACAATTGCTATCAAATCCCCTTCAATGTGTAATCTTGAAACCCCCCCTTTTTTTTTTGCTAGAGCCAAACCATGAAACAATGTTAATACTTCTTCCATATTATTGGTCCTTGGGGGAATCATGGCGAATTTAATAGCTAAGATAGAACCATGATGATCCCTAATGCAGATCTAATTCCAGATTTACTCGGGTTGCCCTTTGAGGCACCATCAAAGTTTAATTTGACTTGATTCAAGTGAGGGGGTTGTCATTTGATGGTAGCTCTGATTGCGGATATATTTTGATGACAAATAGGAGCAGGGAGCATGGGGAAATAAAGTCCCTTCCAACATAATATATAAGATATTATTTATATTATAGTATATTATATTATATAGATTATATAGATTATATATACTATATAATATATATTATGATATAATATTTAATATATATTATATATTATATTATATAATTTAATGTATATTAAATATTTTAATTTAGAAAAATGGCTTAAACCTAATTTTATATCTTAGAAGTACAACTTAAACCTATTTTGAGTTGCTTCTATGTGCAAAGTTACGGTAGCATTGATGAAGGAGCCCACTTGGAGCTCTTTGTGATTGCCATAGCTTTAACAATTAGGGTTTCTAATCTAGGAATATTTTGTTACTATCATAGGGGGAGAGGGAGAGAGAGAGAGAGAGGTGGGAAGAGTGAGATAAAGAGAGAAGGGGATCTCTCTCTCTCTCTCTCTATATATATATATATATAGAGAGAGAGAGAGAGAGAGAGGTTTGTGTGTGTGTTGTAGGATACATTAATGTGTCATAGTACCCCTTGAGACCCTTTACGATCCCTAATTGTACTCTTAAGCTTCCTAAGGGGTCATAAGGGGTCATAAATGGTGGTAGGATGCATTAATGGGTCCTAGGACCCCTTAGGACACCTTAGTACCCCTTAGGAACCCAAAGAATACATATTAGGGGTCCTAGTACATATTAAGAGGTCTTAAGGGGTCATAGGAGCCATTATTGTTTCTTATGACCCCTTAAGACCGCTTATGACCCCTAAGATGTATTATTAGGCTTCCTAAGGGGTCGAGGGGTCATAAAGAGTCGTAAAATGCATTAATGTGTCATAGAACCCCTTAAACACCTTATGACCCCTTAGGATCCCTAAGAATACATTTAAGGGGTCCAAATAATAATTAAGGTGTCCTAAGGTGTCATATGACACATTAATGTGTCTTAGGACACTATAAGACCCCTCAGAACCCATAAGATGTACTCGTAGGATTTTTAAGGGGTCGTACGGGGTCATAAGGAGTTATAGGAGGCATTAATGGATTCTAGGACCCTTAAGATAGCTTATGACGCCTAAGATGTACTCTTAGTCTTCATAAGGGGTTGTAAGTGATGACATGTAACTGATTGAATATTTGAAGATGTTAAGTTGATCACCAAAATGTAGAAAGATAATGCAAGACATTAAATCAGTTAATGGATTGTACTTTCATTTATGTCAACTTGATATAATCTAATTAGATATATTCAAAGTGTCAAAGACTTCAGAGAATCAGAGAGAAAAATATTATACTTTCAATAATGCATAAAAGACAAGCATTCACTAAGTGACTACAAACACCGATGACTAGTAGAACCCGAAGGACAAAGATAACCAAAATTTAAGTCACAGTGATGCCCAAGCAAAGAAACCGACAAGCATTAACAAAGAGCAGAATCACAAGCATTACCAACGACCAAAATTACAGTGTTAACCGACAAGCAGAACTTTGCAGTGAAGCCCGAAGGATAGACAACCCCGATGGAGTAGCCCGAGGAGAACTAAAGTGTTGACCGAAGCTATCAAAGAGTTAAAACACCGAAGTTAACTGGAGTTACCATTGTTTTCATCGACAAGATAAGCCAGAGATAAGTAAAGGATTTAAAGCTGTTTTATCCAGTTGGAAAGAAGATTTCTATGAGATAAAACATGAGTTATGCTTTAAATCAAGATTGGCTAAGATTGTGGATCATGCCAAGAAAAAGAAAACCAAGAAGAGAGAAATGGTGATATCATGGCTATAAAAATACAACTTAATTCATTATGAATTAAGGGGAGTGAATGAAAAAGAGGATGCTAAAGAGAAATTGATGAAGAACAACTTCATATAGTCATGATCAATGAAGCTGAGGAAAGAGCTAAAGATTTCTGCTAACATCGAGCAACAGAGCACAACATCACCGAGCAGAAACAAAAGTTGAGAAAAGGTATTGAAAATATATATTGATAAGAATGGTTTAATGAGCTTACAATAGATCTGAAAATCTACAAGTATAAGTTACATATGTGAACAAATCATTTACTATTTTAGTTTAACCATTGATTCAGAAAGTCTCTTAACCGAACAAGATTTAAAGATCCTTTCTATATTGAGATACATCCCAAGGAGTATCAAAAAGTTTGATCATGTAGATAACATGAGATGCAAGATACCATTTGACAAACTAGGGTTTGGTCATAGAAGGTAGCATAGAGATTCCCGATATCAAGTGACAAACTAATCTTTTAAATCCTCTAACAAGGTCACGCCTAAGAGTGTGTTTGTAACCTTTAACAAGGTTGGCTCTTCACCGAGCTCACTTCAGAAGAGTGAAAATTTTAGGTTACCGGTCCCAAGTGGTTTTTCTATTAACAGGGTTTCCACATTAAAAATCCATGTGTCAATGTCTCTATTAGTCATTACTTTAGTGTTTTTCATTACACAACTTATTTGGATTAATCGGTATACACTAAGCTATTTACTATTTTTTGGTAAATTGGAAGACTGCTATTCAGTAAACATTAAGAATAAGGTTTAACAGAGCACTCCGAGGAGTAATTATTTGATAAGTATATTTGAAGGCACGCATCTTGTAGGACTGAAGATAACTAGAGGGTTAATATTGTGGTACAAAGTTTTTAGGTTGATTAATTGAAATATTTTTGAGGCCACTGATTCACCCCCCCTCTCAGTTATTACTAACAATTGGTATCAGAGCTTGTGTGCATAGAAAGGGAGTTTAACAGCTCAAGAAAAATATCACAAGATGAACAAACGAGATGTGCCCAAGTTGAAGAAAGATAACTTTGCATAATGGGAAAGAAGAATAAGACTCCACCTATCAAGTATTGGTAATGATGTTACTCAACACCTTGATACTGAGTATGTGTTTCCTACAAGACGTCATACTCTTGAGCAATTAAGAGAAAATCATGAGCATAATTGAATCATGATAGAACTTGCCTCATCACTCTCTGATGCTAAGTTTGAAGAAGTCAAAACCTGCACTTCTGCAAAGAAAATGTGGGATAAGTTGAAGCTAGTACATGGAGGAGATGCTAATGTACTAAGAGCCAAGGGAGAAAGCCTAAGAGGGAGTTTGATGACCTACGGATGAAAGAAGGAGAAAATATCACTCAGTATAGTTGTAGAATCAAAGAGGTAGTCAATGCTATCTGAGGAGTTAGAGGTGTACTTGAAGATGAGATAGTGGTAAGTAAAATCTTAAGAACCTTACTGCCTATATATGATATTAGAGTTTCTTCTATTCAAGAAATGAGAGTAGTTGCAAACAATACAGTTACTCTAGATAGCCTGATTGGTAGACTGATTTCATTTGAGATGAATAAGTTTGATAATAGTGTCTTACCATCTATAGAATCTGCATTCAAATCTTCTTTGAAAATAAGTAATTCAAGTCATAGATGCACTATTAGGAATGATAGTGACAGTGATAATGAGGATCAAGGACTTGATGAGATTGAAGCACTAATGGAAAGAAGATTTCAGAGAGGCAAAGGTAGATACAAAGGTAAATTACCACTTGTATTTTTTAATTGTAAAGAGGTTGGACACTTTGCTGCAAGATGTCCTAACAGGAGAAAAGATGACAAAAGTAATGACAGAACATATAAAAATAAGTTTGACCGGGGTGATAATATAGATTACCAAAGCAACTGAAAATTTGAAAGAAGAGATACTTGAGACTACAAGGAAAAAGAAAAAAAAATCTTGTTACATAGCTTAGAACAGAGCTGATGATACTAACATTGAATCTAAAGAAGACATTGAGATGGTATTTGTAGCCATGAAGGATGACTTGGATGAAGAAGAAGAAAGGTATGTAGAAACTGCACTCATATCTAAGGTTAGTAAGAATGATGTCTAGATCATAGATAGTGGCTGCACTCACCACATGACCGATGATAAGCAAAAGTTTAAAAATTTTGAATACCATAATGGTGGTTCAGTAAGAATGGGTAATGACACACCTTGTCTAGTTGAAGGTAAAGGAACCATAATGTTGAATAACCTGATCGAATGTGAAAATGCTTACTGGGTAACAGGACTAAATTATAATATGTTAAGTGTTTCACAACTGAACAATACAGGTCACCAAGTAGCATTTGAGAATAAGAAGGAAAAGATATTCAATGAATTAGGAAGGTTGATCAGAACTGGTGAGAAGAGAAAAGGTAACCATTTCTATCTTAATAACATTAACACCACTTGTTTAATGGCTAGAAATGAAGACATATGGTTGGGGCACAAAAGATTGTGTCATGTGAATTTTGACAACATGATAAAGATAAGCAATAAAAGTAATGTCAAAGGCTTACCGAGCATGACAAAGTCCGAGCATATCATGTGCAAGAACTGTCAAAAAGGTAAGATGAAAAACTCTAGTTTCAAGAGTAAATCCGATACATCTAATACAATTCTAGAATTAGTCCATACTGATCTATGTGGACTCATGAGGACAAATAGTTACTATGGTGATAGGTATTTCATTCTCTTTGTTGATGATTATTCTAGAATGATGAAAGTTATGTTCTTAAAAGATAAATCAGAAGTATTCAAGATGTTTAAATGGTATAAGGCTATGGTAGAAAAAAAAAAGTGATAAGAAACTGAAATGCTTAAGGTCAAATAGAGGAGGGGAATTTATTTTATATGAATTCACTAATTTCTATAATGAGCATGGGATTAAAAGACAGGTTTCTGCATCAAGAACACCACAGCAAAGTGGAATTGCTGAGAGGAGAAATAGATAAATTGTTGACTGTGCAAGAACATTGATGGTTGAGAAAAGCATCACTCAAAATTTCTTGAGGGAAGCTGTCAGTAAGTTGTTGTCTACACATTGAATAGAGTACAATTGAAGAAGGACACAAAGAAGACACCCTATGAGCTTTGGTATGGTTACACACCCAATGTAAGTTACTTTAGAATCTTTGGTAGTCAATGTTATATTTTGAAGGATGATAGAAATGGAAAGCTTGGCTCCAAAAGTGATGAAGGTATCTTTCTAGGGTATTACACCAAAAACAAGGCTTATAAATGTCTTAACAAGTCATCTAACAAGATCATCTAAAGTGAAAACGTAAAGATAGATGAATTTGAAGAAAAGAATGATAAGGAAAGAAGAAGAGAACCAAAGGACTACAAAATGTTTTTTTATACTGAAGACCCTGACACTCTACCCAAGCAACAATGTATTGCTCCCTAGGAACAGAACATTACACCCGAGCATCAGACTGCAATTACCAAAAATTAGGATAATACTCAAGATAATGTACCAAGCTATGGAGATCAGAATGAAGGTCAAGAAGATGATCAAAATGATGGACAAAGAGCTGAACCAAAAATTGCCAAGTATGTCAGAAGACATCATCCACATAATCAAATCATAGGAGACAAGAAGGCTAGAATGAGAACAAGAAGTAAGTCACTAAATACTAGATGTTTACTTTGTAATTTTGATCTTAAATCTGTTAATATTGCACTTGAGAATGAAGAATGGGCTAGTGCTATGAATGGAGAAATAGAATAGATTAAGAAGAATAGTACATGGACACTAGTACCGAGACCAGATGACAAGAATGTCATTGGTACCAAACGGGTCAGTATTTGAATGAGAATGGAGAAGTCACAAGAAATAAAGCAAGGTTAGTATGCAAGGGGTATGCACAAGAAGAAGGTAATGATTATGGAGAAACCTTTGCACCCATTGCTAGACTAGAAGGAGTAATAATCTTACTTTATTATGTTGCATTCAAAGGATTCAAGGTATATCAGATGTATGTCAAATCTGCATTCCTAAATGGAATACTAGAAGAAGAGGTATACATTGAACAACCAGAAGGGTTTGTTGATCCAGACAAGAGGAACGTGGTATGTAGACTAGATAAAGACTTTTATGGATTGAAACAAGCACCTAGAGCCTGGTATGAAAGACTTCACTCCTATCTCATTAGAATTGAATTTGTAAGAATAAGTGAAAATAACAATTTGTACTTAAAAGAAGATACTGATGGTAATATTCTGATTGCTGAAATTTTTGTTGATGATATCATTTTTGGGGGAAATGAAATTTTATGCAAATCCTTTGCTAATGAAATGAGAAAAGAATATGAAATATCTATGTTTGGGGAGATCAAATTCTTTCTTGGTCTACAAATTCTACAACAAGATGGAGGCATATATATCACTCAGTCCAAATACATCAAGGAAGTGTTGAAGATATTTAAAATGGAATATTCCAAGCCAGTTGGAACACCTATGGCTACCGGATATAAGCTAACAAAAGAAGACAAATCAAATGAGGCAAATCAGACCTTGTATAGATCAATGATTGGCAAACTAATATATGTTGTTCATACCAGACTAGATATAGCACATGCAGTTGGAATAGTTGCAAGATTCTCTATTGATCCCAAAGAATCACATATGACTGTTGTCAAGAGAATTTTGAGATATCTTAAGGACACCAAGGACTATGGCTTATGGTATAAAAGAGAAGGAAAATTTGAGCTACAAGTCTATATAGATGTTGATTGGGATGGAAGCATTGATGATCGGAGGAGCACAACTGGAGGAGCATTTTTCATGGGTGACAGACTTGTCACATGGATCAAAAAGAAGCAAGGATGCATCTATCAGTCTACTATAGAAGCAAATTGCTCCAATATTGCATGGATCAAATAGTTGCTCGGAGGTATGAATACGAAGATCCTTGAACCAATGATTATCTATTGTGATAATACCAGTGTAATTAACATTTCTAAGAATCTAGTCATGCATGCTAAGACTAAGTATATTTCTATCAAGCATCACTATTTAAGAGAACAAGTAAAAGCAAAGGAGGTGATACTGGAATATGTTCAATCAAAGGAAAAATTAGCTTATATATTCACCAAGCCATTACTGAAAGATACATTTGAGTACATGAGATAGAGACTAGGGGTACAACCCTTGTCTATTAGTCAGTAAGATGACTAGGAGGCTGCATCAGTCTACACACAATCATAAGATCAATTATGTTGATGCAAGCACCAAGATGAACAACAATAGATACATCTGTACACAACAAGGTACAGATCTACACCGAACACCAGAGACAATGTATTGCTGATGGAAAGGGAAATTCAAGGAGTATATTATAAAAAGGGAATAGAAGATGATATAGAAGAATTGTTTGGCAGAAAGATAATGCAAGATATTAAATCAGTTAATCGGTTGTATTGTCATCGATGTCAACTTGGTATAATCTAATCGGTTATAATCAAAGTGTCAAAGAATTTAGAGAATCAGAGAGAAAAATATTATGCTTTCAGTAATGCATAAAAGACAAGCATTCACTAAGTGACTACAAACACTGATGGCTAGTGGAACTTGAAGGATAGAGATAACTGAAAGTTAAGTCACAATGATGCCCGAGCAAAGAAATCAACGAGAATTACTAAAGAGCATAATCACAAGCATTATCAATGGCCAGAATTAAAGTGTTAACCGATGAGAAGAACTTTGCAATGAAGCCCAAAGGATAGAAAACCCCGATGGAGTAGCCTGAGGAGAACTGAAGTGTTGACTGAAGCTATGAAAGAGTTAAAACACCAAAGTTAACTAGACTTCAGAACAACAAAATATCTAGCTAGCAGAGCTAAAAATAGACTTAAGTGGTAGTTATCATTATTTTTATCGACAAGATAAGCAAGAGATAAGTAAAGGATTTAAAGTTGTTTTATCTAGTTGGCAAGAATATTTCTACAAGATAAAACAAGAGTTATGCTTTAAATCAAGATTGGCTAAGATTGTGGATCACACCAAGAACAAGAAAATCAAGAATGGAGAAACAGTGATATCATGTATATAACGAGACAACTTAATTGATTATGCATTAAGGGGAGTGAATGAAAAAGAGGATGCTAAAGAGAAACTGATGAAGAACAACTTCATACAGTCCTGATCAATCAAGCTGAGGAAAGAGCTAAAGATTTTTGCGGACATCAAGCAATAGAGCACAACATCACTGTACATGAACAAAAGTGGAGCAAAAGTATTAAAAAGATATATTGATCAGAATGGTTTAATGAGATTACAATAGATCTTAAAATTTGAAAGTATAAGTTGTATATGTGAATAGATCATTCACTTTTTTAGTTTAACCATTGATTCATAAAGTCTCTTAACCAAACAAGATTTAAAGATCCTTTCTATATTGAGATACATCCCAAGAAGTATCAAAAAGTTTCATCATGAAGATAGCATGAGATGCCAGATACCATTTGACAAACTAGGTTTTGGTCATAGAAGGTAGCATAGAGATACTCGATATCAAGTGACAAACTAATATTTTAAATCCTCTAACAAGGTCACACCTAACAGTGTGTTTGTTACCTTTAACAGGGTTGGCTCTTCACCAAGATCACTTCAGAAGAGTGAAAATTTTGGGTTACCGATCCCAAGTGGTTTTTCCCTTAATAATTTTTCCATGTTAAAAATCCATGTGTCAATGTGTCTATGAGTCATTACTTTAGTGTTTTTCATTACACATAACTTATTTTGATTGATTGATATACACTAAGCTATCTACTATTTTTTGGTAAATTGAAAGACTGCTATCCGGTAAACATTAAGAATAAGGTTTAACAAAGCACTCTGAGCAATAGTTATTTGATAAGTATATTTGAAGGCATACATCTTGTAGGACTAAAGATAACTAGAGGCTTAATATTGTGGTACAAATTTTTTGGGTTGATTAATTAGAATATTTTTTAGGCCACTGATTCACCCCCCCCTCTTAGTTATTACTAATAATAAGGGGTTGTAGGACACATTAATGTGTCCTAGGACCCCTTAAGATACCTTAAAACCCCTTAGGAACCATAATAATACATCATAGAGTTCCTCATACACATTAAGGTGTCTTGAGGGGTCATAGGACACATTAAGGTGTCTCAGGACACCATAAGACCCCTTATGACCCCAAAGATATTCTCTTAAGCTTAATTAGGGGTTGTAAGGGGTCATAAGGGGTAGTGAAATGCATTAATGTGTCTTAGGAGCCCTTAAGACACCTTAGTACCCCTTAAGAACCCTAAGACTACATATTAGGGGTCCTAGTACATATTAATGGGTCTTAAGGGGTATAGGACACATTATTGTGTCCTACGACCCCTTAAGACCACTTATGACCCCTAAGAGGTACTCTTCAACTTCCTAAGGGGTTGAGGGTTCATAGGAGGTTGTAGAATGCATTAATGTATCCTAGGACCCCTTAAGACACCATACAACCCCTTAGGATCATGAAGAATACATCTTAGGGATCCTAGTACATATTAAGGTGTCTTAAGAGGTCATAGGACACATTAATGTATCTTACAAAACCATAAGACCCCTTACGACCCCTAATATTTAATCTTAGGCTTTGTAAGGGGTTGTAAGGGATCATAAGGGGTTGTAGGATGCATTAATGGGTCCTAGGACCCCTTAAGACACCTTATGACCATTATGATGTACTCTTAGGCTTTCTAAGGGGTTGTAGGATGTATTAATGTGCTCTAGGACCCCTTAAGACACCTTACAACCCCTTAGGAACTGTAAGAATACATCTTAGGGGTCCAAGTAAACATTAAGGTGTCTTAAGGGGTCATAGGACACCATAAGACCCATTACAAAGCCTAATACATAATCTTAGATTTCCTAAGGTGTTGTGTTGACGAGACTTTGTGACCAGCTCCACCAATAGAGGATAAGTTGTCACCGGGTACCGGGGTATTGGCCAACTCCTCTTGAAGAGGTTTACTGGAGAATGAATTCTCCTAGCCTCCAAGCACCTGGTAGTTGGGTCTCAACTGTGTGGGGGAGTTAAGTTTGGTAGGTGACTATTGTGTGAGGGGATAGCTATTTTTTATTCATCTTCTTAGGAATTTCAAAAGGGATGGGGTTTCCTGCAAGCATTTAGACTTTATAAATAAATTGCAAAAGATAGATCAAAGTTAAGATATATTTCTACTTATAGTTGTGCAATATATGTTCAAACATCAACAATGCTTTAATACCAGAAAACCAAACTAAATATCGAATACACATAGAACTAGCGATTCACATGCATTCAATAGAAAAGGGAGATAGAACATTAACTAAATACAAAATACCAGAGCAAAGGACGTGAGAAAAATACAACACAAAAGATATTGATACTTTGGAGATCAAAACAACACATAACATATAGCCACAAGATGTTCTTCCTTCTTCATTAACTCAAATGGTTCCAGCATCACTGGTGAGTACATTCATGGCTCCAAGGGAGCATTCTAAGCTACTAAGAACAACTAAGCATTGAGCTCTTAAAAACAACTGAAAGTAAAATGCTATTCTTTTATTAATGCTGGACTGCAAAATCATCAATTTTGATGACCCTTTTTATGGTGTCAGACTTCTTATTTATACACAATGTTTGACCTAAAACTTAACCTAATCTACCTCTACACTTGCAAAATATAATACATTATTCATGGATAGTACTACCTGCACCACTTACAATCACCTTGAGATGAGCAGAGGTCTGATAAGATAGAAGAAGAAGATAAAAGGAGAAATTTAGAAGAATCAGCCTAGAGAAGAGAACCAAGGTCCTTATGGAAGAAATATGATTGTCTCGATATCCTAGGCTACATGCCTCATAAATGCAAATTGTGGCTCCCTGTCTTCGATGTGCACTAGATAATTAATGTGGGAGTAGCACCTCAGGGGAATAAGAAGACGTCTGTCAGAGATATCTATCTAATTGACCCATCACTATCTAGATCACATACACTTTGACCTTTATTAATTTTTGACAATGATCAGTCAGCTCTGGGGAACGTTGACGCAAATCGCTATGAATGAATACAAAACTTAGACCCAGAATTCTGAGCTCCAAGAGCTTATGCTCAAAGAATAATGAATCTACAAAACTGTACCCTGATGGTGAAAATCTTCAGAGACTAGAGGACTTTATTGTTCCTTGTCCTTTTTAAAGGCCTCAAAAATATGGATGATACCTTCCTCATCCAGCTCTTTGATGCAGTCCCAGTGGTTGTTGACAGCCCCAAATTGCTTGTCAACGTCGTCGACCCCGTCCTTGAATTCTATAGCTACCTTTGCTGTGTCATGGGCCTGGAGCATCATTTTTGTTAGGCACAACATTTTCCCTCTATCAAAATTCCTAGAGGACCGGTACCGTGACTTCATCAACTCATCAAATTCTCTCAATACAAAATCCTCCAGAGCACATGTCCTGGTGGTGAAGGGATCAACTTGTGAAACCCTTATTATAAATTTCATATATGAATTCAAATAATTTTAGACTACCGGGATTCTATCGTTAACAGTTGCTACTAGTTGCTTTCTCAAATCAACTTTGAGACCGAGTCTGAAGTGGTGGGCCCGAAGGAACCCAAAGGGTTCATCTACCAATATACCTGCTTCTGTGATGAATTCCTCTCCAAAGTTCATTATTTCCTCTAGTTCAGACCTCCATTCCTCATACTTTTCCATTTCTACCTCCCATAGGGAGATGACAACGTTCACCTAGCCCAAGATGTTATTGGTCTAATAGAGGTCTGGGAGTGTTGTTGCCAGGAACTACCTTACGACTATGATCTGCTTAGTGACCCACCCATCAACAGCTTGTGCTTTCTTCTTCATGGCCCTTAGAGTATAAATTTCACCCTATAGGAGAAGTGTTTTGGATGGATCACGGCTAAAGGCTGTGTTAGTACTGCAAGAAGCCAAAGGAGATTTACATTCTTTTCTTTTTCCTCCTTTAGCTTCTGTGCCTACTTTTTGTATCAGGCCTAAATTGCCCGTGTTACCTCATTCAATAGATCTAATTCCCCTTGCTTGTCTCTCCTCCCTAGAGGAACTTCTGTAATGGTATATTTTGCAGCTCCTATTGCTTCTTCCTCTGCATCTGGGGGAGGTGTCACTACCATAGCCATAGTATTTCTACCTAGACTGGTCCAAAGGGTATGGAGGGTCTAGGCCTTCTTAGGCTTGCGAGCCTCTTGATTTTGGGCCATCATTTTGGCCAGGGAGAGAGGGGCTCTTGTTGCTGCCAGGGCCTTTCTTTTCTAGGATTCTACCTGCCATTGTGGCGGTTGGGAAGGCTTGGGAATTTGGGTCTTCTTCAAGGCCCTATGGTGTTTCCCTAGCATTCATAGTCACTTCGGTCTCTTTTTCTTGCTCCCCAAGATTTCCCGTATCTTCCATGTTGGTGGCATTCACATTTGTATCTCTGGGATTCTCCCCTTCTTCAGTGTTTTTGGTCTCAGTATCCATATTTCCAGGGTTATCTCCCTCATCTTGTTTCTATTGTTCTACTTCAGCATTCTCCACTGGGACATTCTCCTCCTGGGGCACATTTACTGGAGGGGTGAAAGGTGTCTGGCCTAGATCTAACTATTGGGCCACAAAGACTACCTTTTTGAATGTCACACTTTGGGGTACCTGATCACCCAGAGTAAATAGAGGCATTTGAAGTGTGATGACTAGGGGTACAGTTGTTCCCGAAGGTCTTGTTTCCCGAGTTATTGTCAGCTTCCCTTCTTGTATTTGTCTGTCCTCTGTCTTAGTCCTTAGGATTAGTGTTTCTTCCACATCTTGTGAGTTTTCTTGTGTGTGTTCTTGTTCCTGCTCCCAAAACTCTTTTTCTAGGGCTGCGTCTTCTTGTGCATCAATTTCCTCCACCTCCCTCTCCACATCGGCCTACAAGTTTACCAAGTTTTCCATTTAGAAGAGGTCGTCAAAATCATCATGGGGAGGGGAGGCCATTGGAGGATCCTCTAGTTCGGGAGAAGAAGGGATAAGTTCCATCTGGGGAATGTCTGGCATCTCAGGACCTGTATCTATGCTTGGTGGAGGGTTATCCACCCTTGGCTTCTTTCTTCTTGTTTGCAGCGGAACCCTGACGTCGAGAATAGCTACACTCTTGTCCTCTGTATTAACTGCTTGGATCATAAGTGCTACAAGTGATGGTGATCCGGAAGGAAGGGAAGATCACACCGGAGTAACTGGAAGACCAAGAGAAAGCCAGGCACTCATTGTTTCACTCAGCTGGTGGGATGCCTCAATCTGAGTGTGAAGGTGTTCCAGAATAGTGAGTGGAGCTGGGGGTGGAACCTAGGCTGGGACACTCTCTTTAGATTTCCCCTTATCTTTACTCAGCCTAGCTACTCCGGAGGCTGAAGTGCCCCTACAAAATTGGACCCCAACGGGTTCTTTTCATGTATACTTGTGCAAAATAATCATGGTTGTGCTACACAACACCCTAGGTGACATTCTCAATTATCAAAATCTCTGGTGTGTCCCAATCCACCAGAGGGAGATCTAACTTATCAATCCCCTGTAACTTGTATAATGGGTCCTCCAAGGGCCTGCCATCTGAAAAATCCTTTGGAAAGGTCTGAAGGTCGAGGCTCATCATCATCCATTTGGTCATCCTCTCATACTTCTGACCCCAGACGTCAAAATCATCCTAGCAATCTGCCCAAATGTCCTCCAAGTGAGGCTCGTGGGGTGTGGACGCCTGGGGAAGCTCTGTGTTTATCTTTTTGAGTGGGTCAAAATTGTTCCTCGCTAGGTAGAACTCGGCCAGCCCCAGACTCTTTAACTCATTATCGACCTCCTTGGCCGCTACAAGGCTACAAGAATATTTTGCACAAGTGACTAGGAAAGGGATTTAAGTAACTTTCTTGACTCCATAGAATGCATGGAGTTCCAGGATTTGCCTGCAAAACTCCATCAAAATAATCCTATCTCCACAATGCTTGGGTAATAGGTAGGGCTTGCCGAAAAACCCAGTCATCCGAATATAAGAATGCTGCTAAAATTAAATAAAGTAATGACCATAAAAAATCACTTAGGTCATTTCTTCCTTGGACATTTGATACCTAGAATCTTTAGTAAGTGTTGAAATGTTATGGTAAATGAAGGTGTCATTTACACGACAAAAATTGGGGAAGCTAGCTTCCCATTGAATTTGGGAAAATGATCCCAAGGCATACTCTAGCTAGGCCTGGTCCCAAGGATGCCCACTATAAGCAAACCCTTGAGTGTGGGTCTCTATTTTGCTAGTGCCCATAATACATATGAAGTCATGTGGAACTTCGATGTCTGCCTGACGTTGTTCAGCTAAAAATCCACAGTTGGTAATAATAGTTGCCCAGTTAAAGTTCTATCTATGGGTGGTGATGCAGTATAGAAAATAATACATCCATGCTGAAAATTCCTTGGCATGTGATTCCCTAAAGATCCTGCATAGAAAGATGATCCTTGCCTATATACATTCCCTGAAATCTCCATGGGGGATCTTCAACTTCATTTTCTTATAGTCCTTCCTCGGGGACTTTAGCCAGTGGGAATTGAGATGCTATCGGGTGAGCTATTGAACTTTTTCAAACTCCTACAATGATGTGGCCTAGGAGATGAAAGTAGCCTTCTTAAACTGGGGGATCCCCAATCCTGAAGCAAAAGTGACAGCATCAAAACTTACTATGGGCGTTGGGTAATTCAATGGAAGGGAAGCAATAAGAAAAACCACCTCGGTGGGTGTGTTGTAGCATTTTAATAGGGAGATAATCAGCTCTAGTTCCTACACTGAGAAGAAGAAACAAGTGGCCTTGATGATGCCAGAGGCAGCCATGTTCTTTTCCATGTTATCCCCAAAAGATCGTTGTTGATACATCACCTAGACAAGGTCCTGTAGTTCGACCCATGATCTGACCTCTGTGTTGGTAATATTTTGAATTTTGGAATCCACCTTGGATCCCACAAGGACACCATCCTTTAGGTATTTGGATGTTAATAGGATTTTCTCTAGCATTTTCTCAGCCCTTGTCTTGGTGGCCACCCGGGTGGAAGTAGTCGGGAGCTCCAGACTTTCGGGAGGAGTTGTTACTTCAGAAATTGTTTGTTGGGTAGTCTGTAGCCTGCAAGATCAGACAACCATTAATACATGTGATAAAATAAAAAATAATTTTGCAGACTCTGGAGAGTTCACTGCCATTTCACACCTGTCCTTAACAAGACATTAGTTCATCAAATCTCAAAAATACAACAATCGACAAGTTACTTAGAATTTGATCGACACCCGGGGAGTCCTGAGGATTCTGGCTCATCCAACAAATTAACCATTATTGAAATGACCAGGGTAGGTCACTATTTTGGGGTGATGTGGGTTGTCCCATGGTCACACAATAAATGGAGTAATGACATTAAAAGGAATAGTTGTCTCATCATAGATGAATTGAATGCCAGATGGGACAATTTTGAATGCCCATGTGTTGGGAGTTAATCCCGCCATGAATGCTGAAATGACAGAGGAGAGAGAAAATAGCCATGACTCGAATAGGAGAGGTGCCAAGTTTGAGACAGGAAAAAACCAAGCGGGCGAGATTAAAAGTTTGTCAATACACAAAGGGCATGGCAAGCTTGCCAAAGGGGCAGGTAGGACTTGACAAAATGCACAAGCTAGGAACACAAACTTATAAATAAATCTTATAGATGCTCAATGCTATAAACATTATTTACATAGACCTCTAAAGAATAGGAGGCCAAGGAACAAATTTATACAAGCTGCCCTACAAACATGGACAACCTTACAAAGACTATACAAGTACTTACATATCTACCAAGGTTTACAAATACCTACACTATTCTACAACTCATTTAAAGAGAAGCCTACACTAATTTACAAATGTACATAACATACAGTGCACAGAAGGGGGAAAACTTTCATGCAAATCCATCCCACCAATGGGAGGTGATGATGAAGATGAAAGACAGAAAGAAAACAAAGCAAAAGCAAACCAGAAATGAAAGAACAAACAAACAGAAAAGAAAAAAAAAAAGAGAACCAGAAGGGCCTACCTTAAAAAGAAGGAAATGCAGGAGGAAGAGCATGGGAGGTGCTCTACAAAAGAGTAGCCTCACAAACCACAAGCATCGAAGACCCTACAGGATAACTAGAAGCACACACAAGCTCAAACACCAACTTCATCATTAAACTCTCAAAGCAAATCACACTTAGCACAAATTCACTCTAAATCGCTCTTAATTGATCTAAGAGTAATTTGTTCATGGTAAATGCAAAAATGACAAGTGAAAGCCTATTTATACCCTTTAGGTAAAAATGTGCCACTTCCTTTCACAAGTTTTGAGAAAAATAAAACCTCCAGACTCTGGGCCCAGGAATCCCATGCAACCGCACCCTCTAAATCGAGAGGAAGCAATGGAAAAGAATCCTGGAGTCTGAAAATCTGACTGGCACAAAGAAACAAAATAATCTAGGACCGGGTTCTAAAGAAAGGAAGACCAAAAGAGAACACAATAATGGCCGCACAGAGGCAAAGGCTAGAGAGAACAAAAGAATCCGAAAGGAAACAAGGAAGAACAGAAAGGAAAAAAATGGGGACCCAACATTTTTCCAACAAAATGTAGGGACGAGTATGTAGAGCATAAAAAATGGAGACTTGCTGGGATGAATGCCTTAGCACATTTGAGAACCATAGAATCTCTGGTTAGAAAGGCATGAGGTGTCTTAGAAAATCTTACTCATCTTGATTCAATCCTTCAATCTCTTGTCAGTCCTAAAGTGTGTGCTTTAGAAGAAAATCAAGATGATGACTTTCAGAAGAAGTAGGGAGAGGGCACTGAGTACATTAGATCAAAATCGTTATATCTTGCACGGTCCCTTGGATCCTGGAATTCTCTATTCTCTAGTTTTCTTTCTTTTCTTTTGAAGATGGGGAAGGTGGTACTTCTTTCACCATGAACTTTAAGCTTAGCTAACTTTTACGGTGGTACTTCTTTCACCATGAACTTTAAGCTTAGCTAATTTTTACGGTGGTACTTCTTTCACCTTGCCATCCATTTTAATTGGCTAAATAGGAGAGATGTTCTAAACTTAGGATATTCTTTTTATTTTCAGACTTGGCCAATAACTAGTGCAACTGATTTGATCTCAAGGATTATACGATTACTTGCTTCTTAGATTTTCTATTAACTGATGTCAAGACTTTCGAGATGTGAATCTGACAAAGATTACCCATAACCTTTTACCATCTACACAAAATAACTCTAGAGTGCAGACAAATTCCACCATGCTAACAATAGATTCTGGACTAACCAAAATGTGTAAGACACCATTCAAGGGACTAGATGTTATGCAAATCATACATGTCTATAAGAAGAGGGAAACATACCAGGAACCCAAAAAACAAGACACGCAAAGAGAAAGCAAACTAAAGATAACCGCCGACAACTATTTATAAGGACAAGACACTCCTGAGGAGCACCGGGGAAATATTTACAAGTAGGAATATATACATATAATAAAACTTTGGGAAAACATACCTCCTACCTCATTCAAAGTAGTGTTTGAGAAATTTTCCTTTGATAGGAAATGGAATGGCTTCTCCAGTCATGGTGCTGAAACGATAAGTGTTGGCCCTGTAGATCTCCAAAATTAAGTAAGGTATGAGCTAGAGCCTTTGGAACTTTGTGTGCTTTCCTTTCTTGTCCTGGGCCTTGTCCCACAAAAGGAATAGATCTGAAACTGGAAAGGCTTTGTATTAGGCTCTCCTATCAAACCATCATTTGATGACTGCTTGGTGACATGCAAAATGTTCCAGTGTCGCGTCTTTTTGTTCTTCCATTCTCACCAAGTTCAAAATACAAACTTCCATAATGTTGTCCTGGGCGTTGAATTCCTGCATGAATCATAAAACTGGGATTTAGAAGTTGATTGGGAACACATGAATCTGGCCATAAACTAGGTAAAAAGGAGAAGTCCCCAGGGCTCCCTTGATTCTGATGTGATCTGCCCAAAGGGCGAACCTAAGTTTTTGGTGCCAGTCCTGGAGATTTTCTCTAGCAAATGTTTGATCACTTCTAGAAAATTTTTGTTGGTAGACTCAGCAACGCCATTACCTTGGGGATAATAGTTTCTAGAAAACTTTTAGGTGATCTTCCTCTGATAGGTCCATTCTAATAGTTGTGCTGAAGAAAACACTAGACCATTGTCACACACGATAGAAAAAGTTATTCTAAACCTTGTGACGATGTTTTCTTCCAAGAATTTGATGACTACATCTATTGTGTTGTTCTTGCATGGGATTTCCTCAGACAACTGGGTACAGTAATCGGTCGTAGTCAAAATATATTGGTGGTTGGTAGATGAGCTGGGGTTTATTTCCTTGATAAAATTGAATGCCCATTGGGTGAAAGGTCAAACTTCGAAGACTGGCTGTAAAGACATTGTCAAGTTCCGCTCATGAGAGGTGGAAGTTTGGCAAGTGTGGCACTTCCTTACATGAGTGTGAACATCTTTGAAGATGAAAGGCCAGTAATATCCAGCCTAGAGAATCTGATGGGCACTAGCATTAGCTGAGACATGCCCAGCTCTGAACTGCCCATGGAATTCTTCTATCATTTTGGCAGCTTGGTCTCTGTCTATGCACCAGACGTAAATTCCCTCAAAGTTCTTGCATAAAAGTGTTTCATTTTTTTTCATGAAGTGTGTGCTTTTTAGTCATAGGGAGTGATGTTTATTAGGGGGAATCCCCTCTAGGCACTTCTTATTGAGAAATAGATACACTAGATTGGTATAACATGGATCTTGAGTGATAGACTCCACAATGTAAGTTTGGCACTCGATATTTGGAGTGGCCTCTGCCATCACTCTACATAGTCCCTGGCCTCGGACTATCTTCATTGGTTGCATCTCAAGATCATGTTCTTGGAGGATGGCCATTTATTTCCTGTGACATTCACCCAATTCACTATGTAGTAGTAAAGACTTGACAGCCTGATCCGGGATGATGGCATGCACTTTTCTCTGGAGAATGTAGTGCTAGAATTTCTTCGTGGCCCAAACTAGAGAAAAGGCCTACTTTTCCAAGGATGTATATCAGACTTCATAATTTTTAAAGGGGGATCTCATGAAGGCAATAGGTCTCTCTTCTCCCTCAACCTTCTGGGTTAAAACTGTAGGTGCAGAATGCGGTGAAGTGAAAGAGTAGATATGGAAAGGGAGGGAATAGTCTAGACTTGCCAGGTCTGGTGCCTCCACTATGGTTTTCTTGATCTAAGAAAATGATCACTTCACTTAGGGGCTCCACTCAATCTTGGTATCTTTCTTCATCATTTCATTGAGTGGTTTGACAATCTCGGTGAATCCGGCTATGAACCGCCAGACAAAATTTATCTTTCTAAAGAAAGATCTCATTTCATTTTTACTACCAGGCATTTGCAAATTCAGCAGCTCTTCAATTCTCTCAAGGTTGATGGATATCCCCTTCTCAGAGATTATATACCCAAGCAGTTTCCCTTTAGTGACCTCAAATATGCACTTCTTAGGGTTGAGGGAGATACCATACCGGAGACATCTCTCGCAGATCTGAGTGAGGTGGGCAGGATGATCACGCCCATCCTGGGAAAATACTGTTAAATCATCCATGTAGATGATTATGCATTTGTTAACCAAGCCTTCAAAATCAATGTCCATGGCCTTTTGAAATGTGGCCCCTGTGTTAATGAGGCCAAAGGGCATTCTCTAGTATACAAATGTCCTCCACTCGGTGGTGAACACTGTTTTCATCCTATCCTCAAACTTAACCATAATTTGGTTGTATCTGGAGTACCCATCTAGAAAGGACATCATTTGTGAACTATTAACGATTTGTAACACCTCATCCAACAAAGGAAGAGAGTGATTTTCCTTTTTGGAGGCCTTGTTTAAATTGTGAAAATCCACACACAAGCAGATCTCGCCATTCTTCTTGTGCATGGGGATGAGGTTGGCAACCCATGTTGTATGCTAGATAGGAAAGATAATCTGGGCTGACAGTAATTTCTAAACCTCCTAATGGATTAGAGGTTCGATCAACGGGTTTACCGGCCTCTTCTTTTGCCAAAAAGGTTGGGCATCTGGTTTTAGGGGGATGGTATGAGTCATGATAGATGTATCATACATTTTAAAATATTCATACCCCCAGGTGATAACATCAATGTATTCTTGGAGAAATGTGAGAATCTTCTCCTTCTCCTCTAGGGAGCAGAAGGTGTCAATGTAGATCAATTTTTCTTCATCAGCTTTACCAATGTTGACCTTTTCAAATTTTCCTCCCTTAAAGGAGGTTGATATCTTGTCTCAGCTCTAGGGGTTCTAATCAAAGATGCATTCTAGAGCTACATCCCCTTTGGGATGGTGTTGGTGGGTAGGTCGATGATCTTGTCATCTTCTTCCCCCTGCCTGGTATCATCATGATTAATTTATTCCACAATATTATCTTCAAAGATGCCAAAATTTTCCATGAAGGCCAGAATATATTGGTCATCCTAAACAACCTAAAAGTGGGTGATGTTGTCTAGGATGGATGGGGTGGGGACCATTTCAATAGAAAATTTCTGGAGCTGAGAACCAGCCATCGGCTTGAGGGTACTGGCAGACACAGTGAGCGCATTCGTAACGTAGTTACATTTTTGAGGAATAAGCTCGATGGCAAAAGAATCAAAGTATTCAATTAGGCTCCATGCCCAGTTGTGGTATGTGGCCAACCTTTTGTCATGACATGTGTATTGGCTCCAGACCTGCTTTACAATTAGCTCTAAATCACCCATTTCCCAGAGGCGTGTGATCCCTTTTCTTAATACAAATAGGAGTCCAATGACCAAGGCCTCATACTCCATGACATTGTTGGTGTAGTTAAAGTGCAACCTATAGGATGAAAGGAAGGATTTTCATCATGGATTGATTAATTCCACTTTGGCTCCATATCCTTGTTTAGACTAAGTCCCGTCAAAATTTAGGATCCACAAGTCATTGTAAGTTTTATGGGTCTAGGGAGGCAAAGTGGCATTTGGATTGGTTTTGGGGTTGGGAGGTTTGCAAGGTGATTCCTCTAGCTCTGATGGTGCATGGGTGAGACTTTCCTCCAGATAATCCTCTAGTTTAGGTTCCTAGATGAGTGACATCTTAGGTGTACCACTAGGAATATTGCTCAATCTAGGGAGCCCAAATTTACGATCCTCTTAAAAGTCAGTGATGTGGTGGGTAGCAGCAGTAATGTAAGGCTCACACTCTAGTTTAGAGTGTTTCTGGTAGTGTACCTGGAACTAAGTGCTAGACAAGAGGGTGATAAGAGTTTCCTGGCTACCTTGGGAGTCTACCTCACACTTTAGCTTCTCATCCATGTCTTGAATTCTCTAAGAGATCACAGGATCCTCCCTGGGGATGAAATCAAAGGTTAGGTTTCCCGTGTTCGGTATACCCCAAGTGAGGATTTAGAGAAGAGGACTTCATTTACCCTCCCATGTTTGGTGAGGGCCTGTTTCATTCTGGGTTCACTCTCCACCTAGATCTAATTTGATTTCCCCTTCTAGGGGAGCCACAAGTGAGATAAGTCCGTAGAGAAATACCCAATGAGGGCCTTCGACTAGTTCCAACTTAATAACATCCCATAGGTTTCAGGGATGTCCACCACTTGGATGTCTATGGTGCTCGATATCCAGGGATCTTGGATGAATTGAATCTGGATGTTCTTCAGCTCACCAACCATTTTCGTGGTAGTTTTGTCCAATTGGACTACTACACCTTTGGATGGTGTGGGAGTGAGTCCGAGCTTCTGGCAGACAGATAAAGGCATGAAATTACCAGAAGCACCAAAATCTACTAGGTAGTTGTATAGGTTCTTCCCTTGAATGTTCAATCCTAGTAATAAGGGAGGATCCTCTATGTTTCCCCAGAAGACGGCTGAATTGGAATTGTCAAATGTAACAATCTTTGGTGGACGACTAATGACTTGTGGGTTTCCCAAGAGTTGTAGAAGCAACTTCTTCTTCTCGGGACAATTTAGCAAAACCTCCATCAAGGTCATGGAGGTGGTGGTGCTTTCTAACTCCTTAGTGATTTCAAACTATCCCCAGGGGTAAAGTTGTCCTCCCCCAACCTGATCCCTAGTGTGGTTAGGGATAGGTCCTTTCAGTGAGAAGGAACGATCATTTGTGTTCTCCTAGAGGGTGGTATTCTTGGGAGGCATTGACGAGTAATATGGCTCTTTGCAAGCTTTGCTCTAAGTGTTGTATGGAGTCCGCAGGCTGGTGATGGCATTGGCCTCAAAGGCGGGGATGGATTCGTCAAAGAACCCCTGCTACTTGAGACATTCTTTGTCCTGTTTGTCTATCCCTAAGAAGATAGTCTCACATGTGAAGGAAATGTGAGGGGGCTCTGATGTCGATGATTCCAAGGGAGTTAGATCAGTAGGTTATTTATGTTCGACTGCGAAATCATGATGAACTTCTCTAGTGTGGTACAGTCCACCTTAGAATGTGAGCTAGTGTTGTGCAATCTAGAACACGTGGTCAGGGGTGAAATTCTATGAGCTGTGTAGAATGACTTGGTCCAGTACCACCTATGTGTGTGAAATAGTGCACCTGTTTACCTCTGACACAACACTTTAATAGATCATTGCATTAGTGGAAAACATGGTTAAAAGAGCATATAAAACACTAAAATTGACCTACTTCTTTCTAATTAAGAAGAGTATGATAAGAAACATAACAACCCTCAGATTATGCTACTATTAGTGACATATACGACGTAGCATGAAATATTTGAGTTAAAACAAACTATTTAATCATTAAGCATGCATATTATGTCTAAAAATGAATATTACAACCATGCTTGATAATGAAACTATGAAGTAAAAATGAAACTATCTAAATCCTAACAGCATAACAATGCATTTTCAATCTAAATTATGGGCCTATTTGTGCTAAAAAACCCCTTCTATTTATAGAAGAAATGATGAGAGAGAGGGGGACAAGGTGCATTAATAGAGTTGAAAAACTCATTAATGAGGTGTAAGAGAAATAAATTCCAAAGGCATTGCAGAGGCATGGGCTTAAGGAATCTCCATTAATGAGGCATTAATGAGAGCCTTTAAGAAGGATGGGAAGGATGTCAGGCCATACTTGACAAGTTGGTCCTTAGAGGAAGTCAAGCTTGAGAAAGTTGACATTCTCAAGTGGGTTGAGTTCTTAATCACTCCTTAATGGAATGTGACAACATTAGGAGGTGGGTTAGGATAGAATTAGAATTAGAATTAGATTTAGCAAGGGTGAATGGGTTGGGATAGGTTCAAACCCAGAGTCAAAGTGGTTGAAGTGGGTTAGGTTGGGGTTTAGAGGAATATTAATGAAATGAATAAAACTTATTCAATTCATTCAAAAATAGGAATGTTAATTATTCAAGCTTTTCATTGCTTTTTAATAATCAATAGGAATATAGCCAATTTAATTAAATTAATTAGGCTAGGGGATTTGTTCTTTTTGCAAGTGAGCAATTGATTTAGGATTTTATTTAATTCCGTGTAAATTAATCATTTTAGCCATGTATTTGATTGATTTTGATTTTAAATAAAAGTAATTAATTTAGTGATTTGATCACTTTAGGAGATTAAATTGATTTTAAAAGAATTATGCCAAGCAGTAACAGGGTCATTTGAACATAATTGGGGGTATGATCACAGTTAAGGAAAATAGGGTCTATGGTCAGAGCAGACCAAATCCAGGTGGTTACATTTTCCCATCTTTGAATAAATGTGCAAGAGGTGCATTGATCAAAGAAAGTTTTTGATTTTGACTTCAGAAAGATTTAGAATTTCACTCATGATCGAATGAAATACCTGATGAGATCAGTCTTGCACTTGATCAAACTAAACTGATAGAATTGAATTTGAACTTGTTTGTCGTCCAAAGGTTAGTAAAAGATCTTAAAGATACCAATTCTAAATCTGGTTGTCATCCAAAGATTGATAATACTGATTTTGAACTTAGTTGTCATCCAAAAATCAGTATGAAGTTGCCAGGAGCTTAATAAGAATCTTTTTTAAAAATGAGGAAAACAAGATATCCAGCTTATGAGAACCAAATTTTTCTATCCAACAGTTCTGGCTTAGTAAAGGAAACTGTCATGCCCTAGTTCTTTGATAACGAAGTCATTTTAATGTTGTTTCAAGAAAGAATTTGATTGATGATAGTGTGATCATGCCCCCTTAGGAATGAAATCGAAGGAAAGAAATGAAATCCCTCTGTTGACAGAATGCATCACTTGCAGGAAGCGGTTAGAAAAAAAAAGAATGGAGTAGAAGAAATGGAGAAACGGGGGTGTGGTTAAGAGTAAACAGACAGTGTACCAAGTTAATTATGTAAAAATGGGAGTGGTGAGATTGATTAAATGATGTCAGACCAAGATTTATGATGAAATGTGCAATTTTGAGGGATTTGTGGAACAAATGGAGTAATTTTTCATTTTTAGGAGCTGTTGCAAAAAAAATTTGTGCCATGAATAAGTGATTTGATGCACCTTTACTATTTGTGTGAAAAAGTGAGCTTGTAGATTGTCTTCAATAACATCTTGCTTAAATCTGGTTTGAATGTCCAGAATTTCCTTTTAGGTATCTCCTTTGCTATGCTCATTTTGCGTGTCATAGATCAGGGATTTGACAATAGAGATGACCTTTGTACTATAGGCATAATGATAAATATCACTTTGATTTCATTCTTGATTGATCAGAACAGGAACAAAATGAGCTTAAATTGCCTAGGAGGAGTTTCAAAACCCCTAAATAGCTCAAAAGGCCAATATATATCTCAAAAATTACATTTTTACTTTTCATTTTCACTTTTATCCATAGTAATTCTGAGAGCTCTATAGAGAAGATGGTGGTCCCCATGCAGAAACATCATTTTGAGCTCAGCCGTCAACATCAGCGCCTGACCGATTATGGACCTTCGGTAAGGACTTGGAAAACTACCTTGTGAATTTTGTAATTTCAATTTTTATGCATTTTTACAACTTTTACAACCCTTTCAATTGTGGGTCGCATCCGGGATTCTGAATCGCACCTAGCTAAACCCACGTTGCATCCTATTTTTCCTGGATTGCATCATGCTTTCCCAAAATTTTGAGTCACTTCCAGTATTTCCTGGATCACATCTAGCTTTCCATATTTTGACTTGTTTTAGCAGAAAAATCCAGTTTATGTCATCTCCTACCTATTTAGGATCATACCCCATTTTTGGGGTCGTATCTAGGATTTCTGACATTGCACCCAATATTTGCCATCGCATCTGGAAAAGGAGGTCGCTCCCTATTTTTCCAGGATCGCATCTCATTTTTTGGACTTGAAAACTTATCCATTTTGAACTGTTTGTCTGCTACGGACCCAGAATCACTTAGCTGATCATGAGGCTACATCATAGGATACTGATTGATCTTTTTATGTGCCAAAATAGGCATATTTTGAGGTAGTTTCTTTCTGGGGTACATATCTAGGTTGTGTGCTTGCCTTGTCAAGACTTTTATAAGATGATGAGAAGGAGACAAAGATCCATTGTGTATTACGATCCTTGATTGGTTTACCTAATATAGGGGTAAATTGGGGGTTTTTGACTGCTCTTGCCTAGAGATGGCACTCAGAACACACCACCTTCCATCTCCTAACTAGGGAGATTATAGTCACTCCTGAGGATGTATGGTGTATACTGCATGTTCCCATTATGGGCCGCAAGGTGCGCTTTGAGGTGACTTCTACCGTGGTGATTAGTGTAGCTCATCAGTATTTCCAGGATGATACCATTGATCAGAGATACCTCTCGTGGGATTACATGTGTGATCATTATGATATATTATCTATATATTTAGTAGGCTTGATTGGTGGCATCCTGATGCTAGACAAAGGACAACACGGGTTCCTCGTAGGATGGGTGGATATGTTGGAGCAGATGGCCATCCATAGACAGATATTTGCATGGGGCAGTTGTATCCTAGCCCATATGTACCGCAAGCTTCATGAGATTGTTTACCATTATACCCAGAGCATGAATGTGGGTATTTTGATTCTTTAGATCTGGGCCTGGGAGCACAGCCCTGTGACATGACCCATCATAGATAGGCAGCGTGCACCTGAGCAGGCTTATGTATATATGTATGCAGGTCTTATTCAACAGCCCCATCTAGACAAGGTAGAGTACTGGAGGAGGCTTTTTGATGATATGACAGAGGTAGTCTGGCAGCCATACTTAGATTGTGAGGAGTGGACCTCAGATGCCAGATATGTCCCATTTTTGTTCTAGAGCATGTACCTTATCGGGAGGACCAGATATATTGTAGAGTGGTTTGTTCATACCCAAGTTTTGAGACAGTATGGCCAACAATAGGGCAGGACATAAGACATTACTGTATATGCCTGGATCCATGATGAGGCACCATTGTGGGTGCCCAGTTGAGTTATGCAACCGCTCACCAGGAGATCAAAGAAACGGTTGGATCAGATTGGGATCTCTATCTTGATGTTGTAGATGTAGGCTGCTCAGATAGATATACAACAAAGATGCTTCAGCATCCATTTCCTCGATTCATAGTGCCTGAGGAGGTCATTCCTCATATAGAGGAGCTGATAGACTATGATCCTGATGATGGTCCCACTAGAGGGAGAGGAGGAGCCAAGAGAGACAGTGGTGTCAGCAGACATGGAGGGAGGGACAGAGGAAAAGATGGGAGACATCCTCCTCTAGATGAGGGGGATGATGGTGGAGATGACAGGGGTGGTGGTGCTGTGGGTGGCCATGCAAATGTAGCTAGTGGTAGTGGAGAGGGTCGACACACCCGATTCAGGTTTGTTGCTCCTTAGAGAAATCTAGGTCCATTACTTACAGGGGAGTAGCAGAGATAGCAGAGGCAATAGCTATAGAGGTAGCTTGATATATCACAAGATAGAGCCTCAGGATAGGATTCTAGTAGAGGTTCTGATAGGGATGGAGATCCTCTATCTTAGTATAAGAAGGAGAGAGAGCATCTTAGGGCACAAATCACAACTTTAGAGGGAAAGCTTACTGTAGCTGATTCCAGTATTTCTATATCAGATGCATTGCTTGCAGATAGGGACAGACAACTAGAGTTCCTTAGGGTAGAGCAGGATAGGCAAGGTGATATGCTTAGAGCAGAGAGAGATGCACAGGCTCAGATAGCCACCCATCAGGGATAGAGAGAAGCTTATTACTTTGCTTTATACCATGCTGTAGTTCCAGAGGGCTAGAGAGCACTATCATTTTCATGGGTAGTCCAGTAGTCAGAGGGAGCGATGCCTCTACCACCTCCATTTGTACCACCTCCTCCTCCTCCTCCAGATCAGGGAGAGGGTGGAAGCCAGAGCTACTACATATCTTTTTGTACTATTTTGGGAGATTATTTTGTATATCCAGAGCCCTGTGAGGCCATTCTTTTGTACTATTGACACCTTGATATATGTATATCTGATTCATGTGTGTACTCTGATACTCTTTGTGTAGACTTGTGCCATTTTGTTGATTTGTACCATGTTTTGAGATATACATATGATGCAGTTGTTTCTGATTCTGACATGATTCATGAGTTCTCTCTGCTTTGATAGATTTATTTGCACATGTGATTATATCTTGGTCATATGATGAGTTAGATGTAGATGATGACATCATTTATGCATTTATCACTGATATAAATATGTTTCAAATGATAATATGTGAATATGTAAAATGTATGTTTTTGAGTTTTTCTTATGCAAGTAAAATGTATGAATGCACTTAGGATGTAGAAATGAAATGTAATGCATAAACGCTTTATTTTTTTATTTTCTTTCTATTTCTTTTTATGAATGCAAAATGTATGCTATGGATGTGCAATGATATAGATATCAGTAATATTGATTTGATGTGATTAACTTGGATTTAGAAGAAGATAGAAATCATTTTTGAGCTCAAATTCCTTATGCTTTTACTTCTTTCACAAATGCATCATGCAATCTTTAAATGCAGCTATATGTAGACTCTTAGGCCTTGTCACTGATTTGGTAGATATTTGTAACATTTCTATCATCATTGGGTTCTTTTCAGAATGGATACCACCTGATAGTACAACCATCACTAATACCCACTGATATTATGAAAGTATGAATACTATATTTTATTGGAATGTCGAAAATAGACTTAGGCATCAAGGCATAGAAGCCCAGATAAAAAAATAGTCACCTTCCTTTTATTATACCAGAATCTATGTAAGGAAAGATTTGAACCCGTAATGACCTTGAAAATTCATATCCTTGGGTACATTATGATTCGTATACCTTAGTGAGAATCTGAGTGGAGAAAATAGACAAGGAAATTATTTCAAACTCAATGTAGTTTACACATAACAAAGATCATGATATATGCGGCTATCCACTCATGGCGGAAGCTCTTACCATAAACATCCAAGTTAGGTGAAAGTTATAGGATCATTTGGAAAAATCACCATATGCAAAAAACTAAGAAAACATTATGCCCCCTATCCTTGCGACTCTTTGTCTTTGTGCAGACATCATGGAGTAACTCAGAAGAGATAACAACCATCAATTGAGAATCAATCAAAGAAAACTCATAACTACTTAGATTTCCCTAGTTAAAGCATCATCAGAACATAAAAGAGTCATAATCAAACCAAGATCAAACTGTGTTTAAGTAGTGTTGAGAAATACCATTGATTCATTTTTCAAGTATAGTAGAGATTCAACAATCAAAAGCTTAGAATTCAAGCAATATGTGTTCCCTATTTGTGTATAGCCATCTTCCTGTTTGCAATCCAATGTAGGTCGTAGGACCACCATTCATATTAGTGAAATGTTTGTGCCATCCTTGTTTTTTGAAAGTGATAGTTTAGTGCAAGTATCAAGAAGTATCATATCATAAGACAAACCATCCTATGATGACCTAACATACATAATCTATCATACTAGAAAAGATGACCCCAGTGTAGAATGACCTGATCCTAAGACAGATACATAGACAAATCCCAAGCAAAGATAATATTCTTTTGTAAGGAAACAAAGTCAACCTTCAGTACAGGTGTAATCATGAAGGTTTAGTATCAACAATGCATTGATAGATAGAGCGCAGAATACAAGTGATGCCTAATTGCTAGGTTTTCACTACTTGGCAAAAATTTTCATTCTTTTTGCTACTAGGATGCCTATTTTACCAGGTTGTCATCAAGGCACTTTTCTCCTTTTTCAAAATTTTTGCTACTTTTTTTTTCTTTTTTGAATGTTTTTGTAGTATCAAGGTGCCTGTTTGCTAGGTTTTCACCAAGGATACCTTTCTTTAGGAACTGTTCCATTGTTTTTGGATTTTTCCTTCGGGATCAATTTTCTGAATGTTTTTGGTATTTTCAGAGAACTATTTCACTATACAGGCTCTGCTAGCCAAACATCAAGCGTAGAATTGCTTCAAATGTGGAGTGTTGATAGGATCTAGAAGGAAAACTCCTTCAAGTGTAGCCAATTGATAAGCTCCAGTCCCAAAAGTAGTAGTGATAACATAAGGCCCCATCCAGTTAGGTTCAAACTTTCCTTTCTGTTCCTAGTTAGGTTGGTTCTTAGGATTCTCCTTTAGAATGAGATCCCCCACTGGAAAATTTTGTGGCTTTACCTTTTTATTATATCCTTTGGACATGCATGCTTGGTACACCTTCATATGATTAAACACCTATTGTCTGTGCTCATCCAGTAGGTCTAAAGAATTCACCCTAGTAATGCAGTATTTCTCATCAGTAACAAGCCCTTGTAAAGATATGTGCAAAGATGGGATTTCAACCTCAATAGGTAGTACTACTTCGGCGCCATAGACTAGAGCAAATGGCATGGCTCCCGTTGGTGTTCTAATGCTTGTTCTATAGACCCATAGTGTTGGATTTAGTTGTAGATGCCAGTCTCTATGAGACTTACTTATAGTTCTATGTAGGATCTTGAGAATATTCTTATTAGATGCTTCAGCCTATCCATTACCTTGATGGTAATAGATTGAGGAATAGTGTTGAGTGATGTGAAACTATTCAAAAAGGTCATCAATGTCTTGGTTTTTAAATTGGACCCCATTATCTGTTACAATTGAAGAGGGTATCCCATACCTATAGATAATGTAGTTTAAAATGAACATAGCCACCTGTTTGCCAATGGCTTTGATTAGCAGCACGACTTTGACCCACTTTGTAAAATAATCAGTTGTCATAATGATGAACTTGTGTCCCTTTGAAGAATTGGGATATATTTGTCCAACCAAGTCAAAGGTCCATTGCTGAAATGGCCAATGTGTAATGAAAGGTATAAGTTCTTTGGCAGGAGCATGGATGAGATTTCCATGTTTTTGGCATTTATGACATGTTTTCAAAAATTTAATAGCATATTTTTCCATGGTAGGCTAGTAATATCCTACTCTGAGAAGTTTCTTTTCTACTGAAAATTCATTTGAATGTGATCCACATAAACCTTTGTGGACTTCTTTTAATGCACGATCTGACTCTTCGAGTTCTGAACATCTAAGAACCATACCGTCGATATAAGTTATTAGTTATGAGTACATAACATGATGCTATCCTAATCAAGGCTCTTTTCTCATTTTTGGATAGATCAGTGGGAATGGTTAGGTCAGCTAGGTAGGCAATAATTTTAGCATACCGAGATTGGTCTGGGGTATTCAGAGCACAAATTACTTGGTATTCAAGGGTACTAAAGGCTGGATAGGATAATTATTCCACCAAGAATTCATAGAGGAATAGATGTTCCTCCAGTTTTAACATGGATGCCAAGGTAGCCATAGCATCTACAACCTTATTCTCCATTCTGGGTATCTGCTGGAATGTGATGAAGACAAAGTACTTCTTTAGCTCATCAACGAGTTTCTTGTAGGGTGTCAACTTCTCATCTTTTGTCTGATAATCTCCATTCACTTGATTGATAATGATTTGGGAGTCACCATACACATGTAACTCTACAATCTTCCACTCCATAACATGCTTAAGACCATTTACCAATGCTTCATATTTAGAAATGTTTTTCATGCATGGAAACATCAATTTGTAAGACTTGGGTATTTTGTAGCCTTGAGGAGTTATGAGCAGAACTCCCGCTCTAGATCCTTGTTGTGTGAAATAACCATCAAAGTACATCTTCCATGGATACTTAGTTAGATGCATTATCATGTCATTAGGGAATTCAATCCTTAAAGGTTCATCAATTCAATCCTTAAAGGTTCATCATCTTGAAGTGGTGAATCAGCAAGTTGATCCATGAGGATTTGTCCTTTAATAGCCCTCATGTCCACATACTCAATGTCAAATTCACTTAGAATGAGGACCCATTTTGCCAGACATCTTGTTAATGTAGTTTTTCTCAAAAGGTACTTTAGAGGATCGATCTTAGCAATGAGCCTTACTATATGTGAGAGCATGTAGTGTCTCAATTTTTGTGATGCAAAGATGACTGCTAAGTATTCTTTCTCAACAATGTTGTAATTGAGCTCATAGGAGACTAGTGTTCTACTGATATAGTAGATAGCTCTTTCTTTCTTAGTTTCATTATCTTGTGTGAGCAACACTCCTGGTGATGTGGCTGAAGCTAAAATATACAGGAGTAATGGCTTTCCATGAATGGGCGCCATAAGAATAGGAGGAGTAGCCAGATACTCTTTTAGTTCTCTAAAGTTGGCTTCACAATGCTCATCCCACTTGAAGGTGAACCCATTATGTAGTAATTTAGTAAATTGTTGTTCTTTGTCAACAAGTTGTGACATGAACCTCCTAATTGACTTAAGTCTCCCTTATAATGTCCTCATTTGATTGATGTTGCGTGGTGGAGTCATCTCTAGTATATCTTTGAATTTTGCAGGATCTACCTTAATTCCCTTTGTTGAGACAATAAACCCTAAAAGCTTTCCTGATTGGACCCCAAAGGCACATTTCTTTGGATTGAGCCTGAGTTGAAATTGCTCCATATGATCCAATATCTTTCTTAAGTCATCAATATGAGTATTTCTTTCTTTGGATTTAGCCAAGGTGTCATGCACGTAATCCTCCATATTTTTATGCATCATATCATGGAATATAGTGGTCATTTCTCTTTGATATGTAGCACCATAATTCTTTAACCCAAATGGCATGACGTTCCAGCAAAAGGTGCCCAATGCGCATGTAAATGTAGTTTTCTCTAGATCCTTGGGGGCAATTTTTATCTGATTATAGCCTAAGAAACGATCCGTTAATGAATACATTTGGTAGCCTATTGTTAGGTCTATGATCATATCAATATTAGGTAGGGGGAAGTCATCTTTAGGACATGCCTTGTTTATGTCTTTGAATTTTGTACATATCCTGATAGATTTATCAGATTTAGATACTGGGACCACATTGGAGATCCATCCTGCATAGGCAATGACTCTGATGAATCCATCTTTCAATAATTTCTCTAGCTCCACCTTTACTAGAAATGAAACATGCGGATGCATTTTTCTTAGTTTTTGTTTGATGGGTTTGATCTCGGGAGCTATAGACAAGTGGTGCATTATCAACTTAGGATCTAGTCCAAGCATATCTGAATAAGACCATGCAAAGTTGATATTCTTCTCTTTCAGGAACTCGGTGAACTATGTATTTTCCCCTTCTGACAAATATTGTGCTAGGTGGACTATTAGAGGATCTTTAATTGTGCCCATATTAACTAGCTATGTTGGTTCTATTAGAACTGAAGACCTTTCTTAAAAGTGCTTGGGGAGGATATCAAGAATCTCATCCTTTGGCACCTCTAAGAGGTTTTCACCATCGGATAAATTTTTTGTTTTTACTATTTTAGGATCTAACACTACCACAACATGGTTTTCGCTGTCAGTTCCCCTTTTATTTTTATTTTCAAATTTTTGACTGTGAAACTTGATATCCTCCTGTGACATGTTCACGCTCCTTACATTGGTGGAAGAAGGGTAGGGTTCACAAGTGAATAGATGGCAAGCCAAGGTGTAATCATTGGGAAAGTTAAGGATAGGAGTAGGATCTGTATTAGTCAAATCAATTAGGTCTGGGTTTATCAAAGACAAGGAGTTAGACTCTGGGAGGACAACATCGTGTTAGCATCATGACTATTAACTGACATGACATGTCTTATTAAGTTAAGTTATTTGATGTTTAGATCAATAAGAGTTAGATCATCTTTAAAAGGGTCATTGTTAGTTATATGTGGACCAAAATCTAGTAACTCGTGAGTAGAACTTTCATCATCATCTCTTTGTAAAAGGAGGATTCTTTCTTATTGCCTCTGAAGTTCTTCTATACTTATGAGAACACCAGTCTCTCCATCAATGATTGTAGGAAGGAACTCTTCCTCTACTTTAGGAATATCACTATTGTTGGGAGTAGTGTAAGAATGTTTGTTAGGTGTTGATGGAGCCGCAAACATGTGAATCACATCTATTTTAATGTCCTTTGTGGTGACACAGAGCTCATCCCATTCATAATCATGAGAGTCTATTACTTTGTCATCAGACCTGTTTAAGAATTTTGCAATAGTTATCTAGTGTACTCGGTTAGCCACCTATGGATCAAAGTGTGGTAAATCAAGGATATGTGTGATTGTGAATAACTTCCCCCAGTTAGGATGTGAATCCTGTTGTCGGGGTGTGCTCTCCATAGCTGTTTCTGTCAATGGTACCTCTAGATCAGCTATTGTTATGTCTCCTACCTCTTGAATAGGAGGATGTGCTAACAAAGGGTTGCAAAGATCTTGTGGTACCTCAAAGATTGGTACATAGCACTCTCCTTGATAGTTGGGATTATTTGTACCAACATGTAACAATATTTCATAGGACCATGGTTCTAGTTCTATCTTGTCTGCTTCATCACTCCCTTTGTCAGAGATCAGACTATCTTTTGAAGCAGGTTTGTCAGATTTAGTATTAAAACCTAGTCTGTTTTGTCTCTGGTATTCCTAAATTCCATGTGTATAGGTTCAATAAGTCCTCTTCCTCTATCATTTAGAGGTCATTTTCTTTGTATTCCATTTTCTTGAGGAGGTCGTATCCTTTACCATACTATTTTGAGGATATTTCCACATGTTTTACCTCAGCTTCCTTTGGTTCTCCTTTGTAAAGCCAGTCCAAGACTGCATGTTCTTTTATGTTATCTAAAGAAGATGTGGATGCCATAACCATGCCAGTTTCTTTGTGGATTTTTGGTTCTTTAGACATGGCAGGTGTGAATGATGAGGAGGGTCTTCCATAGGATCTTGGTGATATTGGTAATTCTGTCAGCGACAGAGTCATGTCTAGTTTGTATTCTCCCATACCTATTTCTTCAAGTTTTAAAGTCTTCTCAAAGCTTTTCATCACCATGTCTTTGGTAGTCTCAGGAGAAATCTCATCTGTAGCCTCTTTGTTATGCAGAATCATACAACCTGCCTTGATATTGTTGCAAGTGTAATTAGCATCTATAAGAATTATCACTTCCACCCCATTATGTGGGAACTTGATACATTGGTGGTAAGTAGATGGTACAAATTGCATTTTGTGAATCCATGGTCACCCCAATAGGATATTGTAGGCCAGGAGTAGATCCAGAACTTGATAGGTGACATTTCTTTCAATTGTCCAGACTCTAATGGGTAGAACAATAAGACCTTTAGAGGATCTTTCTTCCTCATCATAAGCGTTGATAGTTATTTTTCTTCTAGAGTCAATGGTTTATTCTGAAAGACCCAGTTTCCTAATTATATTAATGGTATAGATATTCAATCCCATGCCTCCATCTATCAATACACGTCTAACACAAGATTTATGAATAAGGACTTCAATATGGAGTGGTTGATTATGTGAATGTGTCAAAGATTTATCATCCTCCTCAGAAAAGGAGAGGTAATGTGGTGCTAAGATGTGATTGACCATCACTTGGAATTTGTCTATATCAAGGTCCTTTGGTACATTTGTGGCATGTAGGGCTTGTTCCAGGATTTCCCTATGCACTGTGGATATTTTAAGAAACTCAAAAAATGGAAATTTTGGCAGAGGTTTGTTGTAATTGGTCCACCAATTCATACTTTGTTGTAGGAATAGTAACCATGTGTTTTTCTGCTGGTTTAGGAATAGTAACAATAGGGACCTTGGATGTTGATGCTAGTTTTGGGGAAGAATCAGGTCCTTTGATCGTGACATGTGCTTGGCTCTGAGTCACCACATTTGATTAGAAAGAAACCCCTTTAATTGTGACCACATTAATTGATTCATTTTTAATGTCTATCACATCAATCATGTTATCATTATTGGAGTAAGTGTAGTTTACTTCATTACCTTTTCCTTTAGATGCTTCTCCCTTCTTGTAATTAGGGAATGGTTTTTTGAATGCTATATGATCTTTGTTGGTAGTGTGCCTCTCTACTTTGATCTTTCCTCCTTCAATGAGGTCTTGAATAACATGTTTAAGCTTAAGGCAATTGTTAGTCTTGTGTCCTTTGTTATTGTGAAAGACACAGCAAGAATTATCATCCCACCACCTTGGTTTGACTGTTGGTTCCCATGGTTTGGAATCTAGGATTGTGAGAGCTTTGTTGTCTAATAGTGTCTTCAAAATAGTCTCGAGAGGCTCTCCCAAAGGAGTGAATGTTCTTTGAGGTTTTGAAGTCCATGGTTGACCCTTGTTATTATCATTGTTTCCTTTGGGTATGGGGGTTATTACCATGGCATCTTTTCTTGCTTGCATGATGTTAGTTAGATTGAATACCTCAGGTTTAGGACCAACATTGGATGCATCTACTACACCATCATTGACAACATTTTTGTTTTGCTTCCACCATTTAGGATTGGAGTTGGATTTGTTAGATTTGTTTTCACTTTGAAGAGTGATCTCCCCCTTTTTGACCATAACTTCTTTGATACAGAGGGCATTCTTGATGATCCTGTCGAAGCTAGGGGAATCTTGCATTTGCAATGCGTAGTTAAATTCTAGTACCAAGTTATTGACAAATATTTCCATCTTCTCGAATGTGGGAATGGTTCTTGAATACCATGCAAAGAGTTTCCTCCACCTTTGTAGAATGTGGGTAAAGGATTCGCCAGTCTTCTGTTTAGTGTTGCACAAATCCATCATAGTCACGTCATGCTAGATATTATAGGAGTAGTGTTGGATAAACTGTTGTATTAACTCCTCAAAATTTTTGACCTTAGGTGTAAGTCTTGAGAACCATTCCATGGTGTTGCCTCCTAGAATTCCAGTAAAAAGCCGCATGAGGTAAGTAGGTTTATACATTTACTCTATGCTAAGAGAAAATTTTTTATGAACATGGTCATGTGGATCAGTCTCTCCTGTATACTTGTCATATTTTGGCCTTGCCACATTGGGAGGGAATGGAACCATAGTGATACTCTTTTCGAAAGGAAATGGACAAATGGAGTCCAGAGAGTACTTTGTTTTGGGTTTAGCTTTCTCTTGCTTGAGAGTCACAAGTTCCATTTGCATTAAGGTAAGTTGTTTGGTGAGAATAGAAATAGGAGTTTGTAACTCCTTTTCTTTTAGTTGTTCTACATCATAATCCTTGGGTAACTTTATGCCAGTGGATTCTAGATGGAGAAAGTACTTCTCTTTATCTTCATCAATCATCTTTTCCATTGTTTTTTGGAATTTCTTGCTCTGTTTGAGTTTATTGTACTCTTCTTCAGTGATGTCTTCCTCACTACTTGATTCAAATATGGGACGGTCAAATGTGGGTTCTTCTTCTTCATCAATATCTTTATTCTTTTGGTTTTTTCTATTTTCATATTCGTCAAAACCCTCACTCCATCCATGAGTGGACCTATCTATTTTTGGAGAGTGTAGATTAAGTAGGGAACTACGAGATGTTTCTCCTTGAAAGTGTGGTGATTTAGGAGGTACTATTGATCCTTCATACATGTACTTGTTGTTTCTTGTGTTAACCATGTATCTGTATCTCAACTTCATCAAAGTTTCCTAAGAATGTTAGGCAGTATCCCAAATTGTTCAAGTGATTGTATCTAGGTGGTGTTGGAGATTTGATTCTAAGCATTTGATTGATTGTATGTTTGTCATTGATGACAACATATAATACATAGTAGTAATTTTGTATGTACTTATCAGAATGATGATATGAAGACTTTTGTGGATAGATACATGTTGTTGACATGTTTATTATGTTATGTTCATACACGTGGAACCAGATATGATGTTTTAGTAAATTTATGTAATTTTGTTATTGACAGTTACAATTCTGGAAGTGTAACTATTTAGGGCCAACATATATCACATGTTTCTTGAGTTGCACCTATCTTCTGTATATGTGTGTGTATATTCATGATTAGTTATGAGTTGATGATATTAATCCAAAGGTACCAAACGTGTTTCAAGAAGATTGTAAAGTTAGAGTTAAATTGGTGAGGCCAACTTAGTGAAGCATCACATCTATTCAGTTTATACTTGCACAATTGTAATAATGCTTGCATGCTTAGTAGAGATGAAAAGGATGTTATGAAGAGTTGTCTTACAGGTCCCATGATCTCATAATTTGAGGAAGATACTTATAGCAAGTCAAAGGTGACACGCTAAGTGTGAATGATACGAAAAGAGAAGAAAGATGTATAGAGAAGATTATCAGAGTTGGTTCATTCATCAAGAGTCTATGTGAAGAAGAAGTGAAAGATTGGCATACACTAGAACTGATCAAGACAACAGGTCTACTTTATAGTTCATCATAAGATATAGTTCATATATATTATATAGAAGGTTGTAGCCTTCACTATCAAGTAGTGAGCTTTTGGACAGTGAGTCAACCACCCCTAATAGGGTTATTTGTAAAAGTCTCCTAACAGGGTTCGACCCTTAACCAGGTCACTATACTTATTGCATTGTAAAGTACAACTCCTAACAGGGTTGAGATATCTTCTAACAGGGATTACTATAAACAATTATAGTTCATTGTGGGTACTAATTCCCACTGGGGTTTTTACCATTTGGTTTCCCCGTAATCAAATTGTGTGTTGTGTACTGTGTTATCTGATTAAGCATTTACTTTGTTATATTTTGAAGTTAAAGAGCTAAAGTTACTGATAACTGATTCACCCCCCCTCTCAGTTATCCTTTGGGACTATTATAACAAATTGGTATCAGAGTCAAGTGCCTTGGAGAAGAAGCCTAACAGATTAAGGTAGGTCAGATGTCTTACTCCAGAAAAGCAAGCCCTAAGTTTGATGGAGAAAATTATCTGGATTGGAAATAGAAAATGATAACACATCTACAGTGTGTTGGCTTTGAGATCTTTGAAATTGCTACACAAGAGGTTGTAATTCCATCTTTTAAAGACCTTAAAAAAGATGATGCTACTAACAGACAAAAGGATATATTTACACATAATGCAATTGCTAAAGAAGCCCTAATCAGTGCCTTATCTGACAGTGAATTTTTTGAGATCAAGAAAATTGATAGAGCATATACCATATGGAAGTATTTATAAGATATGTTTGAAGGAGATATTCAAGAAAAGAATGCACGTAGGAAGACATGGAAAAATAAATACAACAGTCTTGAGATGTTACCTGAAGAGAACATTAGAGCTTACAATCAGAGGATAAATGAAGTAGTCTCTGGAATCAGAAATAATGGTGGAGAAATATCAGAAGAAGATATAATGGACAAGTTTCTAACTACTTTAACATCAGACTATGAAAACAAGATAAGTATTCTAGAGGAAACCATGCAATTATCACAAGACTTCAAGAGAGAGACCTTGATTAGCAAAATCTCTGCATTTGAGATATCAAGATTGAAGACTGAACCTAAAAGTGAAACAACTTTTAAAGCCTTAGTCCATGGTAAGAAATCCTTACACATTTCTACTCATAATGAGAAAGAAGAAGTTGATGAAGAACTAGAAGAAATCATTGCTATGATTTCTAAAAGAGAAAATAAAGGAAAAGGAAAATATGAAGGATAGCTTCCATTCAAATGTTTTTCATGTAACAAGATTGGTCACTTTGCATCTAAGTGTCCCACAAGAGTCAAGAATTTTAGATTTGATTACAAACCCAAATATAAGAAGGAATGTTATCATGTTGAAGAAGGTGTAATTGATGAAGATTCATGAGAAGATGAAATTGAATTCATTTCCCTTATAGACATAGAAAAGTTGCTTGAGGAAATGGACATTGAATATGAAAAGGAAGAACAAGAGCTAGCCCTAATTTCCAAAGCAGACACCAGAACTGATTGGATCATTGAAAGTGGATGCTCCCATCATATGGCAGGTAATAGAGATAGATTTGTTCAGTTAGACAAATACAAAGGTGGTATGGTTAGATTTGGAGACAACACTCCTAAACCTATCATAGGTATAGGTTCTATCACTTTAGATGGAAAGAACAAGACATATGATGTTCTATATGTTGATGGATTAAATCATAAGTTGCTGAGTGTTGGACAGTTACTTAACAAGGGTTATCATTTGGAGTTCAAAGAAAACAAGTGCATCATTAAAAAAAAAGATGGAGACATGATTGCATTAGGTTCTAAAACTAAAGGTAATGTTTTTCAACTCAATTCTGATGTAAGTTGTTTTGTTGCAAAGGTGGATGACAGATGGCTATGGAATAAGAGACTATGTCATATCAATTTTGATAACATAGTAAAGATAAGTAAAGTCAAGGCAGTTAGAGACCTACCAAGTATTGCAAGACCAGTAGACACAATATGCAGGGAATGTGTAATGGGAAATCATGTAAGGAGTTCCTTTAGAAGCAAGCAAAACTCAGCTGAGAACAAATTGGACTTAGTGCATACAAATTTGTGTGGTCCTACCCAAACAAGATCATACTACGGAGAAAGGTATTTCATTTTGTTTGTTGATGATTTTTCTAGGATGATGTGGGTTGCATTCTTAAAAGAGAATTTTGAAGCCTTTGAGAAGTTTAAAATATCCAAAGCTAAGGTTGAGAATGAATCTAGATTAAAACTGAAATGTCTGAGATTAGATAGAGGAGGAGAGTTCATCTCAGTTTTATGATTATTGTGAAGAACATGGTATTAAAAGATAGTTGAGTGCACCTAGAACCCCTTAATAGAATGGGATTGTAGTAAGGAGGAACAAGATCATACTTGATACAACGCACACTATGATGATTGAAGGAAAATTTGCGCACACTTACTGGAGAGATGCAGTGAATACAGCAGTGTATACTATCAACAAAACTCAATTGAGGCCAGACGCAGATAAGACATCCTATGAACTTTGGTTTTGCAATGTACCTATAGTAAAGTATTTCAGAATCTTTGGCAGCAAGTGCTACATCAAGAGAGATGATGGTGTTGGTAAGTTTGATTCCAGAAGTGATGAAGGTATTTTCCTTGGTTATTCTACTAAAAGAAAAGCATATAGATGTTTCA
>MU225940.1:1012450-1031161 GCA_018584345.1 Thuja plicata
TATCAGAGTTGGTTCATTCATCAAGAGTCTATGTGAAGAAGAAGTGAAAGATTGCAATACACTGGAACTGATCAAGATAGTAGGTCTACTCTATAGTTCATCATCAGATATAGTGCATATCTGTTATCCAGAAGGTTGTAGCCTTCACCATCAAGCAGTGAGCTTTTGGATAGTGAGTCCACCACCCCTAACAGGGTTATTTGTAAAAGACTCCTAACATGGTCCGACCCTTAACCAGGTCACTATACTTATTCCATTATAAAGTACAACTCCTAACAGGGTTGAGATATCTTCTAATAGGGATTACTATAAACAAGTATAGTTCATAGTGGGTACTAACTCCCATCGGGGTTTTTACCATTTGGTTTCCCCGTAATCAAATTGTGTGTTGTGTACTGTGTTATCTAATTAAGCATTTACTTTGTTATATTCTAAAGTTAAAGAACTAAAGTTACGGATAACTGATTCACCCCCCCTTCTCAGTTATCCTTTGGGACTATTATAATAGGTGGAAGTATCATTTATATCTTGGTGGAAGTAAATGATTCCAGTGTCAGAGGGTTAGAATGCCATGATAGTGAGCTGGGAATCAAGTTGTTGTAAAAAATGGATAGACCACATGTATTGAAATGGATTGTGACAAACTGACAGGACATGCAAGATAGATGTTTGAAAACAAGTGTTTCGACATAGTAACAAGGAGATCAAAAAAGACAATAGGGATAGACTAAAGAGCCAAAAGGGTATCCAAATCAACTAAGTTTTTCTGAGAATCTATTCTACAAGTGTCCATAGTCCTATATGTGAGCTTTGAGATGCGATTCAAAAAATATGGGATGTGAGATACTGATGACCCTAGATGCGATCTGGAAGCCTAGATGCGATGATGTGTTGACCAGATGCGAGCCAGGATACTAGATGGGAGCCAGGATACCAAATACGAGCCAAGAAATCTAGGATGCGATTTTCTGATGTCTGTCAGATTTGGTCAATTTTGAAAAAAAATTTTGGAAGTACGTGAAGTTCATTTGATTGCAGATTGCGTTCTAAGACCTGTCAGTGGGTGAAAAACATACATGTAGACCCAAGATTGAAATTTGTTGCTTGTTTGAAGATGTTATCTTTTTAATGATTTTTAGTTACATCAAGCATTGTTGCAATGTTAAAGGGTGAACAAACACATCTTTATGCCCTATTCTCTAGGTGGAGGATGAAAATCCTTACTCGTTGACTTAGGTACACACTCAAATGCTAATCAGAATACAACCATCACCAAGCACGCAATGGCTCCAGTCACGATGTTGTATTAGCCAACTCCAAATGCAAGTGAGGGAATGATATGAAAAGTGTCTTGGGGCAATTAATTTTTTCCTTGCACAAGGATTATCACCATTTTGGGGGTGAATCAAGAATTATTTTATTTTAAGTGTTGTCTATGATTGGGCAATTTGTTCAAAACCATCTCCCATAGAATTGCACAAGGCAAAATTGAGGCATATATCCCTATGAGTATTCCAATATATGTAGTCTTGCAAGAAATATTCAAGTAGCTCCGCTCTACACATACCCAAGCATGTTCAAGGAATGATGTCAAAATTCTAGGAACAAAACCGATTCCATCTTCTGAGTCTTTAGCCTACAAGGAAGCAAGTATTTATAGTGAGTTGGAAGGATTGGCGTAAAACCTAACCTCACTTGGATCATTTCCGGGAGATTTTTTCCTCAACCGGTAGGCCCTCTACTATTAAATAAGTGTACAAAGGATTGGCGAGTCTAGGATGTCTAGATTTCTGATTCCTCCGAAGAAGAAGAGCATACTCTCCTGATCCATGTCATTTTCTCCCAAAACAGAGTCAATCAAATAGTTTGTTCCCTCAAGCAATGTTGTGCTCAATTTAGGATGTTCCTATTTTAGGTAAAATAGAATGCTTGAAAGAAAATTTGTGTTGTTCAATTATCTATAATATTTAAGATGATTTTCTTATTCAATTTCTGATTCCAAAGGACAATGAGATTTTTCAATTAGCCCACAATGTTAAATGCTTTGAGTTGTTCAATTTCTGATTCCAAATGAATTAAACGATGTGATTTTGTTTGTTCTTTTACCCCCTAGATTCTTTCACAAGTTTTTAAAAAAATGTCTGATTTTCTGATTTTCCTTTTAAGGAAAAGAGCATAGTAATCTAGTTGTTTTAAGACATGTTTGATAAAATGGTATTTAAGTGTGAAAACTTTTGAAAAAGGGGTTAGTATGTGAAATCAGTTCAAAATCCTGCAACCACTCACATTAGTATTATCATCTTCCAACTCTTTACTCGATACTTGTAATCACTAGTTAGGCTGTCAAAATGCCAAAAAAAACATAATTGGTTAAGCGTTCAAGGTTAGAAAATTAAGTGCACAAAAATCTCTACCAGATGCAATCCTAGAAATGCATTATATGATACAAGAAAACTAGATACAACCTTGTGTTACCAGATGTGATAGTGTATTCACCAGATGCAATCCTAAATTGAAAATGACCCAGGAAATCCAGGATGCGAGCCTCAATTTCTGTAGTGCGATGGCGTATCCCGGATGTGAGATAGAATGACTAGAAATGACTCTGGACCTGAAAAATGGGAGGAGAGATTCATGAAAAATGGAGTTAAAATGAGGCCAACTCCAGAATCGGGCCACACAGTGGGTGTCAAAAATGTGTCTGTGAAGTAGTGCACCTGTTACCTATGACACAAAACTTCAATAGATCATTGCATTAGTGGAAAACATGGTTAGAAGAGCATATAAAACACTAAAATTGACCTATTTCTTTCTAACTAAGAAGAGTATGATAAGCAACATAACAACCCTCAGATTATGCTACTATCAGTGACATATACGACTTAGTATGAAATATTTGAGTTAAAACAAACTATTTAATCATTAAGCATGCATATTATCTCTAAAAATGAACATTATAACCATGCATGATAATGAAACTCTGAAGTAAAAATGAAACTATCTAAATCCTAACAGCATAATAATGCATTTTCAATCTAAATTATAGGCCTATTTATGCTCAAAAACCCCTTCTATTTATAGAAGAAATGAGGAGAGAGAGGGGGACAAGATGCATTAATGGAGTTGAAAAACTCATTAATGAGGTGTAAGAGAAATAAATGCCAAAGGCATTGAAGAGGAATGGGCTTAAGGAATCTCCATTAATGGTTCATTAATGAGAGCCTTTAAGAAGCATGGGAAGGGTGTAAGGCCATACTTGACAAGTTGGTCCTAAGAGGAAGTCAAGCTTGAGAAAGTTGACTTTCTCAAGTGGGTTGAGTTCTTAATCACTCCTTAATGGAATGTGACAACATTAGGAGGTGGGTTAGTATAGAACTAGGATTAGAATTAGATTTAGCAAGGGTGAATGAGTTGGGATAGGTTCAAACCTAGAGTCAAAGTGGTTGAAGTGGGTTAGGTTGGGGTTTAGAGGAATATTAATGAAATGAATAAAACTTATTTAATTCATTCAAAAATAGGAATAATAATTATTCAATATTTTGATTTCTTTTTAATAATTAATAGGACTATAGCCAATTTAATTAAATTAATTAGGCTAGGGGATTGGTTCTTTTTGCAAGTGAGCAATTGTTTAGGATTTTATTTAATACCTTGTAAATTAATCATTTTAGCCATGTATTTGATTGATTTTGATTTTGACTAAAAGTAATTAATTTAGTGATTTGATCACTTTAGGAGAATAAATTTATTTCAAAAGAATTATGCCAAGCACTAATAAGGTCATTTGAACATAATTGGCGGTATGATCACAGTTAGGGAAAATAGGGTCTATGGTCAGAGGAGACCAAATCTAGGTGGTTACACCAGCCTGATTGGTATTTTTATTCAGAGGAGGACCTCCGATATTTGTGTTATTGTTCCATTGTTGTTGGTTGGGCCAAGACCCATTGTTGTAGTTCCTACCTCTGGAATTGGCATTCCGTTGGCTAGAGAAAACATTCCCTCTCTGGGAATTAGAGTTGTGGGGCACGGAAGGCCCCACCTTTAGTTGTCTCATGTTCATGGTCAATGAGGACACCAATCACCAGAGGGATTCAACCTCGGTGAAAAGTTGGGTAGTTGTGTCACAGTGTGACAACTGTAGTGGTGGATTCCTAGGGAAAGCGCTAGCAACTCTTGGAGTTAAGGATGGAAATTCTCCAGCCGTGGATGACTGGAAGAAGGGCACTCTGTAGGGTTGTGTCAAAGGTTGTTTCATTTGTTGTGGCTAGTTTTAGGGAATGTATTCCAGACCCAAAATTGTCTAGGCTTGAGATGATAAACGTACCAGGCCTATTGGTCTATCGGCAGTGGGCCCATGGCCATCATTGGGGCACCCATTACTGAATTGGGGTTGTATCCCCTGGTGTAAGGAGTTATGTTAGGCAACATATTGAAGGGTAAGCTTATTTCCAATCTAGCCAAGAGCCATTCTCAAACCGCGAGACAACTCTAAGGCTAAGTTGTAAACTTTCACCAAAGCATCTCGATCATTAGCAATGGTAATTCTCTTGAGGAGAGTGGAAAAAATGGGGTCCATGGCATTCAGGTATGTCTAGATGGTTACATCAATGGATGGGATGAAAGGATCCATTCACTGCTTCAAAGCATGTTGGAACTGATGGTTGAATGTAGCGAGAGGCTCTTTTGGTTCCTTCCTAATGGAGATAAACTGGTTGTGGGACCATGCTGGGTCCATGTGAACATGGAAGGCTACTAGAAAGGTGTCTTGTATATCCTACCAACTATTGATGGAGTTGGTGGGAAAGTTTAAGTACCAGTTCAACTCATTTTGTCCTAAGGATAGAGAAAACATCTAGGTTACAACATCTTGATGTTGTATCTGGTGTCAGTTCATGGCACCTTTGTAGGCTTGGAGATGTTCTTCTACAATTTGTAGACCTAGATGCTCATATTTGGGGCAAATATTCTCTGGAAGATTATTGGTAGCTCTAGGGAACTGCCCCATTAGGGACCCGGTATTACAAAAATAGGTAGCCATTGGGACCGTTTGATTTTGGCTGGGTTGATTGTTAGTCCTTGGGATTATTTGAGGGATATCGGTATTCTGGTTTGTAGCGAATCCCCAGATAAATTGGTTGGCTCTCTCATTTGTTGGGTCCTTTTCTTTTGGGTGGGAGGTCTGATTTCTACAAACTCTCCAGGATCTAGGTTTCACCGATAGATTCATTCAAAGTACAGGGGTGAAGATGCCCCTATACCGTGGAAATCTTGTTTCCTAAAACTACTACTTGGGGAGTCCTTAGATGGTGTGAAATCAAAATCTTCCAAAGGAGATGAGCTCATGCCCTCCTTCTAGCGCCAGTTTCTATTGATGGGACTTTGTGACCGGCTCTGCCAATAGAGGATAAGTTGTCACCAGGTAGGGTACCAGCCACCTCTTCTTGAAGAGGTTTACTGGAGAATGAATTCTTCTAGCCTCCAAGCACCTAGTAGTCGGGTATCGATGGTGTAGGAGAGCTAAGTTGGGAAGGTGACTATTGTGTGAGGGGATAGCTGGTTTTTACACATCTTCTTGGGGATTTCAAAAGGGATGGGGTTTCCTATAAGCATTTAGAATTTATAAAGAAATTGTAAAAGATAGATCAGAGTTAAGATATATTTCTACTTATAGTTGCACAATATATGTTCAAACATCAACAATGCTCCAATACCAGAAAACCAAACTAAATATCAAATACACATAGAACCAGTGATTCACATGTATTCAATAGAAAAGGGATAGAACATTAACTAAATGAAAAATACCAGAGAAAAGAACATGAGAAAACATATAGCACAAAAGATATCGCTACTTCGGAGACCAGAACAACACATAACATATAGCCACAAGATGTTCTTCCTTCTTTATTAACTCAAATGGTTCTAGTATCACTAGCGAGTACATTCATATCTCCAAGGGAGAATTCTTAGCTACTAAGAACAACTGAGCATTGAGCTCCTGAAAAAAACTAAAAGTAAAATGCTATTCTTCTATTATTGCAGGACTACAAAATCATCAATTTTTCTGACCCTTGCTATGGCATCAGATTTCTTATTTATACACAAAGTTTGACCTAAAACTTAACCTAAGCTACCTGTACACTTGAAAAATATAATACATTATCCATGGCTAGTACTACTTGCACCACTTACAATCACCTTGAGATGAGTAGAGGTCTGATAAGACAAAAGAAGAAGATAAGAGGAGAAATTTAGAAGAATCAGCCTAAAGAAGAGAGATGAGGTACTTATGGAAGAAATATGATTGTCCTAGTATCCTAGGCTAGATGCCTCATAAATGCGAATTATAGCTCCCTATCTTTGATGTGCACCAGGTAATTAATGTGGGAGAGGCACCTCAGGGGAATAAGAAGACGTCTGTCAGAGACATCCTATCTACCTAACCCATCACTATCTGGATCACCTGCACTCTGACCTTTATTAATTGATAATAGTGATCAGTCAACTCTAGGGAACCTTGACACAGATCACTATAAATGAATAAAAAAATTAGGCCCAGAATTATGGGGTCTAGGAGCTTACGCTCAAAGAATAATGAATCTACAAAACTGTACCCTCCTGGCAAAAATCTCTAGAGACTGGAGGACTTTACTGTTCCTTATTATTTTTAAAGGCCTCCAAAATTAGGATGATACCTTCCTCATCTAGGTCTTTGATGCAGTCCCAGTGGTCATTGACAACCTTGAATTACTTGTCAACATCGTCGGCCCCCTCCTTGAATTCTGCAGCTACCTTCGCTACATCATGGGCCTAAAGCATCATTTTGGTTAGGCACAAAATTTTCCCTCCATAAAAATCCTTGGAGGACTGGTACCATGACTCCATCAAATTTTCTCAATACAAAATCCCCTGAACCACATGTCCTGGTGGTGAAGGGATCCACTTGCAAAACCCTTATTACAAATTTCATATATGAATTCAAAGAATTCTAGACTATCAGGATTCTATCCTTAAGGGCCGCTACCAGTTGCTTGCTCAACTCAACTTTTAGACCAAGTCTGGAGTGCTAGGCCTCGAGGAACCCAAAGGGTTCATCTCCTAAAATACCTACTTCTATGATGACTTCCTCTCCAAAGTTCACTATCTCCTCTAGTTCAGACCTCCATTCCTCATACTTTTCCATTTCTACCTCCCATAGGGAGGCGATGCCATTCACCTGGGCCAAGATGTTATTGGCCTAATAAAGGTCTAGGAGTGCCACTACCAAAAACTGCCTTATGGCTATGATCTACTCAATGACCCACACATCCATAACTTGTGCTTTCTTCTTCATGGCCCTTAGAGTATCAATGTCACCCTATGGGAGCAATGTTCTAGATGTGGAGGCTTCCAAATGGATCGCGGTTAACGACTGTGTTAGTTCTACAAGAAGCCCAAGGAGATTTACATTCTTTTATTTTTCCTCCTTCAGCTTTTGTGCCTCCTTTTTGTATCAGGCCTGAATTGCCTGGGTTACCTTGTTCAATAGATCTATTTCCCCTTGCTTGTCTCTCCTCCCTAGAGGAACTTCTGTAATGGTATATTCTGCATCTCCTATTTCTGGTTCCTCTACATCTGGGGGAGGCATCGCTACCACTATGACAATATTTCCTCTCGGACCAGTCTGAAGGGTATGAAGGGTCTAGGCCTTCTAGGGCTTGCAATCCTCTTGATTCTGGGCCATCGTTTCGGCTAGGGAGAGAGGGACTCTTGCTGCCAACATGGCCTTTCTTTTCTAGGATTCTACTAGCCATTGTGGTAACTGGGGTGGTCTTGCTGCTAAGGCTTGGGAATTTGGGTCTTCTTTGGGGTCCTATGGTGTTTCCCCAGTATTCATAGTCACTTCAGATAATTTTTCTTGCTCCCCAGGATTTCCTGTATCCTCCACCTCAGTGGCATTCACATTTATATGTCTAGGATTCTCCCCTTCTTCTGTGTTTGTGGTCTCACTGTCAATATTTCCTGGGTTATCCCCCTCATTTTATTGTTGTTGTTCTACTTTGACATTCTCCTCCTAGGGAACATTTATAGGAGGGGCCGAAGGTGTTTGGCCTAGATTTGACTGTTGAGCTGCAAAGACTACCTTGTCAAATGTCACACTCTGGGGTAACTGATCACCCAGAGTAACCAGAGACATCTAGAGCATGATGATTGGGGGCATGATTGTTTCCAAAGGTCTAGTTTCCCCAGTTATTGTCAAATGCCCTTCTTGTATTTTCTTCTCCTCTATCTCAGTCCCTGGGACCAGTGTTTCTTCCACATCTTGTGGGTTTTCTTATGCCTATTCTTGTTCCTTCTCTCAGAACTCTTTTTCTGGGGCTGCCTCTTCTTGTGAATCAATTTCCTCCACCCCCCTCTCCACATTGGCATGTAAGTTTACCAAGTATTCCATCTGGAAGAGGTTGTCAAAATCATCATGGGGAGGGGAGGCCATCAAAGGATCCTCTAGTTTAGGAGAAGAAGGGATAAGTTACACCTGGGAATGTCTGGCATCCCGGGACCCACATCTATGCTTGGTGGAGGGTTATCCACCCTTAGCTTCTTTCTTCTTGTTTATAGAAAGACCTCAACATCTAGAATAGCTATACTCTCATCCTCTATATTAACTACTTGGCTCATAAGTTCTGCAAGTGATGGTGATCCCAAAGGGAGGGCGAATCCCACCAAAGTAACTGGAAATCGAGAGAAAGTCAGGTGCTCATTATTTCACTCAGCTAGCAGGATGCCTCAATCTGAGTTTGAATTTTTTATAGAATAGGGAATGGATCTGGGGGTGGATCCTAGGCCAAGGCGCTCTCTTTAGCTTTCCCCATATCTTTTCTCGGCCCAGCCACTTTGGAGGCCGAAGTGGACCCCTACAAAATTAGACCCCGACGGGTGCTTTTCTTGTACACTTGTGCAAAATAATTGTGGCTACTCTAGACAATGCCCTGGATGACATCCTCAATTGTCAAAATCTATAGGGTATCCCAATCCACTAGAGGGAGATCAAGCTTATCAATCCCCTATAGCTTGTATGGTGGGTCCTCTAAAGGCCCGCTATCTAAAAAATCCTTTGGAAAGGTCTGAAGGTCAAGGCTCTTCATCATCCCTTTGGTCATCCTCTTGTACATCTGACCTTGGACATCAAAATCATCCTGGAAATCTTCCCAAAATTCCTCCAAGTGAGGCTCACGGGGTGTGGACACTGGGGGCAGCACTGTGTTTATTTTACTGAGTGGGTCAAAATTGTTCCTTGCTAGGTAGAACTCGGCCAGCCTCAAACTCTTTAACTCATTATCAGCCTCTTTGGCCATTGTAAGGCTACAAGAATAATTCCCATAAGTGACTAGGAAAGGGATGGAGGTAAATTTCTTGACTCCATATAATGCATGGAGTTCTAGGATTTTCCTACAAAAGTCCATCAAAATAATCCTATCCCTACAATGCTTGGGTAATAGGTAGGGATTTTTGAAAAACTTGGTCATCTGAATATAAGAATGCTACTAAAATCAAATAAAGTAATGACCATAAGAAATCACCAAGGTCATTACTTCCTTGGATAGTGAGTACTCAAAATCTTGAATAAGTGTCAAAATGTTATGGTAAATGAAGGTGTCATTTACCTGGCAAAAATTGGGGAAGCTAGCTTCCCATTGAATTTGGGGAAAATGATCCCAAGGCACACTCTGGCTAGGCCCAGTCCCAAAGATACCTATTGTAAGAAAACCCTAGAGTCTAGGTCTCTATTGTGCTAGTTCCCATAATACATATAAATTCATGTGGAACTTTGATGTCTCACTGACATTGTTCAGCTAAAAATCCACATGGTTGGCAATAATAGTTGCCCAGTCAAATTTTTGTCTTTGGGTGGTGATGCAGTATAGAAAATAATACATCCATGCCAAAAATTCCATAGCATGGGTTTCCCCAAAGATCCTATATAGAAAGATGATCCTCTCCTGTATACATTCCTTGAAATCTCCACGGGGGATCTCAAACTTCATTTTCTTATATTCCTTCCTCAGGGACTTCAGCTAGTGGGAATTGAGGTTCTGTCGGGCGAGTTGTTGAACTTTGTCAATCTCATGCAATGATGCAGCCTAGGAGATGATAATAGCCTTCTTAAACTGGGGGATCCCCAGTCTTGAAGAAAAAGTGCCAGCATCAAAACTTACTATGGGTATCGGGTAATTCAATGAAAGGGAAGCAACAAGAAAAACCACACAGGTCAGTGTGTTGTAGTGTTTCACAATGGAGAGAATCAGATCTGGTGTTTGTAGTGATTAGGGGAAATGGGCAGCCTTGATGATGCCAGAGGAAGCCAAATTCTTTTCCATGTTATCCTTGATAGATCATTGTTGATACATCACTCGGACAAGGCCCTGTAGTTCGGCCCATGAACCAACCTCTATGTCAGTAATATTTTGAAGTTTGGAATCCACCTTGGATCCCACAAGGATTCCATCCTTTGGGTATTTGGATGTTAATGGTAGTTTCTCTAGCATTTTCTTGGCCCTTGTCTTGGTGGTCACCCGGGTGGAAGTGGTTGGGAGCTCCAGACTTTTGGGAGGCGTTGTTACTTCAGACATTGTTTGTTGGGTAGTCTACAGCCTACAAGACTAGACAACTGTTAATACATGTGATAAAAAACAAAATAATTTCATGAACACTGGAGAGTTCACTACCATTTCACACTTGTCCTTAAGAAGATGTTAGTTAATCAAATCCTATAAATACAACAATCAACAAGTTAGTTGGAATTTAATCAACACCTAGGGGTCCTGGGGATTCTGGCTCATGCAACAAATGGGATGAAGGCCTAGGGACTTCGCAACACCTAGAGCTTAGAGAAACTAACCATTATTGACATGACTAGGGTAGGTCATTATACTGGGATGACATGGGCTATCCCGTGGTCACACAATTAATGGAGTAATGGCATTAAAATGAATAGTTGTCTCATCACAGATGAATTTAATGCCAGATGGGACAATTTTGAATGTCCACACATGTGGAGTTAATCCCACCATGAATGTTGAAATGAAGGAGGAGAGAGAAAATGACCATGACTTGAACAGGTGAGGTGTCGAGTTTGAGCCAGGTGGAAACCAGGTGGGCAAGCTCAAAACCTTGTCAATATGCAAAGGGCATAGCGAGCTCACCAAAGGGGCAGGTAGGACTTGGAAGAATGCACAAGCTAGGCACACAAAATTATAAACAACTCTTACAGATCCTCAATGCTATAAATATTATTTACACAGACCTCAAAAGAATGGGAGGCTGAGGAATGAATTTATACAAGCCGCCCTACAGACACGGACAACCTTATAAATATTTTACAAGTAATTACATATCTATCAAGGTTTACAACTACCTACACTATTCTACAACTCATTTACAGAGAAACCTACGCTAATTTATAAATGTACATAACATACAGTGCACCAAAGGTAGACAACCTTCCTACAAAGCCATCCCATGAATAGGAGGAGACGACAAAGATGAAAGATAGAAAAAAAAAACAAAGAGAAAGAAAACCAAAGATGAAGAACAAACAAAATGAAAAGAAAAAAAAGAGAATGAGAAGGGCCTACCTTAAAACTAGAAAATGTGGGAGGAAGATCACGGGAGGTACTCTAAAAACTAGTAGCCTCACAAGCCATGAACACTGAAGACGTTACAAGATAACTAGAAGCATGCACAAGCTCAAACACCAACTTCACCATTAAACTCAAAGCAAATCACACTTAGCACAAATTTGCTCTTAATCGCTCTTAATTTCTCTAAGAGTAATTTTTTATGGTAAACGTAAAAATAACAAGTGAAACCCCATTTATACCCTTTAGGTAAAAACACACCACTTCCTTCTGCAAGTCATGAGAAAAGGAAAACCTCTGGAATCCAAGCCTGGGAATCCTGTGCAATCGCACCCTCTAACTAAAGAGGAAGCAATGGAAAAGAATCCCGAAGTCCAGAATCCAGCTGGCACAAAGAAACAAAACACTCTGGGATTGGGTCCTAGAGTAAGGAAGACCAAAAGGGAACACAACAATAGTCATGCGAAGGAAAATGCTAGAGAAAACAAATGAAGCCAAAAGGAAACAAGGAAGAACCAAAAGCAAAAAAAATGGGGACCTAGTATTTTGCCAACAAAATGTAGGGACAGGTATGTAGGGCATAACAGGTTGTAAGGGGCAATAAGGGGTTGTAGGATGCATTAATGGGTCCTAGGACCCCATAAGACATATGATGACCCCTAAGATGTATTCTTAGGTTTTCTAAAGGGTTTCCAAGGGTCATAATGAGTGATAGGAAACATTAATCTATCCTAAGATGCCTTAAGACATCTTACGACCCCTTACAAACCCTAAGAATACATCTTAGGGATCCTAATACACATTAAGGTGTCTTAAGGGGCCATAGGACACATTAATGTGTCTTAGGACACCATAACACCCCTTATAACCCCTAAGATGTATTTTTACACTTCTTAAGGCATCACAAGGGGTCATAAGGGGTCGTAGGACACATTAAAGGGCCTTGAGACCCTTGAAGACACCTTACAACCCCTACTATGTTCTCTTCAGCTTCCTAAGGGGTTGTAATGGCTCATAAGGTGTTGAAGGATGCATTAATATGTCCTAGAACCCCTTAAGACAACATACAACCCCTAAGATGTACTCTTAGGCTTCTGAAGGGGTTGTAAGAGGTCATAAAGGATTGTTAGATGAATTAATTTGATCTAGAACCCTCTAAGACACCTTAAACCACTTAGGAATTCTAAGAATACATCTTAGCATTCCTAATATGCATTAAGGTGTCTTAAAGGGTCATAGGACACACTAATGTCTCTTAAGACACCATAAGACCCCTTACAACCCCTAAGATGTACTCTTAGGATTCCTAAAGGGTCGTAAGGGGTCATAAGGGGTTGTAAGACACATTAATGGGTCGTAGGACCCCTTAAGGCACCTTATTACTATTACCAAAATTGCCCATCCTATGAGAATTTTGGCTATAGGTGGAGAAAAATGTGGCTCCCACGAGGGTAGAACCTAGCTTGTAAGATTCTACAATTAATTCTAGGTCTTGATCTTGTTCTCTACTTTTTGATAGGTCTCTGGTTTACCCTTGTTCATGGAAAATGACCTAAGTGCAAAAACCCTATGCATTTCATGATAAAACCCTAGTTCTCCATGCCATGATCTATTTCTTCATTAATTTTGAGTGACATAAGTGATTAATAAGTCATATGTGCATTAATCTTCTTTGTTTATCTCTTATTCGCATGAAGGGAATAAAATATTCCATATTACTCAGCCACCTTGTGTTTTTCCTTGGTCGCATAATCTCAAGAGTGAAGAGAATATCCTCTTAATTCATCAAGATTTCATGAGGGCCATTAAATAGGTTTCGATCCCGTGGCTATCATGTAATCTCACATAAAAAGGAATATGCTTAAGTTTTTGAGAGATTTGATGCAGACTATGGATCGGGTTAACTTCAGATTTAAATCATGTGGATGGCATGGAATCTCGGGGTAAACTCTATGGTCAAAGTTTTATTCAGCAATTTTGAGGCTCAATTTTTCTCATAATCTCTAGTTAAAATTAGGGATAAGTCATTTATTCTAAGATTTCATGCTGGTTTTTTATCATGTTCAGATCCTATAGTTGGCACCGAGTCTCCAAAAAAAGTCAAAGGTCAACAAAGTTTAGGAGATTTCACACGTACCGTTGATGCAAAGGTGATCTCATAGTTGTCGCTGAGTCTCATGACAAAACCATGGTTAGACCAGATGATCAGAGATTGCAAGCTGTGTTTAGTCATTGAATCTATGAATGTACCAGGTTTAATGATAAAGTTAAATTCAGTTTCAAAGTTTGCAAATGGTTTAATCAATGTTTTTGATTAAAAGATGATCTCACAGTGGTCACTTAGTCTCATAAAGAAATGGAATATTCTTCTATAGTTAGGAGATTAAACATGGATCATAGATCTTGGGTCTGATTTTGCAGCTCTCGTAGAATCTCATAATAAACTTAGAGTTATGGGAAATATTCAGCAGCTTAGAGACATAAATGATTCCATACACCAGGGTTAAAGGTGAGTTTAAAACAAAGTAAAGTCTAGTGTTGTGAATCAAAGATAAAGATCGACGGTTGATTTTTAAATAAGAGATCAAGTGTTTTCTGAGTCATTGATTCAAGTACGCATGCCACATGTGACCGTTGTATTCAAATATTTAAAAATTTAAATTTGATTCTCAGGGCTCTGTGGCGGTGGTGTGGTCTTTCAGGTTACAGACAAGATAGATGGGTCGAGCTGACTTCTATGATCTAATTTATGACAATGGGAGGTGCATTCATGGATAGATCTGATCTTTTGGGATATTTCTAAAATGCATTAATGAGTAGACTTGATAGTCTTAGGGTTTGAAATTGTTTATGTAATCTCTAATAAACTATAATTCTAATTCATGGATTGCCTCTTGAGCCTATGTGCTAGGGGAAAATTTATATAAGTAGTTTTAGAAGCTTTTAGAGTTTAGCATTTTTTTAGCAGATGTAATCTTTCTATAGCATTTTTTCTGCTCTCAAGTTTTCTTTATTATAACTTCTCATTGAATTCTAGATTATTTAAGAGCTTTTTCTGGCATTTTCTCTTCCCTCAAGCTTTTCCTTTTTCTGTACTTCTCTTTCTGAATATAATATAGTGTCTTATATTAGAAAATTCTTGGAGTTCCTGATCCTTTCTTTCTTTCAGCATCTTTGTGCACTATTGTGTGTGATCTGATTTAGATAGTCCTGTGGATTTTACTCATCCCTAGTTATTTTGTCTCATTCATGTGCCTATTTTCTGGAGTGAATGTTTGCTTGTAGGTCACAGTCTATTTCTATTTCCTTGGGAAAGTTATTGTTTGTGAAATCTTTCCTTTCCTTGAGTTGCCTCTTTCCATTTTAGACATCTCCATGAAATACTTATGCGAGCCTATTTAGAAATATTGTGTTCTATTAGATCTAAGAATCTTCATGTTAATCTGGTCACTGTGTTATGATTCATGTTACCTTTAGTGTATCATGTAGTAGGATAATTTTCTTTTCAGTCATTTCCTTTCAAGTATTCCTTCTATCCCTTTTCCTTCCAAGTTTACCTTCATGTCCCAAAACATATTAGCTGATTATCCAAGAGGAACCAGCCTAGAACCTAGAGGCTTCACTTCACTTAGCAAAGGTCCCACAACCTAGAAGTGATTCCCATGTTATACTATATTTCTAGGTTCAAGTGCTTGGCAGGGTGCAAAATTTAGTGTATAACAATTCTGGCATGCCTGGTGGAACCAAAAGAAGTTCATTTGAAAGACTATTCTATCTTTGATATGATGATTGCATAGTATTGACCTAAAGAGGTTATTTTCAAATAATATATGGTGGCTCCATTGGTGTAAAGAAAAAGATCAAGTCCTGTTCAAAGTTTATGAGGAAGATAGAAACAAGGAGCTTAAAGACTTTTGAGTTCTTGCAGTTGCCTCCAACAATACATTATTGTAGATCATCTCAAAGAGAATCCCCTACAAGGAGGGTACAGTCTACACCACCTTCCTTAGAAGTAAGACCTTTTATTTTCCATTCAAGAAGGAGAGGAAGATCTCTAACTAGAGAGCTACAAGAAAATGCAGCTCCAATCTTCAATTCAAATACAAATCACACAGTTGATGTTTAGCAAATCATAGTTCCTGCAATGGCTAGCCAATTTTCCTTTGTACCCTTCAATCAAGGGAGTCCTTTAAAATTTTCTCAACATCATGATGTGCCCTTAGTAGCACTTAAAATTCTACCTAATTTCATAGGTGAAAGACATACAATAGCTTGTGATCACATAAGAGATATGGCTACCATTTACATTGTGCATCGTATCATTAAAGAAGACGTGGCTACCAAGCTACTGGCAACCTCTTTCAAAGGTAAGGCCTTAGAATGGTTTAGAACCTTAAATGTTGGTTCCATTGATTCATGGGATAGATTAGGAGAATCATTAAGAAAATATTTTAAGGATAAATTAGATTATTTATCTCTAGTTGAGAAAATCACAACCATAAGAAGGGCTCCTGAAGAATAGATGACAGACTTTAACAATAGGTTCCTCAAGAGATGGAATAGGATTCCTATCTCAGTAAGGCCTTCAACCAGCCATGCCTTCCTATAATTCTTGAAAATTTTGAATAGAAACATCTTTGTCATGATTCAATCAATGGGAGGTACCTCACTACCTCAAGCTTTTGACATAGCAGTCAGAGCTAAAAAATTGTTTGATTCAAGTAGGTATGATATCCCCAAGGCCACCCATGCCTATTTTTACTAATATCCAACCAAACATGCTTGTGAGCATCCATCCACATACTCCTATACCCGCTATAGTAGCACCTCAAGATAGTAATAGCTATGAGGAATCCAAAAAAGGCCCCTCTCCAGAGCTACTTGAATTGAGAAATAGTCAACAAGAAATGAAGAAGTTGTTATAGACAATGAGCAATAAGTTGACTAGCATTAAAAAGTTGAACCAAGGGAATAGACCACGTGTTCAGCCACATAATCAATGTCCCAACCAAAAATATGAAAATTAGGGACAATATTATCAATAGAATATGTTAGGAATAACAGTCCACAAGACAACTGAGAGGGGGGGGTAAACCAGTTGTAATCTAGATTATTAAACTTTATACTTTATAAACCAAATCTAAAAATGTAAATGATAACACAGTAAATGCCAACACAATAACACAATATTTGTTGTTGAGGAAACCTTGTTAAAGGTAAAACCCCGGTGTGAATTAACACCCACAAATAATGTACTGAGAGTATAGTATCCCTATTGAAAGATATTAGCCTTGTTAGGAGCTTGTTGTAAAATTACTGTACAAATTCCCTGTTAGGAGACAAACCTTGTTAGGAGTCAAAGAAAATAGTAGGCTCACTACCAAGGCACACTTCCCAAAGAAGGTTAAAGCCACCCTTAAGGATTTACAATCTGAATCAAGTGTATAAAGAAAATACACAGTCCAATGAACTGTCTGATAGCAACTGTCTTTGTTTGGTCAGTTCCAATGAATTATCAACTCTTCTTATATACAACATTCAACAAGCTTCATAGCTTCCACACCTCTTTTATCTTCTTGTATCCAACAGTCAAAAAGCTTCATAGCTTCCACACCTCTTTTATCTTTCTCTTTCACACTTCTCCACAAGAAATTAGCATTCATATATACCCTCTTACAATAATTCATTAGGTCGACCAGTTAAGCTTTCCTAATACATAATTAACTAGGTCAGACAATTAAGGCTTTCCATCATAAAAATAATTACATAGACCCTTTCTTAGATACACACAGTACCTATAAAAATTATAAAACATTTAAAATCCATTACATATACTTCTAGATCTGTAATTCATGCTCATAATTAATTTCACACGCTACATGTCTGAAGTCAGCCAGGAAATAGGTCTTCTCTAGAATACACACCACAACTGACATCATCAATATCCAATCGACAATAAAAATCAACCCATTACTCTATCATATGTTGGTTGTCCATCAGTAATCTCACAAGTTCTGAAATATCTTTGCCAGAAAGATATACCCAAAACACAGAGACCTGCTCTGCCTAGAATCACAGTTAAAGTTGAGAAAACCAGTCTTTACCAAATCAACTATAACATCCATAGTAGGTAACATAAATTCAATTGACCTTAGGAATAAGGTAAAAGCACATCATTCTACATAAATCCAACTTTAATCATTCTGAATCATCCATACAGTGTTCGTACACTCCTTCCAGTTAAGTAGCCAGCTTGTCTTCTCCATATAAATATATGTTGACATCAATGACAAAACATAAATATCAACAGCATGATCAGTAATCAAAACTGATATCATCCAACAATATCTCCCTTTGGCATTGATGGAACCATATGGGAAAATCCATATGTATCAACCCAAAAGTACTCTCTCTCAATACAATCTTCTCAATATCCTCAACACAAATCTCCCCAAAATAGTAAGGATTTTCACATAGATTTCTTCCCCCTTTGGTAGCAATGGAAAAGGGTGCCATAACTCATCTGTAGTCTTCTGTAAGATGTATCTTTTTCAAATCTTCATGTCCAATCAGCTAGGTGCAAGATCACCCAAATGTACTCCATACTATTCTCCTGCGATCACTCCCCCTAAGGAGTAGATCCATACATCATACCAGAGAATGATATTGTTGGAATTATATTGAGATGATGTACTGAGAGGGGAGGGGTGAATCAGTACCTCTAAAAATTTTCTTGGTTAGCCCATTAACCCTTAATCATCAGTTTGTAAATTATCTTATCTAACTGTTCATCTTTCTTTATGCATATGCAATCATATCATAAATTTTTTAGTATGTAACCATAACAGAAACATTCATGAAAATAGATAACATATGACACAAGATATGATATTGTAGAAAACTCCTGTTAGGAAGTAAAAACTATGGTGGGGATTGTTACTCACAAGACTTCACTATCTACAAATAAGAAGGGGCCGGTTAAGGCTTACAATTGGTCACTTTTGATGACCTACCCTGTTAGGAGTATTACAGTGGAGACCTATTAAGATCTACTTCATTTGAAGCTTTAGCAACATTGTTAAGTGTGCAC
>MU225940.1:1032103-1042119 GCA_018584345.1 Thuja plicata
GAGTGTATTAGTATGTACACCTATGTATACTTCTTCCTTAGTCATTTGAATGACTCCCCCTATGTATATGCCAGTAAGTGTAAGTATATATACATATCCTTATGTATTTTATTTTCCTCTTTTTCATCCGATATATAAATTGTACATAACTATATATATTTCCTTTCCTCCTTTTTTGATTCTAAAGGAAAAGGTACTTATAGCTTTTCAAAAAGGTGGGAATGTGAAGACTTGATTTCCTCCATTATCTTTTCCCATTTTTCCTTCAGTATTTCTAGAGCCATGTGCTCTAGTGAAATCTGTACATGTATGTCATAGATACTGTCTACTACAGACATCTCAGGGGTTGCTATCAAATTTCTAGCATCAGAAAGTTGTTGCTACAGAATAGTAAGATTTGGTAGAATATGTGCTTGAAGTTCAGTAATCTCACCTCTGAATTGTGTTTCAGCATCCCATATTTCTTGCCTTAGCCTATTTTCCTCTAAGACCATGTCATGATGTGACTTTATGCTATTGGCATGAGAGGCTAGGCTTTGTGCACTTTTTGTGACATTATGATCTATCTCTGCTAGTTTGTCACTATTTTCTTTTGCAAATTTCTCTAGTGTGAACATCATTTGAGTTAAGGTGATTGCTTCAGCAATCATTGCCTCTAATTCTTCAGTGAGTTCTAAGAGCTTTAGCTTGTTCAATGCCACATCTTGGCTGATTTTGTCAAATAACTTGAATTGATATTTCTTTTCTTCTTGCTCTTCCATTGCTTGTTTTTCATCTATACCTTATTCTTTGATGGCGTTAGTAAGAACAACAATTTGTTCCTTTACAGAAGCATTTTCTTCAATTTTCACTTCAGGAACAAGTTGTTGGAGTATCTCTTTTGCTTTGGCAAGTTCCATGTTTTCCCTATGTTCTTGTATCATTTTCTTTTGTATGTCTTTTCTCTGACATAGTACTCCAAACTCTTGAAGTTTGTCACTACCCAAAGTGGTAATGTCCCAGTTTGGAACTTCAATGATCTCATCTAGTGTCACAGCCAGTATATCCTTCTTTACTGTTTTCTTCTTCTTCTTCTTCTTTGGTTGGGTGGTAGATTGATGTACCACCATTTGTAAAGAATGAGATTGGGTTGACTTGGTGGGTGAGTGTTGAGAAGATGAGGCATCCTTGTGTATCTATTTTGAGTCCACATTCCAGTTTGGTGAAGATGTCTCCTCATGTGTCTTGGGTGTATCAACAGATATGTTTTCTTTGAGTTTTGTCCCTTCATCTTGCTTGACTCCTTCACTTTTCTCTTTTTCCTCAACCTCCTTTCGTGTATCATCCATTTTATCATCTTTCTCTTTGTTTTGATCTTTTGATACATTTTGCTGATCATCGGTTGCATCCTTCATTTCAGTATTTGTATCCTTGGGAGTGTTGGATGCACCTTTGTTTTCATTGGTACCCATATCGGTGGGTATATTATCATCTTTCTTAGATGATTTATCTTGACTTGACTGTATATCAATAAAATCTATTAATATATTCATATTTGTTGGTGTATTGACTGTTGCAGTGTCAATAGCTATGTCCTATTGATTGGTCTTACCCTCTATAGCATTGACATCTTCATCTTTTTGAACGTCTATTGTAAGGTCTTTTCCTGTAATGGTATCGACAATGTTGTCTAACCATGAATCATAATTTATATCAACATCTAAGTTACCTTTTATTGACAGTTCTTCTTTGGTAACTTCTTCATCCTCCAAGTTTATGTGGATGGGCCTTGTTGGTACTTGATCATCTTTACCATCTTTTGACGAATCCTCATCTATAACATCAACTTGTTTTTGGCCTATGATCTGTACCTCTTCACTATCTAGCTTAACTGATGAGTTACCTATTTTTTTGATAGGTTCCTTTTCAGGACTGCTTTTCTCATCAGAATTTAGTATTCCACTCCATATCTTGTGAGTGTCTTCTTCTAGCTCTATAAGTTGTTCTCTTAGAAATTTATAAGCTCTCAACTTAGGTGAGAAGATTTTTGCATATTTCTCCATGACTTCTTTGATTTCCTCTCTTTTTGATTCAGGAGGCATAAGAGAGACCAGTACTCTTCCTCTTATCCTCTTCTCCTCATGGAGTGCAAAAGTGAATCTAGAAGATATTTTATCTAATAGTTCTTGTGGAACATCTTATGTAGTGAAGTCCAGTGGGACATAATAGTGTTTTCACATCTTAGCAATAAGTGCATCTTCAATCTTATTTTGTTCTACTGTATCCCATTTTAACCATTTCGTAATTTTAGGATGTCTAACAGATCTAGCTTTAGAAATAGACTTACACATTTCTTCAATGTCTTCAGTTGGTGATGATACCTTTGCTTTTTCCTTTGCAAGTTTGACAACGTCAGGTTCATCCATAGCTGTATCTTCTAAGTCTTCATCAGTCTGAACATATTTCCTCCTTTTGGCAGGTGCCATAGTTGGTTGTTTTTTCCTTTTGAGGTACAGGTTTCCTCTTGTACACCTTACCTTTGACCATGGGAGAAGGAATAGCATCCTGTGTTGTTTGGCTCCTTGTTCTAGATTTATTTGGTGGAGGAGGAGGTGGTGAATCAGACTTCTCTTCCTCTAATTCTTGTTGCTCTGCTGTATCACCGATGGGAAGCTGTTCCTTGGTGAGTTCCTCCTTACCCTTTTGTTCCTCTTCACCTTCTTCTTCTTTTCCTTCAGAAGATATTTTCAAGTTCTTTTTCAAATTATTTACCATTTTCTTTGACTACTTTATAGCCTTCTTGACAACAAGATTTGTCTTAATCTTCAGTTTGGCTTCCTCATAGGTACCGAATCTCAATTGCTTGTTGTCTATGGGTTCATTTAACAATGCCTTGATGCATTCATTTGCTAATCCTATTTTGATTTCATAATCCAACTTTGAAAGCCATGATTTCCTTGGAACTATTGATTGTATGTAAGTGAAATTTGTATCCACCATAAAACATATCTCTTCTCGGTGTTCCTCCATCAGACTCTCAGGAATTCTAGTTCTTGCTTGTAGCATTTCCTTAATGTTTTTGAAATATTCATGCATTACATTGTCAAAATCTATACCAAGTGATTCTATAAATTCATTGATTTGAATGGTAATGGGTCTACTTGTGTCCCATGCAACTTTTCCTATGGAAGGAAAGTATTCTTCAAAATAAAATAATATAGACATTATGAGGGAACCAAACTTACATGTGTTTGTCCTTGAAGACCTTATTGTACACATGTCCTCCTCAAATTGATGTAATAGGATCTCTGTAAGATCCATCTTCTTCCCCTGTTTGATAATCTTGTATGTTGTGGTCATAGCAGTACTACATATGCTATTCATTCTACTTTCTTGGAAGATTTTGTATCCAATGACACATGCTCCAAACTTCAGCTCTGCGTCGGTAATGGTGTTGACCTTCAGTTCCCTTTTATCTAATTTTGCACCAGTTAGTTTTTCAACTTCTTCTACAGATGGGTGTTTGTGATCCTGCGGCTTATCGGTTGTAGGGTAACCAGTAACCGCATGTATAACATCCTTTGTTATATCTTTTGGCTTGTTTAGCCATAGAGCCTTTTCGTGAACTCTTCTAAGAATGATTTTAATCCATTGTGTCTTGAAAACCCTAGGAAAATGCAGTGCATTTATGAATCCCTTTACTTCCAAGTGTTTATGTTCTTCTTTGAGCTTTTCGACATCATCACAAAGTGCCGCGTAGGTGTTATCAAGGTCTAGATCTCCTATATCTGAGATCTTGTAGTGAATGTAGGACCTTATTTCCTCTACTAGAAAAACCCTAGGTGGGATTCGGGAGAATGCTCCAGAATCATCTGGTTGAGAAGCTATTTTAGGGTGTAATTTATACTTAGGTTCAGCACACAATCCTCTATTGACAAGTCTAAAGGGTTTCTTCTTGTCATTCTTAATTTTCTCTACCCTAGAGGTCAATGCCATTGTATTTGAAATTTAGGGCTTTTCACAAAATAAAGATAGTGCTATCAGTGAGTGTATTAACTTACTGATTCTCTGTGATTTCTTGTGAATCTAAATGTTTCATGTTTTACTTCTACTGGGTCACTTTTCAATCTTCTCTCAAATCACTCTGGTCTGCTCTGCTCTGCTAAAAAATTGTGGGTGCAAAAATGAGCTTATCCGTCAGGATTTTATACCTTTTTGTGCCCTAAGTTGTCATAAATTGATGAAGGTTAAGATAGGAGGATCCCCAATGGAGATGTCCTAGCCCCCAACCAATAACCACACAATGGAATATAAATAACAACACAGAGATTTATATCCACACAATGCCAATACTCATAATAGAATCATCATATTTTCATCCAACATGCCCGGCTGTAAGGCCTTCTGGGTTACGGCCAAATACAATGCAATTACAATAGAAACTTTGTAAGATCTCACAAGATCCAAACTAAACTCTAGCTAGCCCAGATCCACACACTGGTAGGAACCCCCAAGGAAGATCTAAATTTGTGCTCGCAAGCCCACCAAGCAATCCCCTTGTTTCCCATGCCACAGCCACTAGCTCTTCTCAAAACTCCTCCTCTACCTCTTCCTCTTCTCCAGGATGAATGAATGAATGACTAAAGACTTCCCCCACAACCCCTACTTATACCAATCTAAGCCACAGGTTGGCCCTGAACATAAATTAAATACAAATACCGAAATTAAATGCCACAAGTCGGCCAACAACAATAATTAAATTCCCAAAATAGTTGTCTTAGTAAAATCGCGATATCTCCTAGCTCCGGATGAATTAGGACTCATGCTTCGAACCGTAGGTAGAAATCTAGGCCCTCTTCAATCTCTGAAATTTTAATCCTCTAAATCTTTGTGGAAAATTACTTATTTGTTTAGTAATAGGGACCAAATTCCTAAGCAAGGCCGAGCTCCTCCCAGTCCATGCCGAGCAACCAAGACCATGCCAAGTTCATTAAATACATCAAAAACAATTACCCAAGACCCAAGTAGGTCCAAAAAACTCTACCAAATCCCTCACACATGAAAATAAGTCCACACAACCCCATCAAATCTCCCAAACATGCAGGATAGCCAACTACCCTGGGATGCTCCTGCATCAGACTCCCCAAGTGCAAAAAGAAGTATGCCTCATACTTTGACGCTAGATGAAATATCCGCAACCATCTTCATCTTCACCAAAGGATTCCACTCCAAAAAGGACAATAGAACCAACATGTAAATCATCCAGATCCACATCCATCTGTCAACCACTAGAATGTCAACCATCCAATCAACATGCTCACTCCCAGGAACATACTGAACATAGTACCTCGCTAATAACCTCTGTAACTTATCAAAACCATCAATGTCATCAGACATGAAATCCACATCAGCAACATGTAAGCTTAAATCCACAATAGGAGAAACATGTAAATCCTCAACCATGCCAACCACCAACAGGTCCACATCAGGAACATACAGATCCGCAATATCGTGTAGATCCTCAACCACATCAACAACTAGTGAATCCACACCAGCAACATCCATATCAACAAAATCCATAACACCAACATATGGATCATCACCCCTAGCAACCTGATTATCCATGACCAAGTGCTCCACAATTTCCATGTCAGACTGAACCAACTGATCATGAAAACCAATCTCAACCACAACATCATCAAGGTTAGGAAGCTCCTTAGCAACAACCACAAGTTTCTCTACAGGTTCCGTATCAGACTCCACACACTGATCAAAAAAAAAAACTTCCATCTCAACCTTTCTATGCCCTCTTCTCTCTTGAACAAGTCTTCTAACCAGCCAGACAACTTGCTTCCTGATTAGTAGACTCCAGCTCCACGGTTTCAAGATCTCTCGAACTCTCTTACGAAATTTATCCAAAGATGGATCACTCTCAACCATCCGTTCCTTAACTTGATTAGTCAATCTAGCTTCTATCCGAGAAAAAGTCTTTGAAATATTATTCTCCACCACATCATGGAGTTTTGCAATCATTGCAGGGTCTAATCTTCTTAGAGCCATCTTCTAAGATCTTCACAAACCCTCTGCAATGAATCACCAACTAGATCCAACCTTTACTACAGGTCCTGGTGCAAACTGCCTCACATTCGACACTCTATCCACACACTGAAGAATAACCACACTTTGATAAACTCCACCCAAGGTCCTAGTGTAAACTGCCTCACATTCGGTGCTCTGTCCACACACTCAGGAATAACTGTGCTCTGATAAACTCCACCCAAGGTCCTGGTGTAAACTGCCTCACATTCGGCACTCTGTCCACACACTCAGGAAAAATTGTGCTCTGATACCATCTGATGAAGGTTAAGGTAGGAGGATCCCCAATGGAGATGTCCTAGCTCCCAACCAATAACCACACAATGGAATATAAATAACAACACAGAGATTTATATCCACACAATGCCAATACTCATAATAGAATCATCATATTTTCATCCAACATGCCCGGCTGTAAGGCCTTCCGGGTTACGGCCAAATACAATGTAATTACAATAGAAAATCTGTAAGATCTCACAAGATCCAAACTAAACTCTAGCTAGCCCAGATCCACACACTGGTAGGAACCCCCAAGGAAGATCTAAACTTGTGCTTGCAAGCCCACCAAGCAATCCCCTTGTTTCCCATGCCGCAGCCACTAGCTCTTCTCAAAACTCCTCCTCTACCTCTTCCTCTTCTCCAGGATGAATGAATGAATGACTAAAGACTTCCCCCACAACCCCTACTTATACCAATCTAAGCCACAGGTTGGCCCTGAACATAAATTAAATACAAATACCGAAATTAAATGCCACAAGTCGGCCAACAACAATAATTAAATTCCCAAAATAGTTGTCTTAGTAAAATCGCGATATCTCGTAGCTCCAGATGAATTAGGACTCGTGCTGCAAACCGTAGTTAGAAATATAGGCCCTCTTCAATCTCTGAAATTTTCATCCTCTAACTCTTTGTGGAAAATTACTTATTTGGCTAGTAATAGGAACCAAATTCCTAAGCAAGGCCGAGCTCCTCCCAGTCCATGCCGAGCAACCAAGACCATGCCAAGTTCATTAAATACATAAAAAACAATTACCCAAGACCCAAGTAGGTCCAAAAAACTCTACCAAATCCCTCACACATGAAAATAAGTCCACACAACCCCATCAAATCTCCCAAACATGCAGGATAGCCAACTACCCTGGGATGCTCCTGCATCATAAATGCTTACCAACTCATCAGTTTTTGAAGACTGCTTTTGTCGGTAAAGACAATCATAATACCATCAGTGTCTATGCAAAGCATTGGGGTTGCTAGTAGTTTTTGGGATTTCACCAATGCTCGTAGGTGAGGTTGCGATGATAGCTTTTGTGATTTAGTATTCACCAATGTCTATCGGTTTACACTTAGCTTGTGTAATGACTGATATATTCCTGTAAGTAACGCTAACTTTTTCTGTGTGTGTTCGCTGATGCATATTGTGCCCAATAACCAATGGTTTCTTTTCAACAGTTTAGCACATAACAATATATTGCATCTTTATTCATGCCTATATTACAATATGAACTATGTATAATGGAACCAATGCATAGTAAAACTTGTCATAATGTAGTTCCATACTTACTTATGTAATCTAGTTAGATGTAGTGATGTCACCAGATCTAGTGGATGTGGTGTCACCATTTGCGTTGCTTTTTCCAGCACCTTTAGTGTTTGTGGCTTTTACCCACATCTTGTTTCTCATTATTTTGATGTCATCAATTGTATTTCCATTGGGATGTGTATTTGTGTCTATCAGTCGGTCTTTGCAATATTTTATCACATGTCCAACCTTATGACAATGTAAACATGCCATACCTGGATTGTACCATCCTCTTAACCTTCTGGTCCACTTTCTCATATAGTTGGCAGAAATATGACCATACCTTCCACATGCTGTGCAATTTATCCATGTGTTATAGTCCCAAACATATGAGTTACCTACTCTTGCTGGTTTGTAGCTTTTATCATTCTCCTTTAGAGTCCATGCCTTGTTATTCTTTTTCCAGCATTCCTTATGTGTATGCCCATTTATCTTGCATGTAGGACAATACTTGTCCATATAGGTTTTTCTCTTTGGATTTATCACTTTGGATCTGCACTCATGTGCCTTGTGTCCTTTCTTTTGACATTTATAACAATTACCAATAAAAGATGATTGTGCTTGAGAAATACCTTTCATTTTGCTTCTGCAGATGTTTGAGATGTGGCCTAGTTTTCAACAGTGATTATATGATAGTTTCTTGGATCTTGGGGTTGTGAAAGTGTTCCTCTGATCTGGTTGACTTGAGGATTCACCATTCTCATTGTACCCTAATCTTGTGTAGTTGTTGGCTCTTCTTTGTCCATCAAGATAATCATCCATCCTTTTGTTGCTATTCTCAACCTTTTTGATCAATTCATTGTGTTGATTTTGGACTTTGATTTCATGCTTCAATTTATCGTTCTCTTCTCTTAGCTCATCTATGATCTGTATTCTTTCAATGAGTTATGTATTTAATTTGTTTTCTTCTTGACTTATAAGAATAATCTGGTTGATAACCTCATGGTGATGCTTAATGAGTCTTAGAATTTCTGATTCTTTCTCTTGCAGTTTCTCTGTAATTTTTCTCCTATCATCTATGGCTAGTGTTTTTTAATTTTTAGCTTTTCTTGCATCATTCATGACATCAATCATTTTTACCATTTGAGTTTCTTGACCAATTTGTAGGATCTTGATTTGATCTGTCAAATGTAGATTGATCTCCTGCATACTTGTAATTTCTTCAACTGATGCGTTTGAAGCTTTACTCAATGATGATTCTGATGTTTCAAAGTACTCTTGTATTTCCATTTCTTTGTAGTCTTTCTCATTCAGCCTGATTGCCATAATCTTTCTTTCATCAAGAAGTTGTCTTAGCTTTATGTTTGCTTCCTTATACTGCTCATAGTTGATTTGCATTTGTAACTGCTCATTCTCAATAGTCATGTCCAATCTGAACTTGTCCATTGCTCTGATCTTTGCTCTCAAGTCTTTAAGCTTTTCAGGGGAGAGACTTAGCTCTGATACCAATTGTTGGAATTATATTGAGATGATGTACTAAGAGGGGAGGGGTGAATCAGTACCTCTAAAAAATTTCTTGGTTAGCCCATTAACCCTTAATCATCAGTTTGTAAATTATCTTATCTAACTGTTCATCTTTCTTTATGCATATGAAATCATATCGTAAATTCTTTAGTATGTAACCATAATAGAAACATTCATGAAAATAGATAACATATGACACAATATATGATATCACAGAAAACACCTGTTAGGAAGTAAAAAATGTGGTGGGGATTGTTACGCACAAGAATTCACTATCTGCAAATAAGAAGGGACCAGTTAAGGCTTACAATTGGTCACTTCTGATGACCTACCCTATTAGGAGTATTACAGTGGAGACCTATTAAGATCTACTTCATTTGAAGCTTTAGCAACACTGTTAAGTGTGCACTCTGTTAAGAGATTTGGAAAGAATGGTTAAGCCCACCTTCTACAAAAGGATTTTAGATGTGATGCACTTGTTAGAATGCAACTACATAAGTCTTTGATCTGATGATAAATGAAATATTTAATTTCTAATAATAGATCCTATAAAGCTTCATACATATTAGTAATCATCCTTCCATGATTGAATAATACCTTTATCTGCTTATTGGTAGCCTCTTGTGTTCTTGATAACTGATGTATTTTATTTCTAACCTTTGTTTTAATTCTGCCTTCTGCTCCTTAGATGCTCTTGGTGGCTATCAACAACAATGAATTCATGTACTCACAATTGAGTTTAAACATCTATTTATGCTAAATTAGCCTTAGTTCTTGATTCATGCATCGCAAGTTAACTCTAGATCTAAGGTTTACAACTTGACCTTGATCTTTAGTTAGATATGTTTTAGATCCATTAGGATGCATTAAAACATTTACATAAAGCTTGCTTGACCCT
>MU225940.1:1042169-1053024 GCA_018584345.1 Thuja plicata
TTTAGTTAGATATGTTTTAGATCCATTAGGATGCATTAAAACATTTACATAAAGCTTGCTTGACCCTCAAGTTATGATTTAAAAAAAATAAAAACTCTATAAATAGAATTACATTGCTTTATCCATCATGTAAAAATCAAATCCACAATTTGTGGGTTTTTTAACTGACTTTCGGTTCTAATGGTCAGTTTTCTTGGTCATCGGTGTTCCTTTCTTGAACTTGTCATCAGGTATGCCTTTTCTATTCCTGTCAAGTTAGTTCTGAAAACTATGTTTCCGGTGATGCTTGTGGTCGCTGGTGATGCTTGTGGTCACTGGTGATGCTTGTAGATTCTATACTTAGCATTTTTCTTGTGACCTTTGTATTCTGTCAGATATGCTAGCTGTTTGCTTGTAATGCTTGTAATCTGCCGGTGATCTCTTTCAATGTTTTTCACTAAGTGTACTAATGGAAAAATAATGTCATCAGATATAGCTCTGAGAGCCACTAGACTAATGCACATCTACATCATTTAGTTTTCACTAGGAGGGGCCATCACCCTAAGCATTCCTCTGAGATATTCAAAAGCATATTTTGGCAAAGGTTTAGTAAATATATCTTCTATTTGTTCCTTGGTGCTAATATACTCTAATTTAATCTCTTTATCTGCTACCATCTCCCTCAAGAAATGATACTTGATGGAAATATGTTTAGTCTTTGAATGCATTACAAGATTCTTTGACATATTCATTGTGTTGGTGTTATCACAATGGATAATCACTGGTTCTTTGAAAATTATTCCAATGTCCTTAAGCATTTATTTCATCCAAACAACTTGTGTACACTTTATTGTAGCAGCAACATACTCTGACTCAATAGTAGATTGAGCAATACAGTTCTTCTTCTTGCTCAACCAAGAAACCATCCTTTTTCCAAGGAAAAATGCACCACCACTTGTACTCTTCCTATCATCCACATTACCTTCCCAATCAGCATCAGTAAAAGCCTACAATGTAAAATCATCATATTTTTCATATCATAATCCATATTCTACTGTTCCTTTCAAATATCTAAAAATTCTTTTCACAGCAACAAAGTATGTCTCTTTATGATCTTCCTAATATCTAGCCACAATTCCAACTGCATTGGTAATATCTAGTCTAGTGTGTGTTAGTTATTGTAGACCACCAATCATTGATCTGTACTTAGTCTTCCCAACACATTGAGTCTCATCACTTTTAGTTAGTTTTTTCCCTGTTACCATGGGTGTACCAATGGGTTTACAATATTCCATTCCAAATTTATTCAACATTTCCTTAAGATACTTGGTCTGAGATATAAAAATGCCCTTCTTACTGTGATTAATTTGCAAACAAAGAAAAAATTTCATCTCACCAATCATTGACATTTAAAACTCATTGTCCATTTCTTTAGCAAATTTCTTGCTCAATTTATCATTGCCTCCAAAAATGATATCATCAAAAAAAACTTCTATAATTAAGATTCCATCTTCATCAGTTCTTAAATACAAATTATTGTCTGCATTACCTTTTATGAAACCAAGATGAAGTAAATGTTTATCGAGTCTTGCATATCATGCCCTTGGTGCTTGTTTCAGTCCATAGAGTGCCTTCTTTAGTCTGCAAACCATGTTTTCATCATCTGTCAAAGGAATGCTCAATGTACACTTCTTCTTTTAGATCACCATTCAAGAATGTTGAATTCACATCCATCTGATACACTTTCAAGCCTTTATGTGCAGCATAAGAAAGGAATAGTATCACAGCTTCCAATCTAGCAACAGGTGCAAATGTTTCTTTATAGTCTATATCTTCTTGTTGTGAGTAGCCTTTACATACTAGTCTAGCCTTTTTTCTTATCACTGTGCCTTCTATTGGAGATTTGATTCTGAACAGTTGATTGATTGTATGTTTGTCATTGATGACAACATATAATACACAACAGTACTTCTGTATGTACTTATCCATATGATGACATGAAGAATTGTGTGGATAGATACACGTGGTTGACATGTTTATTATGCTATGTTCATACATGTAGACCCAGATATGATGTTTCAGTAAAGATATGTAATTATGTTATTGACGATTACAATTCTAGAGGAATAATGGTTTAAGGCCGACATATGTAACGTATTTATTGAGTTGTGCCTATCTTTAGGATATGTGTGTGCATATTCATGATGAGTTATGAGTTGTTGATATTAATCCAAAGGTGCCAAACATATTTCAAGAAGATTACAAAGTTATGGTTAAATTGGTGAAGCTGACTTAGTGAAGCGACACGTCTATTCAGTTTATACTTACATGGTTGTAATTATGCTTGTGCGCTTAGTAGAGCCAACAAGGATGTTACGAAGAGTTTTCTAACACGTCCCATGATCTCATACTTGGTGTATGTACTTTGTAATACCTACCCCTTTGTATTTCTACCTGTGTCAATTTCTGATCTCTTTTAGACCATAGTATGTATGTGTTAGCTCTTTTAGGTGATTTTAAGGATATTCATGCGTTGCTTTTCAGTATGTTATTGATCCATTATTATCACATTGTATCTTTTGTGTATATGTGATTTAGTGTTATCTAATGATGCTTATGTATATGATAGGATTTCATTTCGGTTATGGTTTCTGACAATACTGACCTTAGATTTATATGCACATGGATCATTGTATATTTTCATTACTGTTTGATGTGCTTGGTATGGTATGGGACAAAGTCATAGTTACTTGCTTCAGCGAGATCCACATAATAACCTAGTTTCAACTATTATTTTCCATATGATATATGCATGTATGTTCATCTTTGTGATGACAGGTTTGCAGGTACCAGGCTACGTCTTCCCTAAATTGGCGGGAGTGAGTGTGCCCTATCGCATTAATCTCAATGGTAAGAGAGGGGAGATAGTTTTTAGGTCCAAATCCTATCCTAAACCTAATTGTCCTAAGTTAGTGGACAAGTATCTATTCTGACTACCCTGACCGAATTCGTATAGTTGATAGAAATTTGTGTATCCCTTTCCTTGATCATGTTTGATTTTGCACGTTTTCGGTTTCAGGTGCTTGATGTGATTTTGTGGGTGTTATATCATGTTATTTATTTAATTGAATATTATTGCAATTAATTATAAAATATAGGGTATTTAATTTATTGAAAATTAAATTAAATACCTATGTTTAATTGAAATTTTAATTAAAGTGCAATTGTTGAGTATTTATATTTAATTGAATAATTAATAGAATATTAGAGTAAATGAGCTTTTATGCTTGATTAAATAATTAAATATTTAATTGCATGGATTATTGCGATGTAAATATTTAAGTTATTTAAATTAATATTTTATTAATTACATGTGCAAGATATGGTTGAAAAAGTATTTTCAACTCAAGAGATCTCAACTTGAATTTAGGAGTCAAAGTTGAGTTGTGCAAGTAATTAGATATTTTAATTATTAATTATTATTTTCTTTCAATTTTGGAGAGGAGTCCTTTTAGGAGTTAATTGAATGTGTTGTCAATAGGGTTTGCTTGATTAGATAAAATAGATCCTCATTAGGGGGATTCTTCTCTCATTCTCTCATAATAACAGGTTTTTGGGGAGCATTTTTGGAAGCTTTTGGTGTGTGCTTGGTTTTGGGCATAATTTTGGAATTCTCCTTACTTGAATTTTGGATTGTGTGTTCTTCAACAGATTTTGGGGTAGGATCTTGTTCATATCAATTCTGGTTTCTCGGATCCCTGTCTTCTATGCATCTAAAGAACTAAGAATCTTTTGTTTGATCATTCCTTGCTTATTTATTTTGTGTTTGAGGGTTTCAATTGGTAAAATATATTTTTAGATCAAATTCGTGTTTTAATTCAGGCTTGCATATCAGATATGTGTTTGTGGGCACAAAGGGTTTCATTTTATAGTATTAAATGCAAATGGGTATTAGGGTTTTTGAATTGAATTTAATTTTAAAATAGGTGTTTCTGAAAACCTAGATCCTTAATGTTTGTAGGCAGATTAATAATACCCTAGTACGGAAGTGCTGTCAAAATTTTGTTGATTAAACCTTTATGGATCTCCTAGAAAATGATAAATTAATATTGCCTATAGTTGGAACTATAGGGAAGGGAAAAATAAATTCCCCTTTGTAAAATTGCTCATTGAAAAAAATATCCTCTCTATAAAAATAATATAGAGTTTAAAAAAATAAATTTACACAAGTGATATGTAAATTGGAAAAGACAAAAATCCATTAGTAGATTAATTTTCATTTTCGGAAATATTAAAAAAATATATATAAAAATAAAAAAATTATCTTTGGGAAAAGTTGTTTTGTTTTAAATTAAAAAAAAATTAAAAAAATAAAATTTCATTTGAAAAGGGCGGGTGGCGGGGGCCATCGCACACCCCTAATGAAACCGGCGGGCTGTCCAGCTCGGCAGCTGATACTGCCAGCGCGACAGCCGAAGCTGCTGGCATGGCAGTCGGCGCTGGCCGACAGTGAAGCTGTGCCTCCCTTTAAAAGGGGGCTGGCAGGCATTGCAACCGGGGTGGGGGCCACGCCCCCCCGTATTATTTGATTTGCTTTTTTTTTATAAATCATTTTTTAAAATAATTTATATTGTTAAATAAAAATTATGATTTAATTCGCCTTTAAATTTGATTTAATTTTTATTAATATTTAATTTTTGTGTTAATAAATTTTATTTATTAATAGTTATTAATATTTGTTTTTAATTATTATTAAATATTTAAAAATTGGTTATTATTAATCTTTAATTAGATTTAACTATTTATGAGTTGGGATGTAAACTAAGGTCTGATTTAGTTAATGAAAATCAGTTTAACATATGCGTTGATTTATTTATATATATATTTCATTTAATATTGAATTTTAAATATGTTTTAAAATTGTAAATTAAATGGAAGTATGGCTATAAGTTTTATGAGTGGGAAATTATTAAGGAAAATGAGAGAATTAGTGTTGGATAATTAATGATGTCATTTAATTATATTTTCATTTTGTTATAGTTATAGCTGAATTGGTAATTATTTTTCTAGATGTATTTATATGTTGTTTTTATAAATAGATATAAAGGAAAGGTTAACATTTTTACCAATGTAGAATATTTGATTATTTTTTTCGATAGTAATTTTTAGTGAGTAAATGAATTTGCATGATTAGGAATCATAAATTTGTTTATTCCTACGTTAACATTATAATTGATTTGATGCATTCTGAAAAGGATTGATTACACTATGATGTGTTTGGAGTGCGTGATCAAATAAATTAGTGTATTCTTTTATGTAGTCATGCTTTCGGGTATCTGTTGGGCTAGATGACCCTAGGATTTAATCTAGAGGTTTTAAGGATTATAATTTCTGCATGGTGTTTTATGCAATATCATTTGTGTTTATATGATGATGTCATAGTCCTGATTTCCTATACCCAACCTAGTTCTGTTATGATGTGCTTTATGGTCTTATGAGTATACTGTGGATGTGTTTCTAGTTATTGAGAAACCATGTGCTCCTGAATGGGCAGGATGTGATTTGTGAGTATGTATATCTTCATGTGTTGATCTTGAGCCTAGGTAGGTTAACTAAGTTTATAGTGGGGAAGTGGCTTGCAATGGGGGTTCAAGACCCTAAGCGGTTACTAGGTAAACCCATTGGCAAGTTACTTAATAAGTGAAAATATAATACATTAAAGGGGTTTAAAATGAACTAATAAGATGTCTAAGTCTCTACCCATACCTTGGGTGCTGTCGCACGATAGGATGGGAGTTGAGATCCTTGTCTACGTGAAAGGATCACTAAGCCACATAGTGTCGCCTGGAGGCCAGGGTCAAGAGGTACTACTAGGGTTACCTTCAAGGTTGGACTTATGTGATGACACTTCCCTATATACAGCTTAGGTTATCCTACGTGTGTCGGTTGCATTTGGTGTTGTTTAGTATTCTTTGTTATGGTTTAGATTGCTTCTAGGATCTTCCTTTGCATTGAAGTATGAGGTCATGTGTACCTTGTTTGTATTCTTGTTGTATACCCCATGTGATGGGCCTGTTACTATCTCCTCAGCACAGTGGGAGTGGATCTTTGGTTCCACGTGGTCAGGTGGTAGTGATTCTTATTACCATTGAGATTCTGATAGATTCTTCTTCATGCTTTGATGTTCTTTGATGCAGTCCTATATTCTGATTCCTTTGGAGACTATATCAGTTTCATGAGTTCTATATTTGTACCATATGTGTTTAATGGTTATCATCCTTGGAGGATGCATTGTATTGTTTATTATGTATTATTACATACCCTATGATTTATGCAGTGGATGTTGGTTAGGTAGTATACCTTATGTTATCAGTTGTATATGTAATCTTTATTATGAGATGTATGTTATTGGTTTCAGATTATGTAACCTTTATGTTAGTTCTTTATTATTGTATCATAGATTAGTTTTTTTAAATTAATTCTACGTCAAGGAACCCTCGAGGAATGTTAATCGTGTGTGAGTTGTATTTCATGTATGTCATGTACTTCATTGTGTTGCTTTTGCATTGCTAATAATATTGTTGTAAACATTTAAAAAAAAAAAATTATTCTGTGAACTTAGTGTCGTGTTTAGGTTAAGTTCTCCTGGGTTCCCTAGCGGGGCATTACACTTGGTATCATAGCCCATGTTTCTACACTAGGAACTTTGGGAAAAATTGTGTTCCCATTAGAATGGTTAGTTGTGCATGTTAGCACTTGTCTCCTCGTGTCTTGAGAGTCATTGTTTATGATCTCTTATTTTTATGTGTGGTTCTTCCCACTTGTTTTGGGAAGTGGTGTTCAGTCTTGGTTGCTATAGGTGGATACTTACTGAGGCTTGATTTGTGTTAGGATCCGTGATTGAAATTCTAGGGTCTCTAGTCTTATCGATGCTCATGAAGTTCATAATCATCTATAGGAGTGTTTTGATAGTGTATGTTGTATGTGATATATGGTGGTGATGGAGTCCTAGTCAGTAGAACTCCATGTTGCGTGATTTCCTTCCCTTGATTGATGTATAGTTCTTGAGTGACCTATTTCTTTGCCTCTTGAGTGTGATTTTATTGATCATGTATGATTAGACTTGCATGTTGTGTTGAATACACTTTGTTTGAATAATATGAAGTGTATGGTGTGTGTGTTGTAATCAGCTCTGATGGAATGTGCTTGATTATGGAAATTATAAAGTAAATTCTTGTTTGTTTAATACATTGTGCATTGTTTAGAAATATATATGTATCATTCATTAGGAGTGCATTAATGGATTTAGAATTGTACTCATTATTATAGATCAAATTAGGTAAAGGACCTAAGTCCCCAAGCAAAATGTGCATTGCATCCTTAGTAGAATTCATAATTGCATAAAGTGCATAAGAAGATGTTAGAATTTATCATATTGTCAATCTTGACTGATTGTGTGCATACTCTAACGCATCTAATGTGAAAGATCTTGGATATCATGAAGTGACTACTCCCTTGAGTGTGGCTAACCCTAGTCACCTTGTTAAGTGAAATATTTTTCTTATATTGGTTATTAATTTTGGTTGATTGATATCTTGTTGTGTAGTATGTGGTCAACACTAATTTATTTTGAATTTTCTTATAACTGGAATAGTCACCCAAATCTCTTTCATTGTCTAGTTGTGGCGTTAGTCACATTTGATTTACTGTTGGAATTGTATACATTTTGATTTAATGTTGAACTTTGGAAGTTCTCCCACTTGGGCTTTTTCTTAGTCTTGTAGGGTGGCTATTCTGAATGTTTGTGGATGTTGACCATGTTTCGTGATAAGTATTGTTTCTATCATGTTCTTTATGGACCCCTGATAGTATGTGTAAGGGAGGATATCACAGAGATGACACCGTATTTGAATGTGAAATGAAATACATTATGTAACTTTTATGTCATGTGTGTGTTGCATTAAGTAAGGTTGCATGAAATGTTCAAATTTCTTCTCGATATGAATATGGATATGTGTCTTCCCTATTAAGCTTTAGTATGTATGTATTTGATGTTTTTGAAAGCATTAAAGATATAGACTTAATTAGAAGATGTTAGGCGGTGAATAAATGATTAAGTAGATGTTTTGTTTATGCTTGAATTTGAGTTATATTACTCTATGTGATTCATTATGCATATCTTAAAATAAGATAGTTAAGCTAATTTGCATTAGTTCTTCTTGTATGTAAATGAGTGAATTGTTGTGACAGTATATTCTTTTGGTATTTAAGAAGTGGGTTAATCTTCGTGTTCGTTCCTAATTGTTAGGGGGTGTAGCACTATGGTGTGATTCCTTCTCATTCTTTACTAGATTAGTTATCAGCTTCTAGGAGTAAGCCTAGTTTTAGGGGAGGAGGATGTAATACCTACCCCTTTGTCTGTCTGCCTATGTCAGTTTCTGATCTCTTTTAGACCATAGTATGTATGTGCTATCTCTTTCAGGTGATTTTAAAGATATTCATGCGTTGCTTTTCAGTATGTTATCGATCCATTATTATCATGTTGTATCTTTGATGTATATGTGATTTAGAGTTATCTAATGATGCTTATGTATATGTTAGGATTTCATTTCGGTTATGGTTTCTGACAATACTGACCTTAGATTTATATGCACATGGATCATTGTATGTTTTCATTACTCTTTGATGTGCTTGGTATGGTATGGGACTGAGTCGTAGTTGCTTGCTTCAGTGAGATCCACATGATAACATAGTCTCAACCATTGTTTTCCATATGATATATGCATGTATGTTTGTCTTTGTATTGATAGGTTTGCAGGTACCAGGCTACGTCTTCCCTGAATTGGCAGGAGTGAGTGTGCCCTATCACATTAATCTCAATGGTAAGAGAGGGGAGATAGTTTTCAGGTCCAAATCCTATCCTAAACCTAATTTTCCTAAGTTAGTGGACAAGTATCTATTATGACTACCCTGACCGAATTCGTATAGTTGATAGGAATTCGTGTATCCCTTTCCTTGATCATGTTTGATTTTGCATGTTTTCGGTTTCAGGTGCTTGATGTGATTTTGTGGGTGTTATATCATGTTATTTATTTAATTGAATATTATTACATTTAATTATTAAATATAGGGTATTTAATTAATTGAAATTTAAATTAAATACCTATGTTTAATTGAAAGTTTAATTAAAGTGCAATTGTTGAGTATTTATATTTAATTGAATATTAGAGTAAATAAGCTTTTATGCTTAATTAAATAATTAAATATTTAGTTGCATGGATTATTGTGATGTAAATATTTAAGTTATTTAAATTAATATTTTATTAATTACATGTGCAAGATATGGTTGAAAAAGTATTTTCAACTCAAGAGATCTCAACTTGAATTTAGGAGTCAAAGTTGAGTTGTGCAAGTAATTAGATATTTTAATTATTAATTGTTATTTTCTTTCAATTTTGGAGAGGAGTCCTTTTAGGAGTTAATTGAATGTGTTATCATTAGGATTTGCTTGATTAGGGGAAATGGATCCTCACTAGGGGTATTCTTCTCTCATACTCTCATAATAATAGGTTTTTGGGGAGCATTTTTGGAAGATTTTGGTGTGTGCTTGGTCTTGGGCATAATTTTGGAATTCTCCTTGCTTGGATTTTAGATTGTGTGTTCTTCAATAGATTTTGAGGTAGGGTCTTGTTCATATCAATTTTGGTTTCTCGGATCCCTGTTTTCTATGCATTCGGAGAACTAAGAATCCTTTGTTTGATCATTCTTTACTTGTTTATTTTGTGTTTGAGGGTTTTAATTGGTAAAATATGTTTTTAGATCAAATTCATGTTTTAATTCAGGCTTGCATGTCAGATATGTGTTTGTGGGCACAAAGGGTTTCATTTTATAGTATTAAATGCAAAAGAGTATTAGGGTTTCTGAATTGAATTTAATGTTCAAATGGGTGTTTCTGAAAACCTAGATCCTTAATGTTTGTACGAAATTTAATAATACTCTAGTATGGAAGTGCTGTCAAAATTTCGTTGATTAAACCTTTATGGATCTCCTAGAAAATGATAAATTAATATTGCCTATAGTTGGAGCTATAGGGAAGGGAAAAATAAATTCCCCTTTGTAAAATTGCTCATTGAAAAAAATTAATTGAGGGAAAAAAATATTCTCTTTGTAAAAATAATACAGAGTTTAAAAAAATAAATTTACACCAGTGATATGTAAATTCGAAAAGACAAAAATTCATTAGTAGATTAATTTCCATTTTCGAAAATATTAAAAAAATATATATAAAAAAAAATAAAAATTTAGCTTTGGAAAAAGTTGTTTTGTTTTAAATTAAAAAGAAATTAAAAAAATAAAATTTCATTTGAAAAGGGCAGGTGGCGGGGGCCACCGCACCCCCCCAATGAAACCGGCGGGTTGTCCGGCTCGATAGCTGAGACTACCGGCGCGACAGCCGAAGCTGCTGGCACGACAGTCAGCGCCGACCGACAGTGAAGCCATTCCTCCCTTTAAAAGAGGGCTGGTAGGCATTGCAACCGGGGTGGGGGCCATGGGACCCCCCCGGTATTATTTGAGTTGCTTTTTTTTTAAAATCATTTTTTTAATAACTTATATTGTTAAATAAAAATTATGATTTAATTCAGCTTTAAATTTGATTTAATTTTTATTAATATTTAATTTTTTATGTTAGTAAATTTTATTTATTAATAGTTATTAATATTTTTTTTTAATTATTATTAAATATTTAAAAATTGGTTATCATTAATCTTTAATTAGATTTAACTATTTATGAGTTGGGATGTAAACTAAGGTCTGATTTAGTTAATGAAATTCAATTTAACATATGTGTTGATATATATATATATATATATATATA
>MU225940.1:1063488-1080019 GCA_018584345.1 Thuja plicata
GAAAGAAGACACCATGAATAGAAGTTGTTTTTATCATATGTTGCCATCAATGCCAAAGGGGGAGATTGTTGGAGATTTGATTCTAAACAGTTGATTGATTGTATGTTTGTCATTGATGACAACATATGATACACAGCAGTACTTCTATATGTACTTATCCATATGATGACATGAAGACTTGTGTGGATAAATACATGTTGTTGACATATTTATTATGCTATGTTCATACACGCAGACCCAGATATGATGTTTCAGTAAAGATATGTAATTTTGTTATTGATGATTATAGTTCTAGAGGAATAATGGTTTAAGGCTGATGTATGTAACGTGTTTATTGAGTTGTGCCTATCTTCAGAATATGTGTGTGTATATTCATGATGAGTTATGAGTTGTTGATATTAATCCAAAGGTGCCAAATGTATTTAAAGAAGATTACAAGGCTATGGTTAAATTGGTGAAGCTGACTTAGTGAAGCGACGCATCTATTCAGTTTATACTTGCGCGGTTGTAATTATGCTTGCACGCTTAGTAGAGGTGACAAGGATGTTATGAATAATTGTCTAACAGGTCCATGATCTCATACTTGGTGTATGTACTTATAGAAGGTCATTTGTGATAAGAAGAGTTGCGAAAGCCAGAGATAAGAAAAGCAGAGCAAAGTGTTAAAGCAGCAGAGCTATATTTATCATATGTTGATAATATAGATATTGAAGTTGAAGCTTTCAGAATATAGATAAGATTGTTGTAGTGCTTTACAAGAGGTTAAAGCATCGGTGCACAAAAGGAACTAATTAGACAAGGAGTGTCACAAATAGTAGTTCACCTTGTTGATTCAGTGTGTATCAAATAACCAGAAGGTTGTAGCCTTCACCACTTGGATAGTGAGTCCTCCACCCCTAACAGGGTTATTGTAAAAGACTCCTAACAGGGTTAGAACCTTAACCAGGTCACTATACTACTGCTTTGTAATGAACAACTCCTAACAGGTTTGAAAGATCTTTTAATAGGGATTACTATAAACAGTATAGTTCTTTGTGGGTGCTAATTCCCACCGGGGTTTTTACCATTTTGTTTCTCCGTAATCAAATTGATATTTTGTGTAATGTGTTATCTGAATGTGCATTTAATTTATATCAATCTGGATTAATAAGTACAAAATATTTAAAGTTGTTGATAATTGATTCACCCCCCTCTCATTTATCCCTGAAGTATTCTAACACCTTCCTCATCCATCTTGTTTCTTAAAACCCACTTAGTGCCAATCAGATTTGTGTTTTTAAGTCTTGGAACCAGTTTTCAAGTATTGGATTTTTCTTTATATGTTCTAGTTCTTCTTCCATGGCTTTAGTCCAATATTTATCTCTACATGCTTCATCAGTATTCTTTGGTTCAACTTGAGAAATAAAACAAATCTCATCTCTAACTCTAGATCTAGTTATCATGCATTTGCTTGCATCACCAATAATTTAATCTTCAAGATGGTTTATCTTGACATACCTTGGTGTCTTCAATGTCTCAGTAGCTTCAGCCTGTTCTTCTTCTTCAATCTCATTCTCGATCATCAAGGGTCCTTCATGTTCAGCAACAACTTCTCTTATTTTTGTTATCTATCCACAATCATAGATTCTTTCCTAAATTTGAAAATTTTCATCTATCCTCACATTGGCGCCTTCAATCAGTTTCCTCAGTCTCAGATTGAAACATTTATATAATTTACTCTTAGTGGAATAACCAATAAAGGTTCCTTCATCACTTCTAGCATCAAACTTTCCTATCTCATCATCTCTCTTGATATAACATTTACTACCAAATATTCTGAAATATTTTACAGTAGGTGCTTGATCAAACCATAATTCATAAGGAGTTTTATTTTTACCTTCTCTAATCTAAATTCTATTTAATGTGTAAAAAGTAGTGCCAACTACTTCTCTCCAATGAACATGTGACACCTTTCCTTCCAGCAACATAGTCCTTGCAACATCTAATATGGTTCTATTTCTTTGCTCTGCTATCCCATTATGTTGTGGAGTTCTAGAAGCTAAAGTTTGTCTATGTATTTCATTTTCTTCACAGTATGTATTAAAAAGTTCTGATGTAAACTCTCCTCCTCTATTTGATCTCAAACACTTCATCTTTAAACCAGATTCATTCTCAACTTTTGCTTTGAATAGCTTAAATTTTTCAAATGCTTTAGATTTCTCTCTCAAATATGTAACGCACATCATTCTAGAAAAGTCATCAACAAAAAGTATAAAATGCCTTTCACCATAGTATGATCTTGTTCTTGTAGGACCACACAGATCTATATGCACCAGATCCAACTTCCCCTTTGTTGAATAATATTTTCTCTTGAAAGTGCTTCTAGTTTGTTTCCCCATAACACATTCTCTACATGTAGTGTTAGATGGCTTTACAATTCTAGGTAGATTTCTTACTACTTTTGTCATACTTTCTTTCACAATGTTATCAAAATTAACATGACAAAATCTTCTATGCCATAACCAACCATCATCAACCTTTGCAATAAAACAAGAAGCTTCAGATGTGTTAAATTCAAATACATTACCTCTGGATTTAGTACTAGATGCTATCAAGTCTCCTATTTTACTCTTGATAGAACATTTTCCATTTATGAAGTTCAGTTGATAACCCTTGTCCACTAGCTATCCAACACTCAATAAATTGTGCTTAAGTCCATCAACAAGTAATACATTGTCAGTGTTAGTCTTTCTATCCAAGGAAATAGATCCAATTCCAATACTAAGTTTAGGAGTATTGTCACCAAATCTAACAACACCATAATCATGTCTTTTCAAACTCACAAACTTATTTTTTATCTCTAGTCATATGATGTGAACAACCACTATCTATGACCCATTCAGATTTATTTTCAACTTGGGATACTAATTTTTTTTCTTCATGCATAGGTTCATCATCTTTAATAGAAATAAATTCAATTTCATCATATTCACCATCTTCATCATCAGATATACCTTCACTAGCATAATAAAATTCCTTATCTTTTGAGAACTTAGACTTGAAAAACATAGGTTTGTGCTTTGGAATTCTTGTAGGACATCTAGATGCAAAATTACCAATCTTGTTGCATGAAAAACATTTCAAAGGTAATTTACCCTCAAACTTAGCCTTACCTCTCTTTTCTCTTCTGGAAATTAGTGCAATGATTTCATATAGCTTTCTTTCTTCTTCCTATATCTGTTCCCAATCATCAACATAGGCTCCAAGTTCTTCTCTTAGGTCATTACTTCTCGTGATTGCATGTCCAGGTAAGATTCTTTTGCTTTTGTGCATGGTTTCTTTGAATGCTGACTCAACCTTAGGTAAAGTATCTCCCAATTCTATGGATTCAAAAGTAGTTAGCTTGCCAATCAACATCTCTCTAGTGAAGTTCAGTGTTAAAGGTATGACCTCCTCTATAGCCTGAAATTTGGTTCTATATGCAGGTGTCAAAGATCTGAGTATCTTTGCAATCACTTCTTCCTCACTGTAAGTTCCTCTAGAGTTCCTAATACCAGCAACTACCTCAGTAATTCTTTGTGCATATGATCTAATGTTCTCATCCTCTCTCATCTTCAGTGATTCCATCATTGTCTTCCAGTTCTATAACTTTTCTTGCTTTGTAAAATTGTCTCCAACATATAGTGCTTCCAGTCTTGTCTAGATTTCATGTGTAGATTCCAAGTCCTTTACTTCAGTAAATTCTCCTTCTGATAATGTGCTGATTAAGGATTTCCTTGCAACCATATTGCATGAGAATAGCTTCTTTTGATCCTCACTAGCTTTCTCTAATTCATCCTTAGTCACTACCTTTTCCTTCTTCTTTTTTATCATCCAGTAATCAATTCCCAAACATAGAAAATGTGTTCTCATCTTGTTCTTCCAATTGTCAAAGTTTTTCAGGATCAAACTTTGGACTATCGTTCCTATAGTAAGTCATCTTCAAGATCACCTCAAGCTGTCAAAATTTCTCTCTGAGAACCAACAACTCTGATACCAATTGTTAGGAATAAAAGTCCACAAGACAACTAAGATGGGGGGTGAATCAGTTGTAATCTATATTATTAAACTTTATACTTTATAAACCAAATCTGAAAATGTAAATGATAACACAGTAAATGCCAACACCATAACACAATATTTTTTGTCAAGAAAACCCTGTTAAAAGTAAAACCCCAGTGGGAATTAACACCCACAAATAATGTACTGAGAGTATAGTATCCCTATTAAAATATATTATCCCTATTAGGAGCTTATTACAACATTACAATACACAGTCCCTATTTGGAGACAAACCCTATTAGGAGTCAAAGAAAATAGTAGGCTCGCTGCCAAGGCACACTGCCCAAAGAAGGTTAAAGCCACCCTCAAGGATTTACAATATGAATCAAGTGTATAAAGCAAATACACATTCCAATAAACTGTCTAATAGAAACTGTCTTTGCTTGGTTAGTTACAATGAATTATCAACTCTACTTGTATCTAGTAGTCAAAAAGATTCACATCTTCCACACCTATTTTATCTTTCTCTTTCACACTTCTCCACAATAAATTATTATTCATATATACCCTCTTACAATAATTCATTAGGTCGGCCAGTTAAGCTTTCCTAATACATAATTAACTAGGTCGGCCAATTAAGGCTTTCCATCATAAAAATAATTACATAGCCCCTTGCTAAGATACACATGGTATATATAAAAAGTATACAACATTTACAATCCATTACATATACTTCCAGATCCGTAATTCATGCTCATAATTAATTTCACACACTACATGTCTGAAGTCAGCTAGGGAATAGGTCTTCTCCAGAATACACACCACAACTGACATCATTAGTATCCAATCAACAATAAAACTCAACCTATTACTCTATCATATGTTAGTTTTCCATTAGTAAGCTCACAAGTTCTGAAATATCTTTTCCAGGAAGATTTACCCAAAACACAGAGACCTGCTCTGTCTACAATCACAGTTATAGTCTAGAAAACCAGTCTCACCAAATCAACTGTAACATCCACAGTAGGTAACATAAAGTCATGAGACCTTAGGAATAAGGTCAGAACACATCCTTCTATATAAATCCAAATTTGATCATTCTTAATCATTCGTACAATGTCTGTACACTCCTTCCAGTTAAGTATCCAATCTCTCTTCTCCATATAAATATATGTTGACATCAGTGACAAAACATAAATATCAATAGCATGATCAATAAAAAAAACTGATATCATCCAATAGATCAGGCCACCATATCAAGGGAACTACCAAGGTCAAAGGAAAAAATTCAATCAAAGGCCATTCCAACCTTATACTCCCATGCCTCTTAACTCTACAAATCCAACTAGAGATGTAGTTCCGAGTTAGAACAATCTAGTCTCGGACAATGAATGGTGTTTTCCTTACAATAAACCCCACGATCAGGCTACATGCTTGAATGGGTGGATGAACAAAGAACTAATGGTATAAAATAATTCACATACCAAATCAGAGGCCTCTATCAGTTCCTCAGCAAGATGCACAACCTGATGAGACTACTCTCTTTAATTGGGAGCAACATGATTTCAATGGAGTGAATGGTGAGTCCCCAATTGTAGCCAACACTCAGTCTGAGAGAAGAGCCCAAGAAATCAATAGAAAAGAGGATGGAGATAAAGCTACTACATCTGCAGAGACATCACACCCATCTATTCCTACAATACTAAAGAAGTCTCCCTCCATTTCAGTCAAAGAGAGTCAATCTCCTAAGGAGGTTGAGCACATGATATTGAAGTTACACCAAATAGTACACACAACAATTCCCTTCAACATTGTAGACAACATGAAGAATGCCACCATGTCTATGTGGGACTCTTTTGCTATTCTAGGGCAGCCTGATATTTTAAAGAAGGATATGGGTGAAGTGACAATTCCTCAACAGTCCTAAAATGATGTTGCTAAGCCAATATTGGTCAACATTGATCAAGAAAAGAGGATTCCAAGAAGAAGCTCTAGGGAAGATGCCACTCAAGGTAGGAACCTAAAACCACCCCCATTTTATGTATTATTAATTATTGGAAAATCTCTAATACATAATTGTATAGTAGATAGTGGGGCTACTAGTTATGTCATGCCTAAGATAGTAGTTGACCAATTGGGACTTAAATATGAACCTTTCCAAAATAAGGTGACATAGCTTGATGGTTCCTTAGTAGACACCTTAGGTGTAGCTAAGGATACAAGCTTGATCCTACATGCAAGCCCCAATTTCTCTATCCTACTTGACATATACATCATAGATCTCCCTGCTCTATTTGCCATATATTTGTCAATAGAATTCACAAACAAGATAGGAGGCTATCTTTCTACTGACTGGTCTCCCATGATTTTCCATACTAGGTATGGAACCAAGGTTACCATCAAGTCTGAATCATTGGCAGCACATCACGTAGAACCTTATGTGTCCAATGTACTCAATGCAAGTTGTCCTGCACTTGATAGTAATGACTTTACAATCAACAGAGAAGAAAAAAATAAGATAGAAAATAAACCAGATATCTGTCTAGACGAATTGGAGTCTGAAAGAGCTTTAGAGGCCCAAGAAAATGTCATTTGGGATGCCAGTTTGGGAAACTATTTTATACAAGAGAATGGATTCAAAGAGCCAAATCTTTTGAGGGCAACAACTTAATTAGAAGATCAAAGAAATCAAGTTTGGGAGCTATTCTTTGATGGTGCTAGAAGTAGATGTGTCTCTAGTAGTGGTTCTAGGCTAGTCTCTCCAAAGGGGTAGAAGTATTATATGAATTTTAGATTCATCTTTTCTTGCACTAGCGACATTGCTGAATATGAGAGCCTAGTGAGTGGATTGGAGTGGGCTAGAGAGAGAGGGATCAAAGCCTTAAAGGTGCATGGTGATAGTGAGCTGGTAGTCAGCCAAGTAAGAGGGATAAGTGAAACCAAAAATGATATAATGAGAGCATGCAAGCATCAAATTTGGGATGTAATTGAAGATTTCAATGCTTTCAACATTATTGCTATCCCTAGAAAATTAAATCAGAATATAGATAGATTAGCTGATGTTAGATCCCAATGTGACATTCCTAATAGCATTTCAATGGAAAGGGATCAAAAACATATCAAAGTAATTTTCAGACCTTCCATCCCTAATAATAATGTTAATTGGAAAGTATTTGATAATGATGGGCAAATTTTTCAGTTTTTGTTTGAAGAGGATATTTTTTCAGAGCATAATCAAGATAGATTGATGCAAAACTATGGTGATCAAGTGGTACAACTTAAATCAAATAAGATGCCTAAATTTCTTGTCACCCTAGAATATATCTTTAACAGACATGAACAAACAAAGAAGAACAAAAATAGCTTGGTAGTGTTGGAATTATATTGAGATGATGTACTAAGAGGGGAGGGGTGAATCAGTACCTCTAAAACTTTTCTTGGTTAGCCCATTAACCCTTAATCATCATTTTTTAAATTATCTTATCTAACTTTTCATCTTTAGTTATGCATATGCAATCATATCATAAGTTCTTTTAGTATGTAACCATAAAAAAAACATTCATGAAAATAGATAACACATAACACAAGATATGATATCGCAGAAAACTCCTGTTAGGAAGTAAAACCTGCAGTGGGGATTGTTACCCACAAGAATTCACTATCTGCAGATAAGAAGGGGCCGGTTAAGGCTTACAATTGGTCACTTCTGATGACCTACCCTGTTAGGAGTATTACAGTGGAGACCTATTAAGATCTACTTCATTTGAAGCTTTAGCAACACTGTTAAGTGTACACTCTGTTAAGAGATTTGTAAAGAACTGTTAAGTCCACCTTCTACAAAAGGATTTTAGATGTGATGTACTTGTTAGAATTCAACTACATAATTCTTTGATCTGATGATGTATGCAATCTTTAATTTCTGATAACAGATCCTATTAAGCTTCATACATATAAGTAATCATCCTTCCATGATTGAATGATACCTTTATCTGCTCATCGGTAGCCTTTGTGTGTTCTTGACAACTGATGTATTATGTTTCTAAACTTTGTATGAATTCTGCCTTTTTCTCCTTAGATGCTCTACGTGGCTATCAACAATAATGAATTCATTACTCATAATTGAGTTTGAACATCTATTTATACTAAATTAGGATCAATTCTTGATTCATGCATCGCAAGTTAACTCTAGATCCAAGGTTTACAACTTGACCTTGATATTTAGTTAGATATGTTTTAGATCCCTTAGGATGCTTTAAAACATTTACATAAAGCTTGATTGACCCTCAAGTTATGATTTAAAACAAATAAAACTCTATAAATATAATTACATTGCTTTATCTGTCATGTAAAAAATAGATCCACAATTTGCATGTTCTCTAATTGACTGTCGGTTCTAACGGCCAATTTTCTTGGTCACTAGTGTTCCTTTCTTGAACTTGTCATCAGGTATGCCTTTTCTGTTCCTGTCAGGTTAGTTCTTAAAACTGTGTCACCGGTAATGCTTTTGGTCGTTGGTGATGCTTGTCAATTTTATACTTAGCATTTTTTCTGACCTTTTTGTTCTGTCGGGTATGCTCTCTATTCTCCGGTAATGCTTGTAATCTTCCGGTGGTGCTTGTAGTCTAGCGGTAATGCTTTAGTCTGTCGGTGATCTCTGTCAATGTTTTTCACTAAGTGTACTAATGGACAAATAATGTCATCAATCTCCCCCTTTGACATTAGTATCAAAAACATGATATGTGCAACATACTGAGTGTATTAGTATGTACACCTGTGTATATTTCTTCCTTAGTCATTTGAATGACTCCCCCTTTGTATATTCTAGAAAGTTTAAGTAATTATATATACATATCCTTATATCTTTTTCTTTTCCTCCTTTTTCTTCTAATATATATATTATACATAACTATATACATTTCCTTTCCTCCTTTTTTGATTCTAAAGTCAAAGGTACTTACAGCTTTTCAAAAAGGTGGGAATGTGAGGACTTGATCTCCTCCATCATCTTTTCCCATTTCTCCTTCAGCATTTCTAGAGCCATGTGATGTAGTGAAATCCTTACATGTATGTCATAGATGCTATCTACTACAGACATCTCGGGGGTTGCTATAAGATTTCTAGCATCAGAAATATGCTGCTGTAAAATAGTAAGACTGGGAAGAATATGTGCCTGTAGTTCAGTAATCTCACCTCTAAATTGTGTTTCAGCATCCCATATTTCTTTCCTTAGCTTGTTTGCCTCTATGACCATGTCATGATGTGCCTTTATGCTATCGACATGTGAGGTTAGGCTTTGTGCACTGGTTGTGACATTATGATCTATTTCAGCTACTTTGCCACTATTTTCTTTTGTAAATTTCTCAAGTGTGCACATCTTTTGAACTAAGGTGATTGCTTCAACAATCATTGGCTCTAATTCATCAGTGAGTTTAGAGAGCTTTACCTTGTTCAATGCTACTTCTTGGGTTATTTTATCAATTAACTTGAATTGATATTTCTTTTCTACTTGTTCTTCCATTACTTGTTTTGCATCTATACCTTGCTCTGTGATTGCGTCGGTAAGAACAACAATTTGTTCCTTTACTGTGGTATTTTCTTCAAGTTTAAATTCCAGAACAAGTTATTGGAGTATATCTCTTGCCTTGTCAAGTGCCATTTTTTCTCTGTGTTCTTGTATCATTTTCTTTTGAATGGCCTTTCTCTAACATAGCACTCCAAACTCTTGAAGTTTGTCACTGTTAAAAGTGGTAATCTCCCAGTTTGGAACTTCAGTGACTTCATCTAGTGTCACAGCCAATATGTCTTTCTTTACTATTTTCTTCTTCTTTTTCTTTGGCTAGGTGGCAGATTGATGTACCACCATTTGAAAGGTGTGAGATTGGGTTGACTTTGTGGGTGAGTGTCGAGAAGATGAGGCATTCTTTTGTATCTATTCTGTGTCCACTGGCCATTTTGGTGAAGATGTCTCCTCATTTTCCTTGGGTGTATCAACAGATGAATCTTCTTTAAGTTTTATACCTTCATTTTTCTTTAATCCTTCACTCTTATCTTTCTCTTCAACCTTTTTCACTGTATCATCAGTGTTTTTATCTGCCTCTTTGTTTTGATTTTTTGATACATCTTGCTGATCATCAGTTGCATCCTTCATTTTTGTATCGATATCCTTGGGAGTGTTAGATGCAACTTTGTTTTCATCGGTACCCATATCCTTGGGTACATCATCATTTTCTTAGATGATTTATCCTGAATTGACTGTATATCAATAGCATCTATTAATATATTCATATTTGTTGGTGTATTGACTATTTCAGTGTCAATAGCTATGTCCTGTCCATCGGTATTACCCTTTGTAGCATTGATGTCTTCATCTTTTTGAACCTCTGCTGCAGGGTCTTTTTCTGTAATGGTATTGACAATGTTGTCTAACCATGAATCATCATTTTAGATCAACATATAAGTTACCTTTTATTGATGGTTCTTCTTTGGTAACTTCTTCATCCTCCAACTTTATGTGGATGGGGCTTGATGGTACTTGATCATATTTACCATCTTTTGACCAGTCTTCATCTATAGTGTCAGTCTATTTTTGGCCTGTGATCTTTACCTCTTCACTGTCTAACTCAACTGTTGAGTTATCTATTTTAGTGATAGGTTCCTTTTCAAGATTGCTTTCCTCATCAAAATTTAATATCTCTCTCCATATTTTATGTGTTTCTTCTTCAAGCTCTATAAGTTTCTGTTTAAGAAATTTATAAGCTCTCAACTTGGGTGAGAAGCTTTTTGTATATTTCTCCATGAATTCTTTGATTTCTTCTTTTGTGGATTCAGGAGGTAAAAGAGAGACCATTACTCTTTTTCTTATCCTTTTTTCCTCATGGAGTGCAAAAGTGAATCTAGAAGCTATTCTATCTAATATTTCTTGTGGAACATCACGTGTAGTGAATTGCAATGGGACATAATAATGTTTTCACAATTTAGCAATAAGTGCATCTTCAATCTTATTTTGTTCTACAGTGTCCCATCTTAACCATTTTCTTATCTTAGGATGACCAACAGATGCAGTTTCAGCAATACACTTACATATTTCATCAATGTCTTCAGTTGGTGATGAAACCTTTGTTGTTTCCTTTGCTTGTCTTATAATGTCAGGTTCATCCATAGTTGTATCTTCTAAGTCCTCATCAATCTAAACATATTTCCTCCTTTTAGCAAGTGCCCTAGCTGGTTGTTTTGCCTTTTAAGGTGCAGGTTTCCTCTTATACACCTTCCCTTTTACCATGGGAGAAGTAGTTGCATCCTGTGCTATTTGACTCCTTGTTCTAGACTTTTTAGGTGGAGGAGGAGGTGGTGAATCAGACTTCTCTTCCTTTGATTCTTGTTGTTTTGTTGTATCACTGATGGGAAGGTGATCCTTGGTGATTTCCTCCTTACCTTATTGTTCCTCCTCACCTTCTTCTTCTTCTTCTCCTTTAGAAGATATTTTCAAGTTCTTTTTCAGATTTTTCACCATTCTTTTTTACTATTTTACAACCTTCTTGACAACAAGATTTCTTTTTATCTTCAATTTGGCCTATTCATAGGTACCAAATCTTAGTTGTTTGTTGTCTATAGGTTCATTCAACAGTGTCTTAATACATTCAGTGGCTAATCCTACTTTGATTTCATATTCTAATTTAGAAAACCATGATTTCCTTGGAACTACTGCTAGTATGTATGTGAAATCAGTGTCTACCATGAAACATACTTCTTCACGGTGTTCTTCTATCAGTTTCTCAGGAATTCTAGTTCTTGCTTGCAGCACTCCCTTTATGCTTTTGAAATAATCATGCATAATATTGTCAAAATCTATCCCTAATGATTCTATAAATTCACCTATCTGAATGGTAATGGGTCTGCTTGTGTCCCATGTAACTTTTCCAATGGAAGGAAAGTATTCTTCAAAATAAAAGAATATGCACATTATGAGGGAACCAAACTTACAAGCATTTTTCCATGAAGACCTTATTGTGCACATGTTATCCTCAAATTGATGTAATAGGATCTCTACAAGATCCATCTTCTTCCCCTATTTGATAATCTTATATGCTGTGCTCATAGAAATGCTAGATATGCTGTTCATTCAGCTTTCTTGGAATATCTTATATCCAACAACACATGCTCCAAACCTCAGCTCTGCGTCAATAATGGTTTTGACCTTCAGTTCCCTTTTATCTGATTTTGCACCAGTTAGTCTTTCAACTTCTACTAGAGATGGGTGTTTGTGAGCCTGCAGCTTATTGGTTGTAGGATAACCAATAACCGCATGTATAACATCCTTTGTTATAGCTTTTGGCTTGTTTAGCCATAGAGCCTTATCGCGAACTCTGCTAAGAATAATCTTTATCCATTCCATTTTAAAAACCTTGGGAAAATGCAGTGCATTTGTGAGTCCCTTTACTTCCAAGTGTTTATGCTCCTCTTTGAGCTTTCTAGCATCATCACAAAGTTCCCTATAGGCACTATCAAGGTCTAGATCTCCTATCTCCAAGATCTTGCAGTGAATGTAGGACCTTACGTCCTCTACCAGTAAAACCCTAGGTGGTATTCGGGAGAATGCTCCGGAATTGTCAGGTTGTGAAGCTATTTCAGGGTGTAGCTTGTATTTCAGTTTAGCACATGTGCCTCTACTGACAAGCTTGAAGGGTTTCTTCTTATCCTCCTTAATTTTCTCTACCCTAGAAGTCAATGCCATCTTGTTTGCAATTTAGGGATTTTTCGTAAATGAAAGCAGTGCTATCGGTGAGTGTATTAACTTACTAATGTTCTATGACTGCCTGTGAATTTGAATGCTTCATGTCAAGTAAACTTCTGCTGGGTCGCTTTCCAATTTTCTCTCAAATCGCTCTAGTCTGCTCTGCTTTGCTTGAAAATTGCAGGTGTGAAAATGAGTTTACCCGTCGGGCTTTTATATCCTCTTTGTACCCTAAGTTGTCATTAATTCTTACCAACTTGTCAATTTCTGAAGACTATTTTTTGTCGGTAAAACATTCATAACATCTCCAGTGTCTATGCAGAACGTCGGGGTACCTAGCAGTTTTGGAGACTTCACCGATGATTGTTGGTGAGGTTACAAAGACAACTTTTGTTGATTCAACTTTCACCGATGTCCGTCGGTTTACACTTAACTTGTGTAATGACCAATACATTCCGTTAAGTAATGCTAACTTTCTTGTGTGTGTTCACTGATGCAAATATTTCCCAATAACCGATGGTTGCTTTTCAATAGTTTAGCAAGTAACAATATATTGCATCTTTATTCATGCCTATATTACAATATGAACTATGTATAATGGAACCGATGTATAATGTAACTTTCATAATGTAGTTCCATACTTACTTGTGCAATCTAGTTAGATGTAGTGATGTCATCAGATCCAGTGGATGGGGTGTCACCATTAGCATTGCTTGTTCCATCACCTTCAGTGTTTGTGGCTTTTACCCACATCTTGTTTCCCATTCTTTTGATGTCATCAATGATATTTCCACTGGGATGTGTATTTTTGTCACTCAGTCAGTCTTTGCAATCTTTTATCGCATGTCCAACCTTATGACAATGTAAACATGCCATACCTAGATTGGTCCAACCTCTTGACCTTTTGGTCCATTTTTTCATATAGTTGGCAGCAATATGACCATACCTTCACATGTTGTGCAGTTTACCCATGTTTTATAATCCCAAACATATGAGTTACCTATTCTTGCTGGTTTGTAGCTTTTATCAATTTCCTTAGGTGTCCATGCCTTGTTGTTGTTTTTCCAGCATTCCTTATGTGTATGCCCATTTATCTTGCATGTAGGACAATACTTGTCCATATAGGTTTTTCTCTTTGGATTTGTCACTTTGGATCTGTACTCCTATGCCTTGTGTCCTTTCTTTTGACATTTATAACAATTACCAATAAAAGTAGATTGTGCTTGAGAAATACCTTTCATTTTGCTTCTGTAGATGTTTGAGGTGTGGCCTATTTTTCCATAGTGATTGCATGACAACTTCTTGGATCTTGGGGTTGTGAAAGCATTCCTCTGATCTAGTTGATTAGAAGATTCACCATTCTCATTATACCCTAATCCTATGTAGTTGTTGACTCTTCTTTGTCCATCAAGAAAATCATCCATCCTTTTGTTTCTATCCTCAGCCTTTTTGATCAATTCATTGTGTTGATTCTGGACTTTGATTTCATGCTTCAATTTCTCATTCTCTTCTCTTAGCTCACCTATGATCTATATTCTTTCAATGAGTTATGTATTTAATCTATTTTCTTCTTGACTCATAAGAATTATCTGGTTTGTAACCTCATGGTGATGCTCAGTGAGTCTTTGAATCTCTGATTCTTTCTCTTGTAGCTTCTCTGTTATTTTCCTCCTGTCATCAATGGCTAGTGTTCTTTCATTTTTAGCTTTTCTTGCATCATTCATGACATGAATCATTTTCACCATTTGAGTCTCTTGACCAATTTGCAGCATCTTGATTTGATCTGTCAGATGTAGATTGATCTCTTGTAGACTTTTAATTTCTTCATCTGATGAATCTAAAGCTTTTCTCATTGATGGTTTAGCTGTTTCAAAGTAATCTATTATATCCAATTCTTTGTAGTCTTTCTCATTCAGCCAAGTTGCCATAATCTTTCTTTCATCAAGAAGTTTTCTAAGTTTTATTCTCGCCTCCTTGTACTACTCATAGTTTATTTTCATCTGTAACTACTCATTCTCAATAGTCATGTCCAATCTGAACTTGTCCATTTCTCTAATCCTTGCTCTCAAGTCTTTATGCTTTTCAAGAGAGAGACTCAGCTCTGATACCAATTGTTGGAATTATATTGAGATGATGTACTAAGAGGGGAGGGGTGAATCAGTACCTCTAAAACTTTTCTTGGTTAGCCCATTAACCCTTAATCATCAATTTTTAAATTATCTTATCTAACTGTTCATCTTTAGTTATGCATATGCAGCCATATCATAAGTTCTTTTTTTATGTAACCATAATAGAAACATTCATGAAAATAGATAACACATAACAGAAGATATGATATCGTAGAAAACCCCTGTTAGGAAATAAAAACTGCAGTAGGGATTGTTACCCACAAGACTTCACTATCTAAAGATAAGAAGGGGCCAGTTAAGGCTTACAATTGGTCACTTCTGATGACCTACCCTGTTAGGAGTATTATAGTGGATACCTATTAAGATCTAGTTTATTTGAAGCTTTAGATACACTATTAAGTGTGCACTCTGTTAAGAGATTTGTAAAGAACTGTTAAGTCCACCTTCTACAAAAGGACTTTAGATGTGATGCACTTGTTAGAATGCAACTACATAAGTCTTTGATCTGATGATGTATGCAATCTTTAACTCCTGATAACACATCCTATTAAGCTTCATACATATAAGTAATCATCCTTCCATGATTGAATAATACCTTTATCTTCTCATCGGTAACCTCTGTGTGTTCTTGACAACTAATGTATTATGTTTATGAACTTTGTATGAATTCTACCTTCTGCTCCTTAGATGCTCTACGTGGCTATCAACAATAAAAAATTCATTACTCACAATTGAGTTTGAACATCTATTTATACTAAATTAGGCTCAATTCTTGATTCATGCATCACAAGTTAACTCTAGATCCAAGGTTTACAACTTGACCTTGATCCTTAGTTAGATATGTTTTAGATCCATTAGGATGCTTTAAAACATTATAAAGCTTGCTTGACCCTCAAGTTATGATTTAAAATAAATAAAAACTCTATAAATAGAATTACATTGCTTTATCCATCATGTAAAAATCAGATCCACAATTTGCGGGTTCTCTAACTGAATATCGGTTCTGACAGTCAGTTTTCTTGGTCGCTGGTGTTCCTTTCTTGAACTTTTCATTGGGTATGCCTTTTCTATTCTGTTAGGGATTTTTCTTGTATGAATCACAGTGCTTGAAATGACTACTTGAACACTATGCTTTCTAATACTGATTTAGAGACAAGAAAAGCCTAATTGCTAAGGACTGGATAAGGTCCTTCTTCGTTTTTGAGCTCGACATATACTCAGGCAGGTTTTACCTTTTATGATTGTTGTTTACACAGTATGTGTTAATGTGGACACTGATTTTCTATGTATCTTTGTTAAACCAACTTATAAATCACCTTGCAAATGACCAAGCATAACCAGATGCAAGATTTAACCATACAAATCATGGTCTTAAATATAACAAGAATCAGTGATACAAGGATTTTAATCCTTCTTCCTTTTATTGTAGGAGGGATAACCTAATAATCCACTCTTCAAGGGATTAACAAACTGAATAGTATCCTGCTGATACAAATCCTTACTAAGTTCAACTCATTTGTTCTTAAAACTAGATGAAATTGATTAATTTGTATATGACTGAATGGAGAAAACACTTGCTCAGCAAACTCTAGATCAGTGCCTATTCCTTGGGCAAAGAGTCAATGAAAACATATGTCAACAATAAGAAACT
>MU225940.1:1082226-1098027 GCA_018584345.1 Thuja plicata
TGTGCACTCTCTGAAAATGACTAATTTGCAAACTTGATTCCATTTTGCACTGCAAACTGAATATAATGCCTTTGAAACTGAATTCATAGGGTCATCAAAAAGATCTTTCAGAAACTCAACCTCTGGGGCCTAATTGAATGCCAGATGTGGAACATGAATCCCCAGTTTTCCTCTTCTGAAAACAAACCACTGAATTGATACCAATCTGCAAATGTAGCACCTTAACACTTTTCTGAATTTTAACACAGTAAATATGCAGAAATCGGGTTCAGAATCGGCAAAGAAAAGTGATCTACCGGATTGGTCAAGGTTTGGGAATCTATAGAGGGGGGAATTACTAGGTCTATAATGCAAATCCATATTCAATTATGTCTGACCTCGAACTGGGTATAAACAGGGAAAGCACAAAGTATGCCATTTAATTTTGAATTCTGCAATTTCAGTGAAACTTCAATAAATTGGAAACAGAAAGGCTCTAGCAAAGTGGACAAATGGATTGGTAGGAGTCTATAAATCTTCAGGTAAGTACACTCCTATGTTTACAATACAAGGCACAACTCAATTATCCAAAATTTTCACCCGGGTATAGATTTTGAAAAGCTCAAAGTAGGTCACTTACCAATTCTGCACTTGAAAAACAGGAAATCAAAATTACTCACTATCAGAATGGTTCTTGAAAACTTGTTATTTGATTTCATAAAGATCTGCAGACTGGAAAATATGGAGTGTGTGACCACTGGGACATAGTACAAAAGGAATTTTCTCAATTGGATGAATTGGTCAAAAATTATAACATGTCAAACTGGGCTATTCAGATTTCTAGGCAGGACAAAAATGCAGACAATTCATGAACAACCAACTTTGGGAAGTATGAAAACTTATCAAACAGATTCAGAATGACCTGAGATCTAAAAAATAATCTCTTTGATATGCATGGAACACATTCCCAAAGTGACGAACTATGAAACTCAACAGGGTGTAAGATACTCAGAGGCAAAGTAGGCTCCGGACAACAAATTGACAATTTAGCAAAATGCAGAATTAGGTGACGCCCTCAATATGACTACTCCCTAAACATGTCAGAACTGAAACTCAGGAGTTGGGACCCTCTACATACATCAAATGAAAGGCATTAAAGCCTCTTCCTAATTTGTATCTCATGAAAATAATCCGGGCATCCTTTTCAATCACTCCAACTGAGTTGCCTTACACAAATTTTCAAAGGTATTCACTTTTGCTTATCTAAAAAATTTAACATGGTCACTCCAAATTTGTTCCAAATTTAGGAGTACCAACATGTTCCTGTCAGGTTAGTTCTCAAAACTATGTCACTGGTAATGCTTTTGGTCACCGGTGATGCTTGTCGATTTTATACTTAGCATTTTTCCTGACCTTTGTGTTCTATCGAGTATGCTCGCTATTCGTTGATAATTCTTTTAATCTTCCAGTGATGCTTGTAGTCTGGTGGTAATGCTTTAGTCTACCGGTGATCTTTTTTAGTGTTTTTCACTAAGTGTACTAATGGAAAAATAATGTCATCAGGTAGTTCAACAAGAACACTATGCTGACTTAAAGTTGGAGCCAAGTAAAAGCTTGACGTTTGGAAAGGTTAATACTGATTCAGAAAAGTAGGCTTATGCCCAAATATTTCAAGAATTCAATGTCATCTTTGCTTGGAAAAATGAGGACCTAAAAGGTTTTGATCCAACACTTTCTCAACATACCATCGAATTAATGCCAAATGCCAAGCCAGTTAGATAGAAGCAAAGGCCTGTCAACCCCAAACTTGAGCCACTCATTCACAAGGAAGTCCTCAAATTGATAAAGAGTGGCATCATTTACCCCATAAAGCATACTTGTTGGGTTTACAACCTTGTTCCTGTTAGGAAAATAATGGGGAGTTAAGACTATGTGTTGACTTTAGGGACCTTAATAGGGCATCCCTAAAAAATCCTCATACATTTCCATCTATGGAGAAAATTCTACAATGCATCTCTAGATCAGAATGCTTCTCACTGTTGGATGGCTATTCAGGCTATAATTAGATCCTGGTTCATGAAGAAGATCAATATAAGACTTTATTTAAAACCAAGTGGAGAACCATGGCTTATTAGAAGATTCCTTTCGGTTTGTCAAATGCAAGTGCTACTTTTCAAAAGGCAATGGATATGGCCTTTAAAAGCCTCATGTACAAATTTTTAGTGGTCTATTTAGATGATATAACTGTCTATTCTAAACATGCAAAAAATCACATCAAACATTTGAGGAAAATATTTGAAAGGTGTAGGGAGTTTGGGATCTCTCTTAATCTCAAGAAATGTGTGTTTGTAGTCCATGAGGGGAACTATTGGGATATATTGTATCCAAACAAGGAATTATAGTCAACCTTGGGAGGATTGCAGCTATTCTATAATTACCCCTACCACCTCACAAGAAAAGTCTTCAATCCTTCATTGGAAGGATTAACTTTTTCAAATTTTTTTGCCTAACATTGTAGACCTTTTGAAGCCTTTAACAACAATGTTGAATAAGCATGAAGTATTGTTCTGGAGGAAAGAAGAAAAGGCTAGTTTTCAAGCCATTAAAGAGGCTTTAACAGAGGCTCTTGCCTTTTTGAATCCCGATTTTAGCAAAGATTTCATTTTGTATGCTTATGGAGGCTCTGATGCCATATTTGCAATGTTAACTCAACAAAACTCTGAAGGATTGGAGCAGCCTATTGCTTTCTTTAGCAAAGGTTTGGAAGAATATGAACATAGATATTATTTTGTGGAGAAACATGTACTTTTTATGGTGAAGAGCCTAAAAAAGTTTAGACATCTATTGACTCATAGCAAGGTACAATTAAGAGTCACTCATCCAAGTATCAAGGATTTCCTACTTTCGAAGGACATAAATGAGAAAAGGGCTGGTTGGATCACTAGAGTCATGGAATATGACATTATTATCCAAGTCACCAAGTTAGTGAGAGGAAGAGGACTTTGTGAACATTTGACAGAGGATGAGATCCCTAGAAATCCAGAGTGAATGAATGAATCCTTATTTGTGCATTCAACAGAAGGATTTTCCAAGGCATCAGGTTGGTTGTGTAACATGGTTCATTTTTTGAAGATAGGAGAATGTCCTACAAATTTTGATTCAGAAAAGACAAGGTATTATAGATTGCAATCTATCCCATTTGTGTTGATTGATGAGATTCTCTTTAGAAAGGATCATAATGGTGTTCTCCTGAGATGCATAGATTCAGAACAAGTAGAAGGTGCCCTAAATGAATTTCATGATGGACCTTTTGGAGGTCATTTCTCTCCTAGGACTACTACTTTTAAGATCATGAAGGATGGATACTATTGGCCATCTAATCTATCTTCAAGGATAGTCTTGATCATGTAACAAAATACATAAAGTGTGCCATGTTTGCAGGAAAAGAAAGCCTAGCAACTCTGTCCCTCCAACCAATCAGAATATATCATCCTTTCATAAAATGGGGTATTGACTTCATAGGCCTAATTACCTCCATCTAGTGCAGGCCATAAATGGATAATTACTACAACTGATTACTTCACCAGATGGAATGAGCCTATTGCATTAAAAGAAGAAAATGAGAGTGTTGTCCTAGAATTTTATGATGACATAAACCACAAATTTATGACCCTAGACTCTATTATATCAGATAATTTACTTTCTTTCATAGGCTTGAGAGTCACTGAATGGGAAATCAAACATGGTATTTACCTGAATACTAGTTATGATTATTACCCTCAAGGTAATGGTTTAGTAGAGTCTACGAATAAGAACCTGATAAGAATAATCAAGAAGACTGTGCAGGAAAATCAGAGAGATTGGCACTCTAAACTAAATTTTGCCTTATGGTTAGATAGAATCACTCCCAAAAAGATCATTGGTAACTCTCCATAAATGTTAGTCTATGGAAGGGAAGCTAAATTTTCCATTTCAACAGAGTTTCCAGCTTTGGACCTCGCAACCCAACTTGTCCTCTTTGAGGAGGGAGACCCTCTATAAGTAAGATATACATAAATCATGGAGTTGGAAAAAATTAGAGACAAATCCATGCAGACTATGGAATTTCAACAAATGCAAACTAAGAGATGCTTTGACAAAAGAGCTAGATCAAGGAGCTTCAATGTTGGGAATATAGTCCTCAAATGGGATGAGTTCAAATCCAGGCCTGGCAGAGATACAAAGTTTCATTCCTTTTGGGGAGGTCCATTTTTAATCACTAAGTGCAAGTAGCATAATGCTTTTCAGCTATCAACTCTTGAAGGAGAGGCCTTTCTAATAGATATCAATGGTTTTCACCTAAAACCTTGTTTTGAGGTTTGTCTGGCTTTGTAGTTAGTTTCATGCTTTTTCCTTCTTTCTGGGTTAGTTTCTTGCTTTCCTCAAAGTGCTATGTACAGGTAGTTTTTTCTTCTTGTATATAGTTCTTTTCCCTATTTTGGTTTGTTTCCCCCCTCTTGGTTTCAATCCTCCTTCCTTCCAGCAGTTTTGTGCTAAATGCAAACTCCTATGCCTAATGGATCGTCTAAAGGCCACTAGTTTTATATGTCTAGCAAGCTGACATCTAGCAAAAATTGCCAAAATGTTACCCAAATTTCCCATCCTATGAGAATTATGGCTACAAGTGGAGAAAAATGTAGCTCCCATGAGGGTAGAGCCCAGCTTGCAAGATTTTGCAAATATTTCTAGGTCTTGATCTTGTTCTCTACTTTTGGATAGGTCTCTGGTTTACCCTTGTTCATGGAAAAGGACCTAAGTGCAAAAAACCCTAAGAATTTCATGATAAAACCCTAGTTCTCCACATCATGATATATTTCTTCATTACTTTTCTGAGTGACTTAAGTGAATAATAAGTCATGTGCACATTAATGTTCTTTGTTTATCCCTTAGTCACATGAATGGAACAAAATATTCCATATTACTCAGCGACTTCGCGCTTAACCTTAGTCACATAATCTCAGCAGTGAAGATAATATCCTCTTAAGTCATCGAGATTTCATGAGGGTCAATGATTAGGTTTCAATCTTGTGGTTATCATGTAATCTCACATCAAAAAGGAATATGCTTAAGTGTTTGAGAGATTTGATGTAGACCGTGGATTGGGTTAAGTTCAGATTTAGATCATGTGGATGGCATGGAATTTGGGGGTAAAATCTATGGTTAAAGTTTTATTCAGAAATTTTGAGGCTCATTTTATCTCATAATCTCCATTTAGACTCAGGGTTAAGTCCTTTCTTCTAAGATTTCATGATGGTCATTGATCTTGTTCAGATCCTGTGGTTGGCGCTGAGTCTCTAGATAAAGTAAAAGGTCAACAACGTTCATGAGATTTAATGTGAACCGTCGATGCAAAGGTGATATCATGGTTGTTGCTGAGTCTCATGACAAAACCATGGTTAGACCAGATGATAAGATATTGCGAGATGTGTTTAGTCGCTAAATCTCTGAATGTACCATAGCTAATGATATAGTTAAGTTTAGTTTCAAAGTTTGCAAATGGTTTAATCGATGCCATTGATTAAAATATGATCTTCAGGTAGTCCCTTTGTCTCATAAAGAAATCAAATATTCTTCTATGGTTAGGAGATCAAATGTAGATCATAGATCTTGGGTCTGATCTTGCGGCTCTCATAGAATCTCTTAATAAACTTAGGGTTATTGGAAAGATTCAGTGACTTGGAGACATAAATGATTCCATACACTAGGGTTAAACGTGAGTTTAAAACAAAGTTAAGGCTAGTGTCATGAATCAAAGATAAAGATCGACGATTGTGTTTTAAACAAGAGATCAAGTGTTTTTTGAGTCGTTGATGCAAGCACCCACTCCACCTGTGACCGTTGTATTCAAATATTTAAAAATTCAAATCTGATTCTCATGGCTCCATAGCGGTGTCGTGGTCTTTCAGGTTACAAACAAGAAAGATGGGTCGAGTCGACTTCTCTGATCAGATTTATGACAATGAGAGATGCATTCAGGGAAAGATCTGATCTTTTGGGATATTTTGCATTGATGAGAAAAATTGACAGTCTTAGGGTTTGACATTGTTTATTTAATATCTAATAAAACCTAATTCTGATTGGTGGATTGTCTCTTGAGCATGTGTGCTAGGGGAGTATGTATATAGATAGTTTTAGAAGCTTTAAGAGTTTAGCAGTTTTTCAGTAGATGTAAGCTTTCTGTGGCTTTTTTTATGCCCTCAAGTTTTATTTTTGTATAAATTCACATTGAATTCTAGATTATTTAAGAGATTTCTGTGGCATTTTCTCTGCCCTTAATCTTTTCCTTTGTCTGTACTTCTCTTACTGAATATAATACAATGGCCTATATTAGAGAAGTCTTAGATTTCTTGAGCCTTTTTTTTATTTTAGAATATTTGTGCACTATTGTGTGTTATCTAATTTATATAATCTTATGGATTTTATTCATCCCTGGTTATTTTGTCTCATTCCTGTGTCTATTTTCTGGAGTGAATGTCTGTGTAGGTCATAGTCTGTGTCTATTTCCTTGGGAAAGTTATTGTTTGTGAAATCTTTCCTTTCCTTGAATAGCCTCTTTCCATTTTAGACCTCTCTATGAAATACTTATGCAAAGCCTATTTAGAAAGATTGTGTTCCATTAGATCTAATAATATTCATGTTAATCTGGTCACTATGTTACGATTCATGTTACCTTCGGTGTATCACCTAGTAGGATAATTTTCCTTTTCAGTCATTTCCTTTCAAGTATTCCTTCTATCCCTTTCCTTCCAAGTTTACCTTCATATCCAAAAGAATATTAGGTGATTATCCAAGAGGAACCGGCCTACAACCTAGATGCTTCACTTCAGTTAGCAGAGGTCCCACAACCTAGAAGTGATTTCCATGTTATACTACATTGCTAGGCCCAAGCACTTGGCAGGGTGCAAAATTTAGTGTATAACAATTACCCCTTATGAACCATTATAATACATATTAGGGGTCCTAGTACATATTAAGGAGTCTTAAGGGGTCATAGGAAACATTAATGTGTCTTAGGAGAACATAATACCCCTTGCAACCTCTAAGGTGTACTTTTAGGCTTCCTAAGGGGTTATAAGGGGATGTAGGATGCACTAATAGGTCCTACGACCCCTTAAGATAGCTTAGGACCCCCAATATGTATTCTTAGGCTTCCTAAGGGGTTATAAGGGGTCATAGGATGCATTAATGTGTCCTAGAACCCATTAAGATACTTTATGACCCCTTAGAAACCCTAAGAATATATATTAGGGGTCTTATTATACATTAAGGTATCTTAAGGGGTCATAGGACACATTAAGGTGTCTTAAGGGGTCATAGAACACATTAATGTGTCTAAGGACACCATAAGACCCCTTACGACCCTTAGGATGTTCTCTTAGGCTTCCTAAGGGGTTATAAGGAGTTATAAGGGGTCGTAGGATGCATTAATGCATCCTAGGACCCCTTAAGACACCTTAGTACCAATTAGGAATCCTAATAATACATGTTAAGGGTTCTAGTACACATTAAGGAGTCTTAAGGGGTCATAAGACACATTAATGTGTCTTAGGAAAACATAAGACCCCTTACTACCCATAATATGTACATTTAGGCTTCCTTAGAAATCGTAAGGTGTCATAAGGGGTTTTAGGATGCATTAATGAGTCCTAGGACTTGTTATGACACCTTTCAAACCCTAAGATGTACTCTTACACTCACTAAGGGGTTGTAAGGGGTCATAAGGGTTTGTAGGATTCATCATTGTGTCTTAGGACCCCTTAAGACACCTTACAACCCCTTAGGAACCCTAAGAATACATCTTAGGGGTTCTAGTACACATTAAGGTGTCTTAAGGGGTCATATGACACATTAATGGATCTTAGGACACTACAACACCCATTACGACCCCTAAGATGTACTCTTAGTCTTCCTAAGGGGTTTTAATGGATCATAGGACACATTAATAGGTCCTAGGACTCCTTAAGTCACCTTATAACCCCTAATATGTACTCTTAGGCTTCCTAAGGGGTCATAAGGGGTCACATGACACATTATTATGTCCTAGAACCCCTTAAGACACCTTACGATCCCTTAGGAACTCTAAGAATACATCTTAGGGGTCCTATTATACATTAAGGTGTCTTAAGGGGCCATAAGACATATTAATGTGTCTTAGGACACCATAAGACCTCTTACGACCCCCACGATATACTCTTAGGCCTCCTAAGGGGTCGTAAGGGGTCATAAATGGTCATATGATACATTAATATGTGCTAGGACCCCTTAAGACAACTTATGACCCCTAGGATGTACTCTTAGGCTTCCTAAGGGGTCGTAAGGGGTCATAAGGGATTATTAGATGCATTAATTCATCCTAGAACCCTTTAAGATACCTTAAACAACTTAAGAAACCTAAGAATATTTCTTGGGGTTGCTAGTACACATTAAGGTGTCTTAAGGGGTCATAGAACACATTAATGTGTCTTAGGACACCATAAGACCTCTTACAACCCCTAAGATGTACTCTTAGGATTCCTAAGGGGTCATAATGGGTCCTACAACCCATTAAGACACCTTAATACCCCTTAGGAACCATAAGAATACATATTAGGGCTCCTAGTACACATTAAGGGGTCTTAAGATGTCAAAAGACACATTAATGTGTCTTAGGACAACATAATACCCTTTAGAACCCCTAATATGTACTTTTAGGCTTCCTAATGGGTCATAGAGGGTCATAAGGGGTTGTAGGATTCACTAATGGGTCCTAGGACCCCTTATGACATGTTATAAACCCTAAGATGTACCTGTAAGATTCCTAAGGGGTTGTAGGGGGTCATAAGGGGTCGTAGGATGCATTAATGTTTCCTAGGACCCCCTAAGATACTTTATAACCCCTTAGGAACCCTAAGAATACATATTAGGGGTCCTTGTACACATTAAGGTCTCTTAAGGTGTTATAGGACACATTAATGTGTCTTAGGACACCATAAGTCCCCTTATGACCCCTAATATGTACTCTTAGGCTTCCTAAGGGGTTGTAAGGGGTCATAAGGGGTCGTATGATGAATTAATGAATCCTAGGACCCCTTAAGACACCTTAGTACCACTTAGGAACCCTAAGAATACATATTAGGGGTCCTAGTACACATTAAGGAGTCTTAAGGGGTTATAGGACATATTAATGTGTCTTAGGAAAACATAAGATGCCTTACGACCCCTAAGATGTACTTTTAGGCTTCCTTAAAGGTCGTAAGGGCTCGTAGGAAGCATTAATGTGTCTTAGGACCCCTTAAGACAACTTAATACTCCTAAGATGTTCTCGTAGGCTTCCAAAGGGGTCATAAAGGTTTGTAGGATGCATTAATGTGTCTTAGGACCCCTTAAGACACCTTATGACCCCTTAAGAACCCTAAGAATACATCTTAGGGATGCTAGTACACATTAAGGTTTCTTAAAGGGTCATAGGACACACTAATGTTCTTAGAACACCATAAGACCCATTACGACCCCTATGATGTACCATTAGGCTTCCTAAGGGGTTGTAAGGGGTCATAAGGGGTTGTAGGATGCATTAATGAGTCCTAGGACCCCTTAAGTCACCTTATGACCCCTAATATGTACTCTTAGGTTTCCTAAGGGGTCATAAGGGGTCATAGGACACATTAATGTGTTTTGGAACCCCATAAGACCCCTTACGACCCCTTAGGAATTCTAAGAATAGATATTAGGGATACTAGTACACATTAATGTGTCTGAAGGGGTCATAAGACACATTAATGTGTCTTAGGACACCATAAGACCCCTTACAACCCCTAAGATGTACTCTTAGGCTTCTTAAGGGGTCATAGGATGCATTAATGGGTCCTATAACTCTTAAGACACATTATGATCCCCTAAGATATACTCTTAGGCTTCCAAAGGGGTCGTAAGGGGTCGAAGGATGAATTAATATTTCATAGGAACCCATAAGATGACTTACGACCCCTTAAGAATCCTAAGAATACATCTTAGGGGTCCTAATACACATTAACAGGTCTTAAGGGGTCATAGGAGACAATACTATATCTTAGAACTCCTTAAGACCCCTTACAATCTCCTAAGCGATGTCTCTCTTATCTTAGTTTTGGATTTGATGAGGACTTAAGTCACTCGGGGGCTTGCTATTTCATTTTATCCTTAACTTTGGTGAGATCATCTTATGCATTTGATCTACTTTACCGTGAGCATGAGCTTGCCTCATACTCCCGCTAAAGTGGGGGCTAAAGGTATAGGTCTAAAAATTTAGCACGCATTAATTTGGAAGCTCTAGGACATATTTGGACCCCATTTTAGTGATTTTCTTTATTATGGATGTGTTTATGCTTGATTTTACTGATTTTCTCTCCAATTTTTCCTCAGCCCCTTAATACATCTTAGGCCCTGCAAATCTACCTTGAAATTTACCCTCATGGTATTGGTCAAACCTAGTTCTAAGTATACCAGGTATAGCTCAAACCACTTTAGACCTATACCTTTGGGTTTTTAAATTAGTAGGTTTCGTGCCCAATGCACAATATTTTCATTTTCCCACCTAGTAAGGTCAACCTCCTCAAATTAAACCCTAAAATATCAATAAAAGGAGGCCTCTACCCTTGATTTTTCCATCAATGAAGATATAAGACATCTATTTGCATCCATTACATCCCAACATTCAAGCCAAGGTCATTTCAACAAAGCAAGGATTTGGCTCTAATAATTGAAGACTATTGTGTGCATCCTTCTCTAATGATGGAGTAGTGGTGGATTTCCCAATTGAACATACATATCCTTTCTTCATTCCTTTCCTTCGAGCATAGAAAGAGCACATACATACATGATCCATGATTTGTCAAGAATAGATCTATTACATTTGTAAAGACATCCTGCAATTTAACATCCAATCAAGCAAGCATACATCTTTGTGGTTATAGAGAATCCATATCCATCCATAAGGGTTTGATAAAGAAAGGTGAATATTTGAATTTTTCTTATTTTACATGCTTTAATTATTTCATTTTAAGGTTAATTCCTAAATGGGGGCTTGACCATGGCAATTCCCTTTCCCCCAACAATTTCCACTTCTCTTTTGTGTCCGGGAGAAATTTGGAAATGAAGATTTACTTATAGATTTGAGAACCCATTTGAGAGAACTTTCCAAATCTATTTTCTATTCTAGATTCTGACAGTATCGATTATATTTTGAACCTTCAACATATACCCTGATATTTAGAGTGCGGATTTTAGTTATAGAACCAGAAAGACAATCTAAAGACTTGCCTAGATCCATTTTCTATTTCTGATTTGGAGAATATTGGGTATAGGTTGATCCTTTGACCTATACATGGGTACACTTCAAACCACTTTCTAACTATTCCTATGGCAGAATAGAAAGTTGCAGATTACAGAGTTTTAGATCACATACTGCTGGATTCAGGTACTGGGACATTTTGGGACCGTGTCAGATAGGAAATTAACATTTTCACACCTTCTTCCTCTCTCATTTCCAGATACATACATTTTTTTCATTACATATTACATTTACTTTACACATTAAATCAGATTTTTTATTGTGCCATGTTGTTACATCTTCTCTTAATCATAAACATAAGATATTTTATCATTTTCTTCCATATTATTTACATCACAAAAATGAAAGCACCCTAAATTCTCCCCTTAGCTAGATCTTGCATTTGTGCCCTTGCATCCTTTGGGTTCAACAAATCAGATTTTCTGTAAGGATAGGATTTAGGGTCTTTTCAATGTATATTTTATTTGGTGGTCTACCATTGATCACCATTTCACCATATATATCTATTAAAGAATATGATTTCAAGTCTGAATATTTTATGCCTTCTAGTTCTACTGATTGTGTTGTTGAAGAAAAATCCATGGCTGCTTAATTTGTCAAAAAGGTTGAGTGGGTGATAGAGATTGTATTATCTCATCATATGACTAGTGACAAGAACAAATTTGTGAGTTTTGAGAATTATGATGACATTATGGTAAGATGAGGAGATGAGCCTAGTGGTATGATCAGAGGAAGATGATCTATTTCTATAGATGGAAATAATAATGATGACGATGTATTGTATTTTGAAGGTTTGAAACATAATCTTATAAGTTTTGGACAATTGATGGACAAAGGATATGACCTACATATCAAGAATTATGTATGCAAGATCTTGAACAACTATGGGATAGATATAGAAATAGAAGCCAAGACAAAAGGTAACATATTTTATTTTAATGCTAGTCTAATAAGTTTTTTGATTGGTCAAATAGATGAAAGGTAGTTATGGAATAAGAGATTATGTCATGTGAACTTTGATAACATTTTTTCTATAAGATCTATTTCTATTGTTAGAAATTTTCCTAAGGTAAAGAAGCTTGATTAAATTATTTGCATGGAATGTCAGTTGGGTAATAAGGAAAGAGTTACTTTCCATTCCAAATCTGAAAATTCTAATGGATTTCTAGATCCTTTTCATACTAATTTGAGTCATCCTAATAAGATAAGAAGCATGCAAGGTGATGGATACTTTATGTTACTCATTGATGACTATTCTATGATGGTATGGGTAAAATTCTTAAAGGAAGAGTATGAAGCATTTGATAAGTTTAAGATCTGCAAGAACATGGTAGAGACTAAGATGGGATTGAAGCTGAAGTGCCTAATATTAGACAAAGGTAGTGAGTTCACATCCGATGAGTTCAACTCATTTTATGAAGAGCATGGAATTAAGAGATAGTTATCTTTACCAAGGATTCCACAACAAAATGAAGTTGTAGAGAGGAAGAACGGGTCCATTTTTGATACTCCAAGGACCATGATGTTAGATGGAAAATTTTCACAGATATTGTGGAGAGAAGAAGTCAGAACTATAGTATACACTCTTAACTGAGTGCATATTAAAATAAATACTAGTAAGACACCTTATGAACTATGTTAAGGAAATTTACCTACAGTCAAGTACTTTAGGATTTTAGGTAGTAAGTGATACATCAAAAGAGATGAAGACATAGGAAAGTTTCATGTAAGAAGTGATGAAGGTATATTCCTTGGCTACTATACCAAAATTAAGGCACATATCTATTACAACGAGAGGAAAAATAATCTAGTAGAGAGTTCCAGTATGAAGGTGAATGAGTTCATTGAGAATCAACCTAAATCCTTTAGATACGATTCCGATGATCAGGGTTTCTATGATAATTAGCCAAGACAACAATAAGTTCAAATCCAAGCTCCAAATGGTTTCATGAGTGAAATTGATGAGGCCTGCACAAGTGTAGAAGAGGAAGAATAGAGAAAAAAGGTAAATTAGAAGACACCATGGTATGCCAGACTGAATCATGTAGGAAATTAGATCATCGGTGTCAAGGACAAGGGTGTTCAGAATAGGAGAAGAATTTATCAAGATTAAATTTTCTTAATATAAGAGGTTGAACTAATTAATGATGATTGAACTAAAGCTATTGGTGTAGGAGAACCTATGCTCTTAAAGTAAACTCTTTGAATTCCTTGAGGGTACTTAAGAATGGAACAATATTTGTAGGGTTTTTTTTGGTCCTTGGGACTTTTAATTTCTAATAAGGACCACTTTGTAATAGTAGTTTCCATAAGGTATTATTATGAACCTTGGGGGTCAAACTTAGTCAAAGGTCCTGTATCATCTTAAAATGGAAGTGCTTCCATGTTAAGAATGTTTAGCCCTCCTTAGGGGTTTTTTTTTACCACCATCACATTGTCCCCTCATTCTTCATCCCCTCTTGCTTATCTGTCTGTTTAGGACCTTGATTGGGCCTCTCCGGGCACCTTCCATCCCAACTGGCATGTTTTCCAGAGGTCCTGACCCCCTGGGTCAAGGTCAAACTTGACCTTGACCTAGGTCATGGATGAAATCAACCTTGACCTAGGTAAAGGGTGACCTCAACCTTGACCTGGGTCCCCCTTTCAAATCTGGAAGTCTGTCGGCTGCCAGAGGTCATCAAAAATTCATTTCCCACTTCCAGGTTGGCTATTTTGGGTTCCAAAGAAGAAAAATCTTAAATCATATTTAATATAGGTCCTCTTCTAGGGGCATGGGTTTAATTGGAATTTAATTCTCCTATGTCAGTCTCTCTAGAAGATTGTGCCCTAGTTTCATATAAAAGGAAGTTTCCTCCTCTCATTTTCTCTAACTATCGATCATAAGTCATGTGAAGAAATAACCATCAAGAAAAAATTTCAAGCATCCATTGTTATACATGTTCTCAAGAGCTAAATTTATCCATTTAAGATCAAGGATTCAAGCTTTCAAGCCTCTTTAAGGGATTTGGTTCAAGCATTTAAGATTCATCATTCAAAACCCTAGATCCATCCATCATGGTGGAGTGATCTTCCTTCAAGATCCTTTGTGCATCCTCAAGACTCTTTAATTTATCCCTTCAAAGTGGATTACAAGCATACAATAATGGAGGTTTATGGTTTCTAATTGAGTCCAAACTTTCATATTTACATACTTGTTTACATTCAAACTACACTTGCATATCTATTTGTATAGCATAGCTTAATTATTAGATTTACTTCTACTACTTGCTAGCATTCTTTATTTCAATTATTGATTTCAAGATTAATTCCTAAATCGGGGTTTGACTAAGGAAAACCCCTCCCCCCCCCAAAAAAAAACCATTTTTATTGTAGGTACATGTTCAGAACAACAGATTGGGATGGAGATTCAGATACCCTTTTCAGCAAACTTCTGGGATCCGAAGGCAGAATTTTAGTTTGAGACTTTTTAGGTCAATTGTGACCTAGGGTGAAATCGGAAATTATGGAAAATGGTGACATTGACTTGAGGGTACAAATTGAAACTATCTCAGGATAGAAAAATATTTATGGGTTTTGTCCGTCCCTACATTCCTATTCTAGATCTGGTCTTGAATTTTCTAGAAACTCAACATAGGCTTTAGAAAGAAACATTCTTTAGATATAAAATATTCAAAGGTTAGTACATTTCTCCTATTCAATTTAATTAGTATATACACATATTCTCTTCTATAAAATAGGAATTAGGGTTTCTGTAACGCCCTGCCAGGGAACCCAAGAGAGATTAACCTAAACATGTCACTATGTGTGCTGAATAATTTTTTATTTTAAAGTTAACATAAAGAAACATACAATCATGCGGAAGTGATTACCATTTATACACATGTCTTACACTCACATAGATTACACGACTTAAGGGTCCCATGACGTTGAATTACTTAAAGCAAAACACAACTAACATTATAATGAAAGATTCCATCTGATTAATCATAACAAATACAACTTACATTACCATAATTACAATCCTCATGGATAACCATGAAACCATCATAACTCACATCCACTGCACATGTCGCAAGGTATGTAGTAATCACTCTAATATACTCACTATTACAATTTCCAGATTAGGTATCACATGTGATACACTAATACAAGATATACAATAATCAAATTACGTAATAAATGATGAAGGAACATAAAGAGCTCATCCGCAAAGAACCATCAAGCACTTGGTACAAGGACGTCAAATCTCAATGGATAAAGAATCACTACCACCCATCCGTGTGGAACCACAAAGGTCCACCCCACCATGCTGAGGAGATAACAACAGATCCCAATCGGATATCCAAAGCCAACAAGGCATAACCACTAAGCAAGGGATCCTGATAGCTCTCTAATCCGGTGTACTAATCATCACAAAAGGTAAGACTCACTAATCCAGAGGCAACTGACAACGTAGGAAATCTAGCATGTGTATA
>MU225940.1:1118971-1131520 GCA_018584345.1 Thuja plicata
TAATTTTATTTCTTTGGTAATTGGTATAAAACATGCATTTAATAGACATTTCCAATTGGAAAATTTTAACCACTTATCTAGCTTAGCTAGAATGAATCTAGCTAGACCATATGTTTGACGGAAATTAATTTTTATTTAGAAATACTCAAATTTAGCTGTGCTGATAAGTGATCCTGAAACGTGACACAGTTTTGTGCTTTTACCCTCCTTCTCTTTTCTCTTCTAAGTGATTTCCTAAGACCTTGTCCTTTATACCAAAGGTGCATCTTCCTCATCTGGTTCTTCTTGTAAAGTTTCTAGTCATAGAGAGGCAGAAGCTCTCCTCCTTTTATAAAATGTCTTCACTTCTCTAGTGGTAGGGGGAAATTGGCCAGAAGTGAAAGGGCCTTCATCCTGGGTGGCCTCTGATGATCCAACTGGAGGATCTATCTGTCATGTAATCTTTGTTTTTGGGGCCTTGTACCTAGGATTTGGACTATATTCTACTACACTCTCATGATCATACACTATCCCTGGCTTATGAGGTGATGCCTTCTTATATTGGGGTACAATAGACCTCTCTCCATGTTTCTTATCCACCTTCTTGGGTGGATCCATACATGTTTTCATAGGAATATGATCCATTTGATAAGGCCTTTTGATGCATGTCTCCATTGTTTTGACCACATGCCTTGCTCAGAATTCAATATCATCATTCTTGTCTTTATCAATTTCTGCATTCAGGATAGGCCTTTTGTATATCTTATCCATAGTATAAATTGACTCCAACACATTATCCAAATCTTTCTCCCAAATCTTCAAGGGGATTTGGACCTTCAAGGTCTCATGTGCTAGTGTAAGGGACATCTTGTAGTAATCCTTGATTCTGACCTCATGATAATCCACACAGTTCATCCAATAATCTTCAAGGTATTTCTCATGGATATAGAAACTTCCAATGATATTGGTATATGTTCCTATTGGGTCAAATCTGGCTCGGATGGTTTTATATAGTTGGAGTGGGCATTCATCCCACTCAAAGTCCAAAGACTTACAAACTTTCTTGTCCTGGAGAGTGCATGGGCCTCAAGAAATGGGGAAGTCTCAACAGTGCTTCTTCTTATGCTTTATGTTCTTGCATGCATCCACAAGTTGTCTGGCCATTTCTAGAATGATTACCGAATCAGATGGGTTCCTGGGTAGATTCTTTGGGTTCAGGGTAGATCCTAACACTCAGATGCATGTGAAAGTCCTGAAATATATGTAGTAAGCCCCTATGGCCCTCACTTTGGTGGCTACTTCTTCTAACACTCTCTTTGTGAAATCACCCTCAATGGATCTGATGATTGTGAAGATGGAAGCATCATTCACTATCCTATAATCTAGGATATCTTCTCGCATGTCTTCTCTTATCACTAGTTGTGTATATACAATCTAAGGCCATGCATTTGGGTCATTGATTTTTCCCTTTTTTGTGAGCCCTGAATAGTCTGTGCATGCGGCTAACAAGTACACTATATATGTACTCATGTATAATTTTGGATTGTACTTAACCGCTATTAGTTTATCGTCTAGTTTGTCACTTATGATAGTGTCCCAATCAAACCTAGATTTGTAGTTCTTGATCTTCTCTATTAGTAGGATCATCTAGTCCTCGAGTTTGATGGAATGGTGTATTCCATACACTCAGCTTATTAGTGTTCCTAATTCCTGGATGTCATATTTTAAATACCCCCTTCTGAGGTCTATCTTGTCTAGTTTATTCTTTGGGAGAGGATTCTTGAGGTATTCCAGATTTATGATCACATATGCATCCTTAGCTTTGTTCCTGAACCATCTTAGCCCCTTTTCTATGTAGAAATCATAGAATTTTTCCAAGCCCTTTTGGAGATGGAAGACCTCTTCTATGTTGTCTGCTCTTATGTCCAGAACCACCTGTCCTTCTATATTTTTAACTACCCTTTCATCTGGGATATAGTGGCTAGCTAGGATCATGATTTCCCCAGAAGACATGACTATCACTGGCTAGGCTATTGCATTAACTAGGTCTGATAGGACTAGGGAGGTAGAGTCTTCAGACCTTCCCACTAGTTAGTAACACATTACTAGGAACTGATCCCAGTCTACATTCTCGATGTCAGTATCAAGGATCTCTATGTACTTGTTCCTGATCTTTGAAGGGGGATAATTCCCTTTGTACAAGTAATTCATCGGTGATGTTCATTTCTCAGGCATTCCTACAAGGAAAATGCAAGTATTGGTATCTTTTATTGAAAGAAAACTAAAAATCAAGAAAAGAAAACTAACTAACAAAGAAAAACGGAAGCAAAGGCTCTTTAAGTAGCTAGATATGAAGTTTTTGCTTTTTAATCCGTTTTAGGCTTTCAGATGCTCAAGACAAGGTAGGGGTCTAAAAAGGATGAAAATGTGATGAATGAGGTTTTGGAGAAACAAGCCCTCTCAAACTTTCAGTGTGTGAAAGTTTGCAAAAGGTTTCAGATTCTGAAAGCCAGAAACCTCCGGTAGGAGGACCCTATCTTCTGTCGTTCGGCCTTTCAGCATTTCAGGGGTTTCAAACATTTTAGATGTCTAAAACACCAATGTTTCCCAAGGTACAAAATGTACTTAGGTGAAAAATTTCTCAAGGGGGAAAAGATGTTTTTAAGCCTTTCAGAGATTGAAAACCTGTGACTAGGTCGCAACGCCAAAAAACCCTAACTCCTAAAAAATTCAAAAAAGAAGGCAAAGAGGAGACTGACCCCTTGCAAGCCTAATGCCTCAAAACCCTACGGAATTGGGAGGGAGCACAACCTAAATAGGATGAGAACCTACCTAAACAAATGAAGAAAATAGAAAAAATGAAAAGATAGGAAGAGAAACCAAAACTCTACCTGTCAAACGTGAGGCGAGGGGAGGGAAATGATGAGAGGGCACAAGGAGCAACTTGAAAATAATGATGAGTAGGAGAAATGAAATATAGAGAGTGTGTGGGGGGTAGAGTGTAAAAAAAGTAGAAGAGAAAAATGTAGAAGCGAGGAAAAAGTGACTCAAGCCATTCAAATAGCCCGCGGGGTGAAATCACTCAGTTTCAGCATTTTGGAGGCCAATACACCGAACATTGGGTGGCCTCATCCCCCTTTCAGTGTTTCAAGGTAGGTTTTTCCCTTCGGACTTTTTTTTGTTTCAAAGGATGAAACACCAAAAGGGTTGGGCTCATCCTTTTAGCCCTTTCGGCATTTCAGAGGACTCTGGGTTCTCTAAAATGCCAAAAGGGAAAAAAGGCCAAAAACACTTTGATTTTTCTCAACAATATCCTCAAGAAACCCAGTTCAAGGAATAGGGACAGACTCAAAAAAAAAATGGGCATCCCCATTGTCAGAGGACAAAAATGGGGTGTGTGTTGTGGACCCACAAAAAATAGCCCCAAAACAAGGAGAAATGACCAAGGCATTTCTTTATCATCAAGACCCTTCTAGATTCTAACTTTACAGCAGAAAAAAAATCTAGAGTTGTCTGTGTTGGCTATCTTTCAATGATTTCCCACTTTGAATTTTTTTTCTGATCTCTTAGTGTGTGCTCATGTTTGTTCATTCCTTGACCTTTTTATTGTGGTAACTAGAATGTTTGTCAGCTATTCCCAACCTTCACTATGTAGACTAGGGCTTCACAGAAAGAGTTTTGCTAACAGTTAGGCATCCATAGCCCCGAAAAAGTTTTCCTTGAATCCCAAATGTAACCTTTGTCTACTATTAGTTAGGTTTCCATATCCCCAGTAGAGGTTATTATAGTCACCCTTTCTTATTTGGTCTGCTAGGCTAGAGCTATGTAAGAGAGCTCTTCTTTTTTCTTTTTCTTTTTTTGAACAGTTTCTTATTTTCTTGCATGAGTCATATAGAGACTCTTGATGCACATAGTTCTATGTTCAGGCTCCTACTATCTTCTTTGTTCAATATGAGCAACGATTAGGATGTGCTACTCAGATCTTACACTTGTGACCTCTTCGGGCCATTTTTTGTTTGTGTGCTTGTTTCTCTCTTTTTCACTTAATCTTCTTTTCCTCCTACCTTTGCATTCACTAGACTTGGGTTCTAGGATCGGTGGGTACCAACATCCATGCACTAGTATTGTCTCAACTCACAAAATATAAAGAATCCAATTCTCTTGGGTGTCATTTCTTAGTGTTCTTTGTGATTAGGATGACCGAAGATCGAATATCTTTCTGATTATCAATGATAGATACCACCAATTTGACTTTTGGAACATTTCTCTGCACTGTATATTTCTTTAGAGAATTTGACTAAGAAAGACCTCTGCTACAATTTAAGGATCACTTAGAATGAATCCAAGGCACACTGACCCAAATAAAAATGAACCCCCAAAAAAGAGGGGAACAACCACGAATGGAAGGAAGGGACTGATGATAGGGAAAACAAAAGAAGGAAAGAAAGAAAACATAGAAATAAAAAGACTATGATACAAGAGATGGAAGGCAGTCCTTCTTAGCATCTGTTATACCCTGCATACCCATCCCTAAATTTTCTGTGCAAAATGTTGGGTCCCCCCCCCCTTTTTTTTTTCTTTTGGCTCTTGCCTTGTCTTCTTTGCCTTTGCTCTTTTGGTTTCCTTCTCTGGGTTTTCTTTCCCACGGTGTTGGTTTTGTTTTGTGTTTTGTTCCTCGTGTCTATGGGACCTGGTCTTGGAGTTGGTCATTTACTTTCCAGAAGCCAGATTCCACACTTTGGGATTCTCTGCCATGATGCTTTCTTTTCGTAAGAAGACATGGTCATTTGGAATCCCCGGGCCCAGAATCTGAAGGTTCACCTATTCTGAAGTTTGCAGAGAGAAGGGTAACTTTCTTTTCACCTTGGGTATAAATAGAAATTATCTGTCACTTTCACAGTTACCACGATTAAAACACTTAAGAGTTTTTAGAGTGATTCAAAGGCAAGTTGAGTGCGAGTTAAGTGTGAGTTCCTCTGAGCTTAGTGGGTAACAATGAAGTGATCTTCAGTAACTATGTGTGACGTTGGAGGTGAAAATTTTTGAAAAGAAGTCTTGTGCTTCTCCCCTTTTCCATTCTTTGGATTCTAGATTGGTGTTTCTGGTTCTTCCCTTTGTTTTTGGCTTTTTGTCATTGTGTTTTCATTTTTTTTTCTGCTTCGTTTTGTTTCTATTTTCACTTTGCGTCTTTGTTGTCTTGTTTGCCACCCATTGGTGGATTGGCTCTACCAGAGGGTTGTCTACCCTTTGTGTAGGTGTAGGATAATGTAGATATTGTATATTCTTGTACATTTTCCAGCTTTGTTTTAGGGTACTCTCCATTTGGTTTCGATGTATATTGATGTATATAGTGTAAATTTTCTATAATTTTATGTATATACGCTTTGGCCCTCATCCCTCCTATACTTTTTGTGTATATTTTGTATATGTGTGCTATGTATATCCTTTAGAGTATTGAGTTGTTTACACTTTTTCATGAATTTCAGCCCGACGGGATAGAGCTTGATGAGACAAGGTCATCATGGTTTGAACTCGGCACCTCGCTGGCTTGAACCATGGAAGATTTATCTCTCCTCTGTCTCCTCACATTAATGGCAGGATTAATTTCCCACATATGGCATTTAAAATGCATCCAACTTGGTATTCAATTTTGCCCTGTTTCGGCCCGCTTGTCTTAACCAATGCCATAACTATCTTTATGTCACCTATCATTTTCACATGTGTTGACACACGTCAACTAGAATATGGCTTGTTTTCAGTCACTTTGGCAATGACTAGTTTGTCTGGGCTCTAGAATCCCAACTAGATATTATCTCCTACCCTTTTTCTCGTCATCATGTCAACACATTCTAGAATTATTAAGCCATGATCATTTATTTTTAGAAACTCTAGAACTTTTGTATATATGCGCTAATGTATGCATTACAGGTGCGGCCTAGTAGAAAATATCCTAGAGTATTAATTCTTATCCTTATGGGTTTTGAAAATTTTCTGGTCTTGTAGGTTGTTGATAAGCTTGTTCACAATGTCTGAAAACTTTGCACCTCCTGATAGCCTAGAATTACCAACTACTTCCACCCGGGCAGCCACAAAATCGAAGCTGGAAAGAATGTTGGCAAAGCTGCCATCAACCTCCAAGTATCTAATAGATGGAGCTATTATGGGGTCTAAAATAGACTCCAAGGTTCAAGAAATAACATATCCAAACCCTGGGAGTTGAGCCGAACTACAAGGTCTAATCCAGAACATTTATAGGTTGAAAGAACAGGGGGATAAAATCACCACTTGCTTAGCTGCCTCTAGCATCATCAAGGCCACAAATTTTTTATGCATGGTGCAGTCCCCCAAACTTATCAGACAACTGGTAGTATTGTATAACCCAGCCACTTGATCGGTGTTGTTTCCAGATCCCCAGCCACTGCAATATTTGGCTAGAATAGTCACATTGGACGCTCCCACCTTTGCTTCTGGGTTGGGAATTCCACAATTCAAAGGGTCCATAGTAATCACCCGGGCCAACTCATTAAAGGAATTTGGTGAGGTTGAAATCATTTCCTGGCAGCACCACAATAATCACTGGTTGAAGTCCCCGAAGCGGGACTATAAGAGAATGAAATTGGAAATTCCCCGCAGGGACTTTACGAAGCCCATTCAGGCTTGTATAATATTTTTGTGTAGAATCTTTGGATGGCCCCATGCCTGGGAATTCTCAGTGTGGATGTATTATTTCTTATACTGCATAACAACACATAGCAGGTCTTTCAACTAGGTGGCAATCATATCTAATCACGTGGATACTCAAATGTAGACCGTTTCCCAACACTCACAATTTTATATGACCCCATATGTACTATGGGCATTGGCACAACAAAGGCCATCTTTTCAGGGCCTTGGAATAGTTGGAGAACTTAGAAACAATCTAGGAAAGGTTACACCTTGGGATCATTATCCCCAATTATAGTGGGAGCTAAGCTTCCATAATTTTTGTTGAGTAAATGATGCCTTTGTTTACCATAACATTTTTTCACTTACCCGAGATTCTGGGTATCGCCTCTCACAGGTGGCAATGACACTGGTCAACTCCTATGGCTGATATTTTATTCAATTCATTCATCACACATACATCAGGGTGACACACTTCAATGGGAAGCCCTGCCTCCTTCCTCGGTATTGCGGGGATAGGATTATTATTTTGGAATTTTGTAGGCAGATGATGGATCTGCACACCCTCTTCACAATGAAGAAGGTCTCTAATGTCCTATTCCCCTTTTCTTGCAGGGATTATACATGTGTCCTCATCGTAGCCTGGGAGGCAGATAATGAGTTGAAAGGGTTGGGGCTTGTTGAATTCAACCATACCCAGAAAAACTATGACCCCCGTGGAAAAATTGCCCTTGCACTACCAAGGGCATCCTCCCACCTGAAGATGACATTGAATATTTCTGGGAGGATTGCCAAGATAGCTTTGATCTTAGGGCCTAGCAGCATAGAAGAATAAGCAAAGGGCTCATGGAGGCTCTAGACCTTTGGACTTTTCTGAAGGGTTTCAATGACAGCGGGCTGCTCGAAGATCTAGCGTACAAAGAGCAGGGGCTAGGTAAACTAGATCTCCCTCTAGTGGATTGGGCCACTACAAAGGATTTGAAAATTAAAGAGGTATGTCACCCCATCATAGAGGCAAGTCACAAATATTTTTCCTGGGCGTTCCCCAAAAGCACCCGCAACAAAGTAATAGTCAAGAAGACCATCCCTTCTCCAGCCGGTGCCAGACCTTCTTCGTCTGTCGCGCCTACTGTAGCAAGCATTGGAAAAGGAAAGGAAAAGGAGGGAGTCTCAGTGCCCAAATAAACCCCTTAGATCCCCATGCTCCTAATGGAAAAATTACATGATAAGATGGAGTCGGCGAAGTTGGCTAGCCAACAAATTAGCATGCAGGTAGCCGACGGCCTCTCGGTCACTCCAGTGACCTCTGCTCACCCAACGGGACCTACCTTGTTGGAAACTATGATAAGTAGATAGAATTTTTCTGAGGCAGAGTCTTCCAACATTTTGGACACCAGGGCTTCTCCCATAAGGAAAAAAAAATAGCAGCGATCCCCATACCAATTGCTCCTCTTGGTATGCCTGAGAGGCCCCTAGTAGATGTAAGTTTGGATTCTCCCAAACTAGAAGATATCTCCGACTCCTCTCTACCACATGATGATTTTTATGACACATTATTGATAGATTATCTTCTGGAGATTCGACAAGGCGTTGATACAATAGTAAAGGAAATCGAGGCTCAAGAAGAGGAGGCCCCTGCAGAAGAAGAACTCCCTATAGAGAAGGACATATCAGAGCAAGAGGCCTGAGAGGAGAATGCTGAGCATGAATAGGAAGAACCATAGGTCCAAAGGACCATAGGTATACCAAGGCAACCTATAGATGAGCCCCTAATGGAAGGAGAACCTAGACCCTAGGGAACAACCATACCTCCGACTATCACACTCCAGGTGCCTTTGGAGACTTTGGGTGACCAAGTTCCCCGGAGCACTTTTGGTGAGGTCATAATAGCTACTGCCTTGCTAAAATTTGGCCAGTGACCCCACCCACCTCTGAAGGATATCCCTAGGGAGGAGGATAATGTTGAAGTAAATAAGGCCAATGTGGCCGAATAATAGCAGCAGTCGATGGACCAGGAGGTCCTAGAAGAGGAGAACAAAGAAGTTGTCGGTGACACCCCTGAAGATGAAGTCCCTAAAAATATAGAGATGGAAACCAGGGAAAAGATCCCAGAAGACTTTGTAGAAGATGCTAGCATGGCAGAAAACATAGAAGGTTCCAGAGAATAGGAAACAAAAAGAACAAGAAGCAAGGAAGGAACCAGAACAAGAACAAGAAAAGGAGCTGGAAGAAAATTTAAACTCAGGAAATGCGCTGCCAGATTTGAAAGTGAATCTTAGTGAGCAATAATTGGCAGCAAGGCCACCCCAACCACCCCAATGGCTAGTGGAAATAAAGAAAAGAAAAGCTCCGGTAGTGCCTACTGGTGCTCCTTTTTCATTGGCCGAAATGATGGACAAAAATTCCAAAACCAAGAAGCCCAAGAAGGCACGAGTGGTCCATACTCTCTGCACCAACCCAACAGATAGTATAGTTACAGTCATTGCAACACCCCTAGTGAATACAAATGCAATGGTCACAAGGCCTGTAGACTATAGTATAATAGAGGTCAAGCTGGGGAAAAGGGACAAGCAAGGAGAACTTGAATTGCTCAAGGAAGCTACCAAGGCTATAGAGGACCAGTATGCAACACAGGGCAGAAGTTGCAGGAGGAAAGGGAGACAAATGCTAATCTCCTCGCACTTCTGACAGAACTAACATGGCCCTTGGTAGAATTCCACCCCAGGACCCCTTCTTCATGATTTTCATTTGCACAGGGTGACATGGACTCACTGCGCATGATGAAGAAAAAGGTGCAAGCAGTGGACGGGTGGGCAGCCAAGCAAATAATGGTGATGAGAGAATTTTTGGTAGCATCCCTCCTAAAATTTTACAAAATAGACCTCACCCTTAGCCATACAAGAAGCTTTGCTCAGGTATGGGAGTTATATTTAGATAAATATGAAAAATGGAAGGTCAAGTTGGAGGAGATCCATAGCAGTGGAGAAGAATTTGCCACAAAATTTGGCATTTTGGGAGAAGAATCATATGACTCCCTCTAGGTCTAGTACTCTAGACTTGCCCTCAAAATTGAGGTTTGAAAGAAACTGGTCAAGACCTTAAAAGAGAAATTGATAGCTACTCAGTATCCCTTAGATTTATTCAAGACATTCATGGTCAGGGTATCACAAGTTGATCCCTTCACTAGAAAAATATGTACCCCTAAGGACTATGTCCTCAGTAAGTTTGATGAAAGGATGGAATCCCTATATCTGTTGGGCAGTGATTTTGATCAAGACAGGTTATCTTGGTTGTCAAAGATGATGATTTGGTCATATGACACCATCAAGATGGTGAATGAATTTTGGAACAGGGCCGGAGAGGTTGTGGAAGCAATGGAGGCTATTCGTAGCAGATGGAGTAGCATCCAAAGCATAGAAAAGGAGAGCATTAGCCAAGTGTTAGAGGCTTGGGAGTATATGTAAGCCAATAAAGTTCTCTAGGTCTAGGAGAATTTGGCCAGACATCATATTTTGTATTGTTTATTCTTTTCAAATACAAGTTCCTAGATCCTAGAATTCTGGGTCCTATATTTTGTATTCTTTAAGTGACCCGTGTCCCGGTCCCCAAGGCTAACCAGTCACTTTCAAGGCAGTTGATAAAGGTTGTTAGAAGGTGGGTGAACTACATCAAGGCACATCAGCTCGATGGGAGGTTTTTGACAGATGGTCTTCCCAAGGTACCGCTTCAGAGATACACTTGGAGCATCAGAGATAGGGCGTTGCTTTTCCCATTTATGAGGCATGTAGCCTTGATCACCGAGGATCAGGTTTCTTCTTTCTCCTTCTCGGCTCTTGTCTCAAGGCCAATTCTTCCACTCCATCCTTCTTGTCTTATTCTTCTGACATGTCAGGCCTTTTCCATCACGAGGTCTTTTGTAGAGTGGTGCAGGTAGTACTAGCCACCGGATAATGTATTTTATTGTAAAGTGTAAAATAAGTTAGGGTTAGGGTTAGATTGAAAGATGTGTATAAATAATAAGTCCAACCTCATTCCAAGGGTTAGCAATTTTGATGATTTTGCAGTCTACAGTTAATAGCAATCGGGTTTTCTCAGTTCTTAGTTGTAGAGCTCAATGCTCCACAATTTCTAAGTTTTCAGTAGTTAGATGCTCCCTTGGAGCCACCATTGTACCACACACCAGTGCTTGCTAGAAGCGATGTTAATGAAGAAGGAAGAATTTTTTGAATGATGTTGTTGATATTTTGTCTTCTGGGTTAATGGTATTTTATGCTTTATGTTCTTCATGTCCTTTTCTTTGATACTTAAAGTAGATTAACGACCTCCTTTCCTTTGCTACTGATAAAATATGAACTGATGGTTGTGTATTTCTTCAGTATTTAGTGTAGTGTGTTAGAGAATTTTTGATGTCTAGAAAATTTAGTATAACTATAGGTAGATGAAATACTTCTAACTCTACAGTATCTTTTGAATTTTATTTGTTAAGTGTAAGCATGCTTAGAGAAAACCCCACTCACCTGAATCCCCGAAGTTGATGAGTTGAAGATAACCAGCTATCCCCCTCAAAAAATAGTCACATCTCCCAACAGAGCCCCACATTGTCGAGACCCGAATCTCACATACTTGGAGGCTTGGGGAATCTCATTTCCCCAGACAACCTTTATAGGTGAAGTTGGCCGGTACCCCGGTACCCGGTGACAACTTACCTCTGTTGGCGGACCCGGTCACAAGAGTCCCTCTCAGGATTCTAATTTTACACCTCCTGTGGGTTACCCAAGCTGTAGTTCTAGGAGTCAATCCTTAAGTGGGATTAGGTATTTCTCCCTAGTGAGATTTGAAAGAATCCTTAGATCAGCCCCTAACCCCAGAAGGTTTGTCGAACTTGAGCCTCCTACTCAAAAGAAACAGACTGTGAAAGTCACACCAACCACCATTGTCTGGGGCTCTAGTGTACAACAAAATATCCAAACTTCCCAGACAATCTTGGGAATCAATGTTCAACCTAATCAAAATCCAACTCCCCAAATGGCTACATATTTTGAGAATATCGGGTCCCCTATGAAAACTTTTCTGGGTGCAACCAACGATTTACTCTCGCACCCAAAAAATATTTTCCAACGATATGAGCACCTGGGCTCACAAACCACAAAGGAACACTTGCAGACATACAAAGATGCCATGAACTGACACCAGATCCAATATGAAGATGTTGTGACCTGGATGTTTCCCCTATCCCTAGGACAGGGTGAGCTGAACTGGTACCTTAACCTTCGCGCCAACTCCATCAATAGTTGGCAATATATGGAGGATGCCTTCTTGGAAACCTTTCATGTACATGTGTACCTAGCTTAGTCCCACATCTAGTTCATTTCTATCAAAAAGGAACCAAATGAACCCCTTGTAGCATGTAATCACCAATTCCTGTGTGTGTGTAAATGGGTACCTGTCAGAATCAACACAAACACTCAATAAGTCATTATATTAGCTCAAAAGGGTTAGTAAAAGCATGTAAAACATATAAACCCACTAAAACTGACCTATTTCCTGCTAACTAGGAGGAGTGTGATTAACAACATATCAGCCCTCAGAATATGCTATAAACCAGTGATGAATACAACCTAGCATGAAGGATTTTATTTAAAAACAAGCTAAATGATGGAAAATCATGTATTTTAACTCTAAAAGATGAAATAAGAACTATCAACTAGCATGAGATAATATGTGAAATGTGTATCTAGAGTGAATTTAACAGCATAACAATGTATTTCTAATCTCAAGTGAAGGCTCATTTGCTCTCAAAATAGGCTTCTATTTATAGAAGAATGGGAGAGAGAGAGAGGGGGACAAGGTTCATTTATGAATCAGGAGGCCCAATAAATGAACATGTAAGAGCCTTTAATGCCTAAG
>MU225940.1:1151482-1176736 GCA_018584345.1 Thuja plicata
GCAATATCTTTGTTAAAGTAGTTAACGAATCTATTCAGTTGTAAGGATTTAAAAGAATTTGCATAATACTTTCCTATAGAGATTAGCGTAGGAAGCTGTTTCCGCACCTGAGTTTCCTTACAATTGTGACACAAACACTCAATTGACTACCGAGGTTGAGTCCCTCCGGTGAATGTTGTCCACCCTGACTGTGGAAATTGGTCAACTGAAAGTGGGGTCTTATGCACCCCAGAACCCCAATTCCCAAAGAGGGAATATTTTCTCTGGCCAATGAAACAACAATGTCGGAGGAAGAAACTTCAACAGCGGGCCTCAGCCCGACCAACAACAATGGAACAATAAAGTGAACATCGAAGGTCCACCTTTGAACCAAAATGCCAATCAAAGTGGTGCTAGACCATCCCATTTCACACTAGTCATAGACTTCTAGCCCATGACCAATTGGTGTATATTGCATGACACAGGCTCCCACAATGAGGTAAACTATGCCACGCTGGAGAAGGTCATCATTATCTCCCAGCTAGACAAATGACAAGCATCTGATCCTACTCCCCCAAAACCTCCTGTGTAAGAGCCAACTCACAGTTATTTCACCTGTGAGACCGTCTTCTTTGGATCCTCTAGAGAAGACGAAGAAGAATCTAAATTGCAGGGATTCTTTGATGAATTGATTCCAGCCTTTGAGGCCAATGCCTTCACTAACCCATAGGCTCCTTACAACACTCAAAGGTAGGCTATTAAAAGACCAATTTACATGTCGACACCCCCCAAGGACACTCCTCCTTGGGAAAATACAACTGACCGACCTATCCCTCCAAAAGGTTCTAGCTCTAACCAAGCAAAAGACCCGACTGATGAAAGCCACCAATTTCTGGGCGGAAGATTTGACATCACAAGGGCATTAGAACAAACCACCACCTCCATGACCTTGATGGAGGTTTTAATAAACTATCCTGAGTAGAAGAAGTCCCTTCTGAAGCTCTTGGGAAAACTGGAAGTCATCAGTCGCCCACCCAAGATGGTCTCTTTTGAGGATGCTAATGCGGCTGTCTTCCAAAGAAATACAGAAGACCCTCCATTCCTACTAGGCCTAAACATACAAGGAAAAAACATATACAACTACCTAGTGGATTCTGGGGCTTCAGGAAACATCATGCCCCTATCCATATGCTAGAAGCTCAGATTCTGACCCACCCCATCTAATGGCGCAATAATTCAACTAGATAAAACTACTGTGAAAATGGTGGGAGAATTGAAGAATGTCTAGATATTGCTCATCTAGGACCCCAGATTAGCCAGCATAATTGATATTCAAGTGGTGGACATCCCAGAGACTTATGGGATGTTATTAAGTCAAAATTGGTCTAAGTCCTTGAACAGATACTTTTCGACTGACTTTTACCACTTATGGCTCCCCTGGGAAGGAGAATCAAACAAGATCCAGTTTGAAAGTGAGCCCCAGATGAAGTGGGCCCTTATCAAAGTTGGGAGGGTTAATGAGGTCTTATTCTCCAAGACTTCTCCTAGGGTGTACCAACCCCTTGAAATCTTAACATTCAATTTCACCCCGGGAGAAGATCCCATAGTTCTACAGAGAACCCAAGACCTAGAAGAAAATTTGAGGGCTGAGGTTAACTCTCAGGGTGCCATAGCGACCCTTGCTACACTCTTCTCTAACACTTGGTGTTGGGTAAATTATCAAAAGCATTCAGAGCTAGAGTGTGAGCCTTGTCTTTCCATCACTACTCGGAACATTGACACCTTCCAAAACAAAGAACATACAACTGATTCCCTAGAGCCCAGTATTCCTACTAGAAGCATTTCTTCAGTACCATCTCCCTAGGGATCCCAATTCCAAATCACTCCAGAGGCAAACCTCACCCATGCATCACCAATGTGGGAGGAAGCTCATCCCAAGTCTCCCAAAAATAATCCAAAAGCTACTCCATCTCCCCAGCTCTAGACTACACGCGACGACCTGTGGACCATTAAGTTTGATGGGTCCCGATCCAAATAGGGTTGTGGGGCCAAAGTAGAATTAATTAATCCATGAGGGAAATCCTTCCTCATGTCCTACAGTCTATAGTTTAACCACACAAACAATGTTACAGAGTATGAGGTTTTGGTCCTTGGACTACTATTTTCATTAAGGAAAGGAATCACTTGCCTTCGGGCTCTGGGTGATTCAGAGTTGATTGTCAAATAGATATGGTGTCAGTACACATGTCATTATAAAAGTTTGGCCGCATATCACAATCAGGATTGGAGCATTATTGAAGATTTTGATGCCTTTGACATTGATCTTATTCCCCGACAATGGAATTATGTCCCAGATGCCCTCATTGTTTCTGCCAGCACACTTGAGCCTATGGCTGGCTCATGACTTTGAATATTTTACATTGAAATGATCCCCACCCCATCCATTCCAGATAATGTCACCCACTTTCAAGTTTTTGAGGACGATCAACATATCCTAGCCTTCATGGCCAATGTTGGTGTCTTCAAGGACTAGATAGTGGAGGAACGAGACCATGATGATACTGGGCAGGGTGATGAAGATGATGGGATCATGGACCTACCTACCAACACCATCCCGAAGGGGATGGTCATGCTTGAATGTATCTTTGACTTGGACCCCTTGGGGCCGGGAAAAGATATCATCTTCCTCTGAGGGAGGAAAATTTGAAAAAGTAAACATCGGCCAGCCCGGTGAAGAAAAGATGATACACATTGGTACTTCCTGCTCCTCTAAGGAGAAGGAAAAGATTCTTGTGGTTCTCCAAGAATATATAGACGTGTTCACATGGGGATATGAGGATTTGAAGACATACGACACATCCATTATGACTCATACCATCCCACCGAAACCTGATGCTAAGCCTTTCTGGAAAAAGCAATAGCCAGTCAACCCGCTAATCGAGCCTTTGATTCGTCAGGAGGTGGAAAAATTATTGTTAGCCCGGATAATCTTTCCAATCTGGCATACTACGTGGGTTGCCAACTTAGTCCCTGTGAGAAAGAAGAGCGGTGAGACTTGCCTTTGCCTGGATTTCTAAAATTTGAATAGAGCCTCTAAGAAGGATAGTCACCCTCTCTCCTTGTTGGATGAGGTGTTGCAGATAGTGAATGGGTCACAGATGATGTCTTTCTTGGATGGATACTTTGGATACAACCAAGTCATGGTTAAGTTCAAAGATAGAGACAAAACGACGTTCACCACCAAGTGGGGAATGTTTGCATATCGGAGGATGCCCTTTGGCTAGATTAACACAGGGGCCACATTTCAAAAGGCTATGGACATTACATTTGAGGGATTTTTGAACCGATGCATAATCATCTACATGGATGATTTGACCATCTTTTCTCGGGATAGGCATGACCATTCCACCCACCTCACCCAAATTTGTGAGAGATGTCGCCGGTACAGAATATCCCTCAACCCCAAGAAGTACATATTTGGGGTCACTAAAGGGAAGTTGCACAAGCATATTGTCTCTAAGAAGGGTATATCTATTGACCCTGAGAGAGTTGAAGCGTTGGTAAATCTAAAAATGCCTGGCAACAATAAAGAGATGCAATCTTTCTTCAGAAAGATCAACTTTGTCTAGCGGTTCATCACTGGATTCACCAAGATAGTCAAGCCACTCAATAAAATGATGAAAAAGGATACCAAAATTGAGTGGAGTCCTAAAATGAAGTAGGCATTTTCCCAAATTAAATAGACAATAATGGAGGCACCCATCCTAGCTACTCTAGACTACTCCCTCCCATTTTACATTTACTCCTTTGCTTTGCCGCATTCTGCCGTGGCCGTATTAACCCAAAAGGTTGAAGGGGAAGAATGAACAATAGCTTTCCTCCAGGGATATGACTTAGAAATGCAACCCATGAAGATAGTGCGAGGCTAGGGACTAAGTCAAGCGATGGCAGAAGAGACTCCCCACATAGAATGTCAAACATACATAGTGGATTCTATCACTTGAGAACCGTGGTACACTGATCTAGTGTACTTATTGTTAAACAACAGATGCCTAGAGGGGTTACCTCCCAACAAACACTGCACCCTATAGATGAAAAGCACCCACTTCATGATCAAAAACTCTGTGCTTTACCACAGAAACTATGAGGGAGTGTACCTTCAATGCATTGATAGGGACCAAGCTACAAAAATGATTGAAGAATTCCATGGGTAGTTTGGGACCAGGCATGGCTCATTCAACGCCACCACCCATTAGATCCTTTGGGATGAATATTATTGGCCCTGCATATTCAAAGATGTTTACACTCACATTCAAAGGTGCCATACTTGCCAAACCACGACACATCGTAAGCGTAACCTAGCTATGCCTTTACAACCACTCTTCGAGGCTAGACCTTTTTCCCAATGGGAATTTGAATTTATTAGGGAAATCAACCCCAACTCATCTACCAACCAATGATACATCCTAACTGTAACCGATTACTACACCTGATGGTCTGAAGCCATACCTTGCAAAAACAACACGATAGACGTAGTTATCAAATTCCTGAAAGAAAACATCATCACAAGATTCAGAATGCCCTTCGCTATAGTGTGTGACAATGGTCTAGCATTTTCTTCAGTACAACTACTTGAATGGACCTATGATTGGAAGATCACTCTAAATTTTTCTAGCAACTATTACCCCCAGGGGAACGGTGTTGCTGAATCAATGAACAAAAAATTACTCGAAGTGATCAAATACCTGTTAGAACAGAACCCCCGGGATTGGCACCAAAAGCTAAGATTCTCTCTCTGGGAAGATCAAATTTGAATTAAGGCCACTATGAGAACATCCCCATTCCATCTGATTTATGGCCAGAACCCAGTGTTCCCAATCAACTTACAGATCCCAGTTTTGTAGTTTATGCAAGAATTTGGCAACTGGTATAACATTGTGGAGGTTCAACTCCTGAACCTGGTGTGGATGGAGGAATAATGAGACATAGCCCTTGAACATTTCATGCATCACCAAGCAGTGGTAAAATGATGGTTTGACTGTAGAGCCCAATACAAGGCCTTTTAGATTTCAAACTTGGTCCTTTTGTAGGACAAGGCCCAAAAAAATAAGGGAAATCACACCAAGTTCCAACGACTTTGGCTTGGACCATACCTAATCTCAGAGATCTATGGGGTGAATACCTACCACCTTAACACTATGACTAGAGAACCTGTCTCATTGCCCGTCAATGGGTAGTTCCTCAAACATTACTTCAAATGAGGCTGGTTTGCCCAAAGTTGTATTTTATGTAAAGTTCTCTTGCTTGTGAATATTTCTTTCCTGGTGCCTCATTTGGAGGTACCTTTCTTTGTAAATAGTCTTGCTAGCCATCCTCTAGGACTACCCATTTTATTTTGTTGTCTTTTGTTTTTATTGTCTTCCTTTTTGGGTTTCGGCATTTTTCTCCCCCTCTTGTGAGGATTGGTATGCTTCGCATAACATCTGGTCCCCGAGATGTTGCCTTTAACATGATGATGAACTTAAGAATCTATTGTTAACATGATGGAATTAGTCTGGTCTCCGGAGTTATTTTACAAGTTTGGTAGCAAACTAAGAGTAGTCTTCATCGAATTTATCTCTAGAAGTCCAGTAATCAGTAAAAATAAAATTTTGAAGGAGTAAGTAATCAGACACACCGAGGGTAGATCGGTCGCATTGGTTGATTGACCCAAGTCTGAACTTTAAAGATTATTTCCAAGTCTGGAGTTTTCCATCTCCATTTAAAAAAATTAAGGTGGGTGGAAGGGTGAAAGAAGTACCGCCATTGAATTTAGCTAAGCTTAAGCTCAAAGGTGAAAGAAGTACCACCCTCCCACCCAGAAGATAATAAAATAACAAAAGGAAAAATGGGACAAAACTCTGGTATCCAGGAGAAGTGAACGAATTTGATGACTTTGGGTTTAATATAATTAGTACCTCTTCTCTACTTTTCCCAGAGGTCATCGGCTTGATTTCCTTCCAAAGAACACACTTCACAACTGATGAAGGGATCACAGATTGGATCGCATATGGCTGGATTTTCTCAGATGTTTCACACCTTGCGAGCAAGATGCTTTGGGTAATTATTTATTCTAGTCTGTGTAAATAGAGATTCTATGGTTCTCAAATGTGCTAAGGCATTCATCCCAGATAGTCACAATTTGTTATGCCCTGCATACCCATCCCTACATTTTGTGTGCAAAATGTTGGGTCCCCTTTTTTTATTTTTTTTTGCTTTTGGCTCTTGCCTTGTCTTCTTCGCCTTTGCTCTTTTGGTTTCCTTCTCTGGGTTTTCTTTCCCACGGTGTCCATTTTTTTTTGTGTTTTGTTCCTTGTGTCTCCTAGACTCGGTCCTGGAGTTGGTCATTTTCTTTCCAGAAGCTGGATTCCAGACTCTGGGATTCTCTGCCATGATGCTTTCTTTTTGTAAGAAGACATGGTCATTTGGAATCCCTGGCCCCAGAATCTAGAGGTTCACCTATTTTGAAGTTTGTGCAGAGAAGTGTAACTTTCTTTTCACCTTGGGTATAAATATAAATTATTTGTCATTTTTAGAGTTACCATGATTAAAACACTTAAGAGTTTTCATAGCGATTCAAAGGTGAGTTGAGTGCGAGTTAAGTGCGAGTTCCTCTGAGTTTAGTGGGTAACAATAAAGTAATCTTTAGTAGCTATGCATGACGTTGGAGGTGAAAACTATTGTAGAGTAGTCTTGTGCTTCTCCCCTTTGCCATTCTTCAGATTCCAGGTCTGTGTTTCTGGTTCTTCCCTTCATTTTTGGCTTTTTGTCATTGTGTTTCCTTTTTCATTTCTGCTTGGTTTTGTTTATGTTTTCACTTTGCATCTTTTTCATCTAGTTCACCACCCATTGGTGGGTTGGCTTTGCTAGAGGGTTGTCCACCCTCTATGTAGGTGTAGGATAATGTATAAATTGTATATGCTTGTACATTTTCTAGCTTTGTTTTTGGGTAGTTGCTCTGTGTTTGGTTTCAATGTACATTGATGTATATAGCATATATTTTCTATAATTTTATGTATATATGCTTCAGTCCTCAGCCCTCCTAAACTTTTCATGTATATTTTATATATGTGTGCTATGTACATCCTTCAAAGCATCAATTTCCTCGTGCTCTGTCATGAATTTCAGTCTGATGGGATAGAGCTTGATGAGACAAAGTTGCCACGGTTCAAACTCAGCACCTCACTAGTTTGAACCATGATGACTTTCTCTCTCCTCTATCTCAATGCATTAATGGCGAGATTAATTTCCCATGTATGGAATTTAAAATATGTCTAACTTGGCATTCAATTTTGCCCCGTGTCGGCCCACTTGTCCTAACTAATGCCATAACTATCTTTACGCCGCCTGCCATTTTCCCACGTGCTAACACATGTCAACCAGAATACGGCTTGTTGTCAGTCACTTTGGCAATAGCTAGTTTGTCTGGGCTCTAGACTCCCAATTGGATCTTTTCTCCTACCCTTTTTCTCATCATCATGTTAACACATTCTGGAATTCTTAAGCCATGATCATTTCTTTTTAGAAACTCCAAAACTTTTGAATATATGTGCTAATGTTTGCTTGACAGGTGCAGGCTGGTAGAAAATATCCCACAGTCTTAATTCCTATCTTTATGGGTTCTGACAATTTTCTTGTCTTGTAGGCTATTGATAAGCTTGTTCACAATGTCTGACAACATTGCACCTCCTGATAGCCCAGAATTACCAACTACTTACACCCGTGCAGCCACAAAATCAAAGCTGGAAAGAATGTTGGCAAAGCTTCCATTAACCCCCAAGTATTTGACAGATGGAGGTATCATGGGGTCTAAAATAGACTCCAAGGTTCAAGAAATAACATATCCAGATCTGGGAGTTGAGCTGAACTATAAGGTCTAATCCAAACTATTTATAGGTTGAAAGAATAGGGGGATAAAATTTCCACTTTCTTAGCTACCTCTGGCATCGTCAAGGCCACAAATTTTCCATGCACAGTGTAGTCCTCCAAACTTATCAGATAGCTAGCAATATTGTATAACCCGGTCACTCGATCAGTGTTGCTTCCAGATCCCCAGCCGTTGCAATATTCAGCCACAATAGTCACATTGGACACTCCCACCTTTGCTTCCAGGTTGAAAATTCCACAATTCAAAGGGTCCATAGTAATCACCCAGGACAACTCATTAAAGGAATTTGGTGAGGCCGAAATCATTTCCTGGGAGCACCTCAATCACTGGTTGAAGTCCCCGTAGCGAGACTATAAGAGAATAAAATTGGAAATTCCTTGCAGGGACTTCACAGAGCCCATTCAGGCAGGTATAATATTTTTGTGCAGAATCTTTGGATGGCCCCATGCATAGGAATTCTTGGCATGGATGTATTATTTCTTATATTGCATAACAACACATAGCAGGTCTTTCAACTGGGCGGTAATCATATCCAATCATGTGGATACTCAAATGAGGACCGTTTCCCAACACTTACAGTCTTATATGGCCTCATATGTACTATGGGCATTGGCACAACAAAGGCTGGCTTTTCAGGGCCTTGGAATAGTTGGAGAACTTAGAAATGGTCTGGGAAAGGTTACACCTTGGGATCATTATCCCCAGTTACAGTGGGAGCTAAGCTTCGAGAATTTTTTCCGAGTAAATGATGCCTTTGTTTACCATAACATTCTTACACTTACCCAAGACTTTGAGTACCACCTCTCACAGGAAGAAATGGCACTGGTCAACTCCTATGGCTGATATTTTATTCAATTCAGTCATCACACATACATCAGGGTGACAGGCTTCAACGGGAAGCCCTGCCTCCTTCCCCAGTATTGTGGGGATAAGGTTATTATTTTAGATTTTTGTAGGCAGATGATGGATATGCATGCCCTCTTCACAGTGAAGAAGGTCTATAATTTCCCATTCCCCTTTTCTTGTAGGGATTATACATGCGGCCTCGCTGCAGCCTGGGAGGTGGATATTGAGTTGAAAGGGTTGGGGCTAGTTGAATTCAACTATACCCAGAAAAACTATGACCCCCGTGGAAAAATTGCCCTCGCACTACCAAGGGCATCCCCCCCACATGAAGATGACATTGAAGATTTCTGTGTGGATTTCCAAGATAGCTTTGATCTCACGGCCTGGTAGCATAACAGAATGAGAAAAGGGCTCATGGAGGCTCTAGACCTTTGGACTTTCCCAAAAAGTTTCAATGATGGCGGGCCGCTGTAAGATCCAACGTACAAAGAGTAGGGGCTGGATAAACTAGATCTCCCTCCAGTGGATTGGGCTACTCTAGAGGATTTGATAATTGAAGGGGTATGTCACCCCATCATAGAGGCAAGCCACAAATATTTTTCCTGGGTGTGCCCCAAAAGAACCCACAAGAAAGTAACGGTCAAGAATACCATCCCTTCTCCAGCTGGTGCTGGACCTTCTTCATCCGTCGCACCTACTGAAGAAAGCATGAGCAAAGGAAAGGAAAAGGAGGGAGTCCTAGTGCCCAAGGCACCCGCTCAGATCCCCGTGCTCCTAATGGAAAAATTAGATGATCAGATGGAGTCAGCGAAGTTGGCTAGCCAACAAATTAGCATGCAGGTAGTCGTCGGCATCCTAGTCACTCCAGTGACCTCTGCTCACCAAATGGGACCTCCCTTGTTGGTAGTTATGATGAGTAGATATACTTTTGGTGAGGTAGAGTCTTCCAAAATTTTGGACACCGGGGCTTCTCTCATAAGGAAAAAGAAAACAACAGCGATCCCCATACCAATCTCTCCTCTTGGTATGCCTGAGAAGCCCCCGATAGATGTAAGTTCAGATTCTCTCAAACCAGAAGATATCTCTGAATCCTCTCCACCACATGATGATTTCAATGACACATTATCGACAGATGAGCTTCTGGAGATCTGGCAAGGCATTGATACTACAGTAAAAGAAATTGAGGCTCAAGAAGAGGAGGACCCTACAGAAGAACTCCCTATAGAGAAGGACATATCAGAGCAAGAGGCTCAGGAGGAAAATGCTGAGCACGAACAAGAAGAACCACAGGTCCAAAGGACCATAGATATACCAAGGCAACCTAAAGATGAGCCCCTAATGGAAGGCAAAACCAGACCCCAAGGAACAACCGTACCTCTGACTATCACACTCCATGTGCCTTTGGAGACTTCAGGTGACCAAGTGCCCCGGAGCACTTTTGGTGAGGTTGTAACAACTGCCGCCTTGCTAAACTTTGGCTAGCAACCCCACCCACCTCTGGAGGATATCCCTAGGGAGGAGGAGAATGTTGAAGTAAATAAGGCTGATGTGGCCAAAGAACAGTAACAGCCGGTGGACCAGGAGGTCCCAAAAGAGGAGAACGAAGAAGATGCTGGTGACACCAGAGAAGATGAAGTCCCTGAAAACACAAAGATGGAAACCAGGGAAAAGATTTGGGAAGACTTTGTAGAAGACACCAGCATGGTGGGAAACATAGAAGGTTCCAGAGAACAAGAAACATAAAGAGAACAAGAAGCAAGGAAGGAACTGGAATAAGAACAGGAAAAGGAGCCGGAAGAAAATTTAAATTCAGGAAATGTGCCACCAGATTCAGAAGTGAATCTTAGCGAGCAAGAATTGGTAGCAAGGCTACCCCAGCTGCCCCAATGGCTGGTGGAAACAAAGAAAAGAAAATATATAGTGGCACCTACTAGTGCTCCTTTGTCATTGGCCAAAATGATGGCCAAAAATTCTAAAACCAAGAAGCCCAAGAAGGCATGGGTGGTCCATACTCTCTTGACCAACCTAGCAGGCAGTACAGTTGCAGTCATCACAACACCCCCAGTGAATACAGATGCAGCAGCTACAAGGCCTGAAGACTATAGTATAACAGAGGTTGAGCTAGGGAAAAGGGACAAGCAAGGAGAACTTGACTTGCTCAAGGAAGCTACCAAGGCTATAGAGGCCCGGTATGCAAAACAGGGGTAGAAGTTGCAGGAGGAAAGGGAGACAAATGCTAATTTCCTCATAGTTCTGACAGAACTAAAATGGCCCTTGGCTGAATTCCACCTAGGACCCCTTCTTCTGGATTGGCGCTTGCACAAGGTGACATGGACTCACTGTGCATGATGAAGAAAAATGTGCAATAAGTTGGCGAGTGGGAAACTGAGCAAATAACGGCAATGAGAGAATTTTGGCGGCATCCCTCCTGAACTTTTACAAAATAGACCTCACCCTTAGCCATGCAAGAAGCTTCACTCAGGTATGGGAGTTAGATTTAGATAAATATGAAAAATGGAAGGCCGGGTTGGAGGAGATCTAGAGATTTAGAGAAGAACTTGCCATGGAATCCAACATTTTGGGAGAAGAATAATATGATTCCTTCCAGGTCTAGTACTCCATACTTGCCCTCAAAATTGATGTTTGCAAGGAACTGGTCAAGACCTTAAGAGAGAAATTGACAGTTGCTCTGTATCCCTTAGATTTATTCAAGACATTTGTGGTCGGGGTATCGCAAGTTGATCCCTTCACCACCAGAACGTGTACCCCAGAGGACTATGTCATTAGTAAATAGATTGAAAGGATGGAATCCATGTATCTACTGGGGGGAGATTTTGATCAAGGTAGGTTATCCCGGTTGTCAAAGACCGTGATTTGGTCACATGACACCATCAAGATGGTGAACAAATTTCAAAACAGGGCTGGAGAGGTTGAGGAAGCAATGGAGGTTGTCCGTAGCAGATGGAGTAGCATCCAGAGCATAGACAAGGAGAGCATTAGCCAAGTGTTAGAGGCTTGGGAGAAAATGTAAGTCAATAAAGTTCTCCAGGTCTGGGAGAATTTGGCCAAACATCATATTTTGTATTCTTTATTCTTTTGGAATGCAAGTTCCTAGATCCCGAAATTCTGGGTCCTACATTTTGTATTCTTTAAGTGACCCGTGTCCCAGTCCCCAAGGCTGACCGGTCACTTTCAAGGCAGTTAATAAAGGTTTTTATAAGGTGGGTGAACTACATTAAGGCATGTCAGCTTGACAGGAGGTTTCTAATAGATGGTCTTCCCAAGGTGTCACTTCAGAGATACACCTGGCACATCGGAGACAGGGCACCACTTTTCCCATTTATGAGGCATGTAGCCTTGATCCCCAGGGATTGGGTTTCTTCTTTCTCCTTCTTGGCTCTTGTCTCGAGGCTGATTCTTCCACTCCATACTTCTTGTCTTATTCTTCTGACATTGCAGGCCTTTTTCATCTCGAAGTCTTTTGTAGAGTGGTGCAGGTAGTACCGGCCACCAGATAATGTATTTTATTGTAAAGTGTAAAATAAGTTAGGGTTAGGGTTAGATTGAAAGATGTGTATAAATAATAAGTCTGATCTCATTCTAAGGGTCGACAAAATTAATGGTTTTGCAGTCCACAGTTAATAGCAATCAGGTTTTCTCAGTTCTTAGTTACAGAGCTCAATGCTCCACAATTTCTAAGTTTTCAATAGTTAGATGCTCCCTTGGAGCCACCATTGTACCACGCACCAGTGCTTGCTGGAAGAGATGTTAATGAAGAAGGAGGAATTTTCTCAATGATGGTGTTGACATTCTATCTTCTGGGTTAACGGTATTTTATGCTTTATGTTCTTCATGTCCTTTTCTCTGATACTTAAAGTAGATTAATGACCTCCTTTCCTTTGCTACTGATAAAATATGAACTGATGGTTGTGTATTTCTTCAGTATTTAGTGTAGTGTGTTAGAGAATTTTTTATGTCTAGAACATTTAGTATAACTATAGGTAGATGAAATAATTCTAACTCTGTAGTATCTTTTGAATTTTATTTGTTAAGTGTAAGCATGCTTGGAGAAAACCCCACTCACTTGAATCCCCGGAGTTGACGAGTTGAAGATAACCAGATATCCCCCTCAAAAAATAGTCACATCTCCCAACCGAGCCCTGGACTATCAAAACTCGAATCTCACTTGCTTGGAGGCCTGGGGAATCTCATTTCCCTAGACAAACTTAGGTGAAGTTGGTCAGTACCCCAGTACCCGGTGACAACTTACCTTTATTGGTAGACTCGGTCACAAGAGTCCTGTCAAAAGGATCCTAAATGGTGTTTGAGGAATTTCCCATTGACTGGAAATGGGGTTAACTCTCCATCTAGGGTGTTGATCCTGAAAGTGTTCTCCCCCAAGATCTCTGATATTTTATAGGGGCTTATCCAAAAAAATTCAAAATTTCATGTGGCTGCCCAACTTTTCTTTTTCCTTGTCCCACATGAGGACAAGGTCAGAGATCCTAAAATATTTAATGGTAGCTCTCTTGTTGAACAACAGTTGTATGATGACCTAGTGCTTCTATATGTGCTCCAGGGCCAATGTTCTTTTCTCCTCCAGGTTGAGGAAGTTCATGAGTTTGACTTGCACTCAATCTTCACCTCCCACATACTGGTCCATAAATCTCAAAATTAGGATTTTCAAGTTCATAGGGAAGACCAGTTGTAAGCCATAGACCAGTTGGTATGGGGATGTCCCCAAGGCATTCTTGATCCTCACCGAGTCTGTCCATAGAGTGTATTTCAGTTGTGTGTGCCAATCCAGGGGATTGTCATTGAGGAAATGTTTGATCTCTATCATTAGGTTCTTGTTTGTAGAATCTCCTATTCCATTGCCTTGTGGATAATAATTTGAAGAGAATTTGAAGATTACCTAGTTTTCAAAGGCCCCTTGTGTGAGTGAGGTGGAGGAGAAAGAGGGAGCATTGTCACATACCAAATAGAATGACATCCTAAACTTGGTTATGATGCACTCCTCTAAGAACTTGGTTACCACTTCTATAGTACAATTATTTAGCTCTTGGGCCTCTTTCCAATGTGTAAGTAATTGGTAGCTATTAGAATGAACTTGTGTCCTGAAGATGGAGGGTTAATCATTCCAACAAAATCTAAGCCCCATTGGGCGAATGAACATACCTCATATACTGGCTGTAAGGGCATTTCCAGATTTCTCTCTCGAGTTGCACTTGTTTGGAAAGTGTGGTATGATCTTACATTTCCTTGAGTGTCTTTGAATAAGGTGTTGGGACTGAAAAAAAGAAGCAAGGTTTTTGAAGTACCATGTTAAACTTTTGCATTTTGACCCCCTAAAGTGCTTTTTGAGCCTATTTTCCCTGATGAAATTCTGAGGTCTACCATGCATGTCAAGTGCTAATCACCTTTTTTTTTACATTTGAAGACATCTCAGTTCGTTAGTTTCAAGTTTCAAGTTATTTCGCGATGTCTTGTTTTGAGCACTTGACAAAATCTGCATTTCTGCCCAAGTGTCAATTTGTTGTAACAGGCCCAATTCGCATTTGAATACATTGTGTCCTATTGAGTGTCATGGCCTACCACTTTGGGTATGTTTAGTATGCATATCAAATAACTTATGTTTCAAATACCAAGTCATTTCGATATATTTTGACTAGGTTTCAAACCCCTCAAAGTTGGTAGTTTACTGTTGTCATGTATTGTGTAATTGATCAGAATTCTGAGTACCCCTATTTGACTGACCGTAACTTTTGACCTTATGACCTAATTGAAATAATTCCTCTTGTACTCCATAATAGAGGTCAAATACTTCTTGATTATCCTTCATCAAGTTATGACAAGTCCATTTGGTCAATTTGCTAAGCCCATTCCATTTGTAGTTTCTATTAGTGTGCCAAACTGTCAAATGCAGATTTCTGAATGACCTACTTTGAGGTCTTACAATTTTACACCTGGTTGAATGGAATGGATAATTGAATGCTCCCTTGTATTCTTGGCATGGAAATGTGCTATCCTGATGATTTTCAGGCCATGATGAATCCGTTTACTTAGTTTTCCAATCCGATTCCATTTGCAATTTCTAATATTTTGCTACAAATCAGTTGCACAGTTTGGTCAGAGGCCCTATTTGCAAGGTTATATCTTGAATGTTGTGATTGGTAAGATCAGACAAGTGGTTTCCCTGAATTATAGACAAAGTTTACTTCAAGTTTTCCAAGTCTCAGATCCTGAGGGTTTTTGTTTGCACACTTTTCAAGATGCTTTTCATTTGCAGAAATCAGTATTCCTTATGTTTTCAGTTTTCTGTGTTTCCAAGTGGCTACTTTCGAGGGTCCACCAAATGTTCCTGGATGATCATCAAGAGGCACCCTTCTAGATCTGTATTCTCCATATAGCACACTTCTAGTATCTAGAGGCTTGATTTCTTAGGAGATCATTTGACTTGTTTTCAAAGTCAAAACCAAATGCGTTTACCGCTATCTGACAGGGTGATTTGTAGAATTGTTCTGAATAGGCAGCTTGGGTGATTAAAATATTTTCACCTATTTGGTTTCATCAGTTTCTACTTTGCAGTATGGAAGAATGCTAAACATAGAATGTATATGCCCACCACCATGTCCCGGTTACTGGATTTTGTAAATTTTAAAAGCATGTCCTAGAGGTCACCCACTGTATTATCATTATCATTGAAATGCATGAAGCTCATAAGACACTACCAGTAATTAGATGCTTGAACTCATTTTGAAGCAAGAATCAATGTTTTGAATGCTATACTCGAAGTCAATGCAAAATGAGGGAGACAAGGATATTATCAAATCTATTATCAAGCTAAGGGAATATGGTGTGAATTCTACGCAATGGAAATTGCAATTGTAAATGGGCATTTAAAACCAAAAGTCTATACATAAGAGGCATGTGCAACTAAGGATGTGACACGCCATGATGAGAGGCTGTACAGTGTTTTGGAGATATTAATGAGGAAGACTTACAACCATTTTTCTCTTTGCCAAAAGTATTGGATGGCCTTTTTGGCCTTGCAAAAATGCTTTTTACCGTTGACATTAAACTCCTTGGGCAGCCCAGTTGCATTTTTTTATTTTGGTCCCTATTCAAGGCCCTCAGAAGAACGAGGTGGTACATGCATGGATGAGGTTTTTGGTTGAAGCCGTGTCTTTGCACAAGATGAAAATACAGTAAGGTTACCAATAGCATACACAGTTTGTAATCAGACTCCATCAGTTGGAGATGAGAAAGTGTAGCAGACAGTGGAGGCATCTAGCGAATGGAAAGAAACTTTCAAGCAATGAAATCGGTTGGTGTAAAGCCAGCCCCACAAACTTTTGCCAACACATGTAATAAACATGTTAGAAACTTTCAAGCAAATTCAAAATGGCTGGTGTAAAGCCAAGTTCCATGACCTTCGCCAGTAGCCTCTCTTCCTATTGCCAGCACCTCCCTGCCTGCAAAACAAGGAAGCATAAGTAGAAAAGGCACGTGAACTGTTTGATAGCATGCCTCAAAGAGATGCCATCTCATGCGATGATTGCAGGATGAGAACAAAATGGATTTGTTGAAGGGTTGTAGAAAATTTCAAGCAAATGCGGTGGACAGGTGTAAAGCCAGATTAAACAACCTTACCAGCATCCTCCCTACCTATGCTGAAATAGGAGCTTTGAAAGAAGGCGTGGACATGCAACGAAACATGATGGAAGGTTTCTTTTCAGATGTTGCAGTTTCAACTACTCAGGTAAACATGTATGCAGAATGCGACAGTGTAGACAAGGCATTTAAACTTGTTTCAAATGCATTTGGCAGTTGTAATGCTAGGTATGATTGTTCTGAAGACCCACGCTAAGCATGAAGATTTGATTTAATAATCGAATGCAATCGACAAGTGTAATGCCAAGTGCCCCAAAATGATTAAAGAAGAGCTAGCCTCGTGCTGAATTTTGGGGGATGCTAAGAACATTAAAAAACCATTGAAGAAGCCTGCGCAGCTTGTGGGAGAATGAAGAACTTAAAGGAGCTGCCTGAAGTTAGTGTAGAATGGTATGGAAACTGAAAGACTGGAAACGTGCAAAACCAGTTTGTCCCACATTGGTGGCATATAAGCTTTTATTGTCTTTTTATATGAAAACACATATATCATTATTTGAAGTAAAGAGCAAGAGCTCTTGGAGACTGCGCAGCTTGGTTGAAGACTCGGTATGCGATGGGCCCCACCCTAATTTTGGTTGAAAATGCATAAAGCTTTAAAAAACTCTCAAAAACATTATCTGAAAAGCACAAATGACAAGTGGCGCCCAGTGGATAGTCAGCGAATTAGAGGACGCCATGTGGTGCCTAGTAGGCGCAAGTGGCACAAGTGCAGGGTAATTCAAAAGAACCAATCAGAAATTGACACATGGTGCCAAGTGGACTTGCGAACCAATCAGAGGGTGACACTTGGCACATTCTGGTGAGATGTGCATATTTCATAATATTTTTTATTTTGAAATTCTTTCAACAAGTGGTTAAAGAGTGAGCATCTTCCACAAAATCCAAGGGCTTGCTTATTGGCTTAATGGAAAGATGCACACCATCTAACCAATAAGCCATTAAGCCCTTGCAACAAGTGTCACGTTTTGGTGCATTCTGAGAAAATAATGAATTAATTAAAATAATCAATTAAATTCATCACAAAAATCAAATGGTTAAAAAGTGAGCAACTTCAAAAAGATCTAAGGGTTTGCTTAATGGCTTAATGGGAAGATGCTCACCATATAACCATTAAGCCAATAAGCCATTGGCCCACTTGGCACTTCAGACACATGGCACCCAGTGGATCTACAGGCCAATCAGAGGCTACCACGTGTCACTTTTTTGGAAAAAGGTTTTGAAATGGTATTAAAAGGATTTTGAATCCATGAGATTGAAGTATTAAAATTAACTATTATTCAATAGTCAAACTATTGAACTAATGCATAGTTTTAAATATTTCAAAGTATTTAAAAGTTCAAAACTGAGAATATGCATGGGAAGACAAACTGGAATTAAAGATTCAGAGGGAAAATCTTTTCCAAACCATAGAGTATTATATGTTGCCAGAAAGGTCTCGGAATGAAGAAGATGATTTTGCAGACCAATTGAAGGAAAATCAAATCAGATTTTTGCAGTTTGTGTTTGAACAGTTGCAGATATTTTCTGGGGATAGACAGGTGTCGGTGATGAATTTTATTTTTTCCTTTCTCCTATATCTATTTTTTTCTCCACTGTAACAGAGGATGGTGAAAATTATGTTGCTGGGCAGTATTCAGACTCTTGAGTTTTATTTCTTTGTGTTCATGGTCTTGAAGTGTTCAGTTCCAGATGAATTTCAATGAGTAATGATGGAATCCCTATTCAAATATCTTTCTGATGTCTTTGTATGCTTGGTGTTAATTCTTATGTATTAATTTGTAAGGCATGTTAATGCACCAGTTACAAGGTAGTTGTGGTTTTGTTTTTCAAGTTTCTTTCAAGGAGAGATTAAATCTTGAATGCAATTTCTGAGAATTGAATGTCTGTATATGAATTTGATGTCCAAATATTGAAATGAGAAGAATGGATTGTAAGGCATTTCATTTGGGTTATTTGAGTTTGAAGTTGGGGTTTTCTGGAAATGCATATGTTGAAAGAAGATAAAATTCTATTGAATTATAATACTGAATCTTATATATATTGCTGTTTGCAGAGTTCTTCTTATTCGTAAGACACTTCTAATATTTTCAGATTTCTATATTTTGCAGTGACTTAAGAAATTGAGCAAGTCTGATTTTATATATTATAGAGTAGTCACAATTTGATGGATAGTGACTCATAAATGAGTCCCGACTCATCAAGTCGTGACCACTTCATTATTTCTTGCATCAGTTTATTAACATCAACATTGATTTGTTATTTATAACAAATTGATGTGTATCAACTTGCCTCTTAAATAGTTGACTGTTGTCAACTTTAATATTAGTTATGATAACCGATATCCATCAGTATAGGGTGGTAGACATAATGAATCCCGATTGCCATTTAATTTGTATATTCGATAATATATATTTAATTATGTATTAATGTATATGTAATATAATTACATATACATTAATATATATATTAAAGGGTCAATTAACAATAAATATATTTATATATATATTAATATATATGTAATAACAATTACATATATATTAATTCAAATATAAATATATTAATGTGTAATAATATTAATTTCATTTATATTAATATGTGTATGTTTATATATAGAATTATCTGAATGATGCTATTGGTTTTCAACACTCCCTCTTAGCTAGGAAAGATAATTTGTCATATACCACCTTGACTTATAATACCAGATTTTCATATCACCTCAGATCATGATACGAGGAATCACTTTAGATCGTGATACCTAATTTTTATATCACCTCAGATCGTGACATGAGGAATCACCTCAGATCATGATATGAGGAATCACCTGATATCGTGATACCTAATTTTCATATCACCTCAGATCGTGACATGAGGGATCACCTCAGATCGTGATACCTAATTTTCATATCACCTCAGATCATGACATGAGGAATCACCTCAGATTGTGATACCTAATTTTCATATCACCTTAGATCGTGACATGAGGAATCACCTCAAATCATGATACCTAATTTTCATATCACCTTAGATCGTGACATGAGGAATCACCTCAGATCGTGATACCTAATTTTCATATCACCTCAGATCGTGATACCTAATTTTCATATCACCTCAGGTCGTGATATGAGGGATCACCTTAGATTATGATACCTAATTTTTATATCACCTCAGATCGTGATACGAGGATATAGTAATAAGGAACATTACATTCCCTTACATATAACCCTATTATTGTATGTGCAGTGACATATTAAATGTCTATCATAACAAATCTCCATTACAAGATCGTCACCTTGTAACATCAAATACAAGTGTTCATTGTCTAAGAAGTCGTCACCTCTCAGAAATGTACACTAGATGAGTGGGCCCATAAAGTCATAGAGTCATACACATGACATCCACCTTGACTGATTTCAGGGAGTGGATCCACCATGGCTCATCCCAAAGGGTGGAAACAAGGGCTTTCACCTTAGACTTCTCTCTCAAAGAGAAGAATGCAATAACATAATAGATCACAGATGTTGAAACTCCTTTTCATCTAAGGTTTCATTCTCCAACATACCAAGTTTATCTCAAAAGTATGCAACCTTCTTTCTAGCCAGAGACTTGGCGAGAATATCAACCATTTGTCCTGTAGTGATAATGTACCTGGAATAGCATGCTTATGCACTATATCTCTTATATTATTTGCATCACTCTTGGTGAACCCCAAGTTATGTATAAGTTAGCATAAAGGCATTTTAGCTAGCACACATGGGACTCAATCTCATGATCATAGTTCTCTGACTGCAAAAACCATCTCCATTGTTGACTCTCATTGAGCCAATATGACTAAATTCTTCAGAGATCATAATGAATCAGATCCTTTATATGCTCCCTTTAAATTTTAAGGTCTTGCAACAGCCTCCTAACCTCCTCGTCCAAGGTTTCTCTTAGATGAACTATCAAAACTCCCTCTGAATCTAATATCAACCTTCTACCAACAAGTCGTACCTTTGTTCTTTGGTATGAAACTACATCATTTTAATCACAACCCTTTGGCCTTTTAAAGTTTCTTGGTCACTAGGGAAACAATCTTGATATGGCTTGCACTTTTCAATCAGAATGATTAAGATCTTTTGAAAATCAATTTTGGGAGATCCTCTAGTAGCTCCCTCTTTTACAAAATCATAAATAGCCCCCATCATGAAAATATCTTTCTCTAAGAGGCTCTCATCATTTGGTAGGAGTAGTTTCTCATACACAAATGTACTTGTCTGATTCCATAGAAACATGAGTGAATGTAATAAACTATATATTTATCTCCAAGCTTGGCAACATAAAACATTCATTATAATCTGGCTTCCATTTGAAGATCCAAGTACATGCATCAACCTCTTGACCTTCTTATCCAAGGTTGTCTCTAATAGATTGTTAAAATCCCTCTGAATGTTAATTCTTCCTCCTTGAAGAAATATCTTTAGTCATCAACTTAGTCCTATGACTGCAAGAATCAAGTTCTTTCTCCCTTGAATGCAATCTCTTATGTTTCTTGATCCTTCCTAAAATCATTTAAGAGAGATTACAAATAATTCATAAAACTAAACTATTTCAAAGAGAAATACCAAAGACAGAAGTATACATGTTTTAACTAGCCAATATTATAGCATAACTCAAAAATTCATGTGCAGTAATAGAACATGGAATACTTATCTTAAGTTTCAAATATTTCCTTTCGTAAGGTGAGCCCATATAGGAAATATCAAGCATAAATCAACTCTTCATCATGATTCCCCTTCAATGAATCCATACTCTTGGATGCTTCTTTGATACGGTAAGAAGGACTGCCATCTTTTCTCATATCCAAATTTATACCGCATCCACCACACTATTCAAATGATTGTCTTTAATAGAATCCTTCAAATGAACCGAACCAATGCATATTGTTAGTATAGTTAGAGAGTTTTTGGTGCAGTTACAACCACTTCTAAACAATTTCCAACTGTCTTCTCACTATTCTAACTTCCATCATATTAAACACACAAGCTCTTCCTTAAATTCTGTACAGACATCTTTATCATTATTATCTAAAATCAAACTCATCTTACATAAATAGAAATACTATGAGAATTTTCCAAATGATAGTCAGCAACCCAATTAGTCAGAATTTCCAACATCCTGGTTCAATGTCTCTCTACCGGCCAATAATATGTTTGCATCTGTAAAGGTATTTGTTTAGCAAAGTCAACTTAATGCATATTCTAATTTGGCATCTCTAAAAATGAATTGAACAACAACAGAGATGTCAATTTCTTTGTACTCTTATTCAGACAGAAGTCCACATTCAATCCAACACCAAAAATTTGAAGACAGGCTCTAATGAATCGTTCTACTTCATTTGCACACTCTAATGCAAGGATACCTCAGATACACATAGTGGTAAGAAAAATTGGATGACACAGATTTGACTTGGAAATGCAATAGGAAGGTTTGAACTCTACGTTGGACACACATTCAATGTCAAAACTCCACAACTATTTGGTAACCAACTCCCATAGCAATAGCAAATACATGATATTAATTTGAAGTTCTCTTGTGCGGCAGATATCAATCCATGCTTATTCTGAATGAATATATGTAACCCAAAGATTAATGTATTCCTTGTTGATGAGTATTTTTTGTGTCCATTCCTTTGCATGAGAGAGGTATGAAGGATACTATGTATTATGTTTCTTGTATGCTCTGATTATGGCAGTATCATGTTACCAGCCTTCAATAGACTGCTCACGCAATTAAATCTAGAGGTGAACTCAACGTTGAAGATCTTCTCTCACAATATATGGTGGCTTGGATGGGTCGCCTTTGCTGCTAGGGACCACATGAGGTTTGATTGGAGAAGGTGGGGTTGTATCTGCACATTGGAAGGGACTAGTGCCCCATGGTGGACAGAAGATAATGCATTTTACTTGTTGCATATATCAACTGCCAAACTCAATACTTGTGATATTATTCATGTCATCTTATTCATCCATAGCGATATTATAAAATTGATTCACTTCAAATTATAATATGCATCCACACAAGCATCTACGATCTAAAGTCATCCCGCCAAAAACATATTATTCCAAAGTCCTCAAATATTATTGCCACTCAAATAAAATTTCCCATCCCATTGAAGTTATATTATTTAATCTAGTATGAGATCTATTGCTTACAAGTATTGGGTCCTTATATGCAATAACATCTACATTATATGGCATCTACCTTTGCTTATTTGACTATTCCGGCAGCAGATATGACAAGCACAAACTTTCACCGAATAATCCTGTCAGACCTTGTACTCTGATTATTCCCAGCAAACGACCTGCTCTGATACCATGTTGAAAGAAGATAAAATTCTATTGAATTATAATACTGAATCTTATATATATTGCTATTTGTAGAATTCTTCTTATTCGTAAGACACTTCTAATATTTTCATATTTCTATATTTTGTGGTGACTTAAGAAATTGAGCAAGTCTGATTTTATATATTATATATAGAGTAGTCATGATTTGATGGATCGTGACTCATAAATGAGTCACGACTCATCAAGTCGTGACCACTTCATTATTTCTTGCATCAGTTTATTAACATCAACTTTGATTTTTTATTTATAACAAATTGATGTGTATCGACTTGCCTCTTAAATAGTCAACTGTCGTCGACTTTAATATTAGTTATGATAACTGATATCCATCAGAATAGGGTGGTAGACATAATGAAGCCCAATTGCCATTTAATTTGTATATACGATAATATATATTTAATTATGTATTAATGTATATGTAATATAATTACATATACATTAATATATATATATTAAAGGGTCAATTAACAATAAATATATTTATGTATATATTAATATATATTAATTCAAATATAAATATATTAATGTGTAATAATATTAATTTCATTTATATTAATATGTGTATTTTTATATATAGAATTATCTGAACGATGCTATCAGTTTTCAACAGCATATTTGTTTGACTCTGTTGCCCAATGGATAAGGCACTGGTCCTTTACTGGTTATGCAGTTTCATCATCAATCATTTAAAATCAAACCATTTTCCCTTTCCTGTTTAAGAGAAGAAATGTGTACAAGTTGCATTGAATAGTGCAAATATATTTGGTGATTCCTTATAGAAGTGAATCTGATAGGTTAGCGTGCCTGAGCCTCCGGGTTTGAAAAGAAGAAGGGTGAATATCCTTATATCACTGGTTTTTGCTATATTTTACAATTATAGTTTGTCTGGTTAAGCTTTGCATTTGGTTGTGCTTGATCACTTGCAAGGTGTTTCATAATTTGGTTTAACAAAGATACATAGCAAATCAGTGTCCACTTTTATATATACTATGTAATCAGTAATCATTAAGAGGTAAAACATGCTTGAGTATATGTGGAGCTCAAAAATGAAGAAGGATTTTATCCAATCCTTAGCAATTAGGCTTTTCTTGTATCTGAATCAGTATTAGGAGGCATAGTGTTCAAGTAGTCATTTCAAGCACTGTGATTCATACAAGAAAACAACCCTAACAAAATGGCGACTCCGCTAGGGACAGAGATTACAAAATCTTGTTGAAACTTTTAGAACATCTCTAGTTTTAAAGGTTGAATACCAAAGTACCCCAGAAAATTGTAATCTACCAGAGAAGTGAAGTTTAAAAAGCTCATAGGAGCTAATCATTTTATGCTTCATTTTTGGATCAGATTGTGAATCTTAATCCCATGCTTTTTATGGGTGGCGACTCTATTTGAATTTGGAGAATCCTCATTGTTTTTTGCCAGTGTAATTTGTGATTATCAGTTGTGATTTGATGTTTAAGATCAGCAAGTTTGAGATGTATGTTTCCTTACTTAGCTTAATCAACATATGAATCTGATTTTGAGAAAGAGTGTCAAGAAAAAGAATCTAAAATTTGTTTTAGATCTTTAAGGGAGGTATCCTGGACAGTGTGTTTTTATTTGCAGCAAAAAGAAGTAAAAGACTGTGTGACTTTGTTGGTTAGAATGAACTTGGAATTGAAAAGAATTTGGCAAATAGCTTTTGTTGTTTGAAAGTTCTCCTCTACAAGGAGATGGAAACTCTACAAAGAAAGAACCTGATGAAGCTACACAAAAGGCTTTGAATCTGTAGTGTTTCAAGTCAAGAAGCAAAAGATTAGCTGCTGCAAATTTTATCCAGGTAATCCTCTTATTTGTTGAAAAGAAAAGTCCCTTCATAGGTGAATGAGTCACTAAGAAAAGGGAAAAAGATTGAAAGTTTTGTCATATTTTTGGGTTGAGATTTTCAGTTATTAAAATCAGAAATATGCTATGGTTTCATGAAAGAAGTGATGGTTTTGAAATCAGATAGAAATATTTTTCAAGAATGGAATGTATTGTTGAATAAATAGTTCAAATGGAAATTCCAGCTCTCATGGAGGGAGATATGTTTTCTAGATCTGAAATTCACAAGCAAGATCTTGAAATTGCTAGTAGAAAAGTGAATATTGCATTAATAGATCAAGAAATCCAAGAAAAGGCCCTATTGATTTTGAGAGAAAGGGTAGGAGATAGAAAAAAGGAATCAGCATACTTGTTTTATCAAAGGTTTTCTAGTGCATTTGATAAGCATATAGCTGATATTGAATTTCTAGAATTAGAGTGGGTGTAATTATTTCTAGAGCTTTGTGTGTTGGAATCACTTGATTGGTCAGTATCTCTTAGAGAAGAGGCATCTAAACATGTTAAAAGATGGATTGATGAAATTGAGAAATCTGAACTTGAAAGTATAGATGATGTTGAATCTAGTTCTTATGAAGATGG
>MU225940.1:1176786-1201301 GCA_018584345.1 Thuja plicata
TGAAATTGAGAAATCTGAACTTGAAAGTATAGATGATGTTGAATCTAGTTCTTATGAAGATGGTGCTGAATCTAGATCTTATAATGATGATGCTAAATCTTATTATGCTGATGATGAAGTAGATGAACATCAGATTGATGAAGATGGATCTTTAGTAAATAATTTTTCCTTTTGGTCTGTAGATTTGTCTTCTATTCAGCACAATAATGTAGACTTCTTATCTCAACTTAAGGAAGACTTTAATGAGCACCAAGAGAGTGATTATGACGCAGACAAAAGTTGTTGCAGTGATTTTCTTGCACAAAAAGACATGAACCACAAAGTTTTAGTCCTTGTTTCAAATAAGGAAGATTATTTTCAATCCATGTCATTAAATGGGGGTGTTCAAGGAAGCATTTATGATGAATTTGTATAAGAAAGAAATAAAGAATTGTCAAATTTTGAAAATGGAAGTGCATATGATGTCCCAACACCAACACCTTTTCATACAGCTAATTATTTTGATGAGATCATTGAGGATTTTCTTTTACAAAATGATAGCTATAGTTGTGCTTCTTCTCAAATTCATAGCAATGATGATTGTTCAACTCATAATGATGTTGATTCAGAATGTTCCATCCTTGGTGATGGTTACGATTTAAAAATTGATGATGGGTTTAATGAAGTTTCTAACTCACTCTTTGATAGAGAAATAGATGTGAATCAGCCAATGCTCTGCTGCCCTGATTTTGAAAAGGTTTTCCATGTATTCTCTAATCCTTTGTATGAGGACATGATTGAAAATTCAGTTGATCTGAATGATATATCAAATTATGAAAACAATAACTATGGGAGCCAGGATGAAATGACTGAGTCAGTTTCCTTTCACTCTAGTCAATCCTCCTCCAATGTCGATCTTGAAAATTATTACAGTCTGAAAATGAGTGAAATTTTTCATGGTGAACTAACTATGAAATCAAAGGTTATGGTTCATCATGCTTCCCCTGATTCTTTGCATGATACATATGAGGTTGAATATGAAAAAATTTTCTTTGATATCCAGGCATGTGTTGGAGTGAACCAGTATGTTTCCAGCCATGAAAGTGAGCTGGAATGTTTATTGTTTCAGAAAGATAGTGATCTTCAAGGATGTGATGTTTTGATATCGTATAGTGATCAACATAGGCAGTGATTCAGTGCTTTTTCTTTGCCAAGTGAAGGTTAGTTTGCTGATTAATTTTTGTTTGACATGTTGAAGATTCAGGGCAGCACTTTTGATCAAGTGATTGGATATGACAGCCTCAATTTACCTTGGATGTATGGAGATGAAAATCATATGTTTGACAGAGGTAAGAGATGAATCCTATTTTGGGTATTTAAGACTTTGTAAATAATCTCCTTGTTTGTATAGTTTCTTTCGTTCCCTTTCAGTCATGTGGTGTGTTTGCTTTCGAATAAAGAGGTTCCCTATTTTTGGAGAAATAAGTTTCAAAGGAGAAGAGAGAGAAAGTGGAGATAAAGTTTGATTTCTTTTTGGGTGCTCTGTTGTACCATAAGATTCTAAAATTTCTCTACATGCCCGCATGGGGCACATGTCCACAGTCAGAGCCACTATTGGGACTGAAAAAAAGAAGCAAGGTTTTTGAAGTACCATGTTAAACTTTTGCATTTTGACCCCCTAAAGTCCTTTTTGACCCTATTTTCCCTGATGAAATTCTAAGGTCTACCATGCATGTCAAGTGCTAATCACCTTTTTTTTGACATTTGAAGACATCTCAGTTCATTAGTTTCAATTTTCGAGTTATTTCGTGATCTCTTGTTTTGAGCACTTGACAAAATCTGCATTTCTGCCTAAGTGTCAATTTGTTGTAACATGCCCAGTTCGCATTTGAATATCTTGTGTCCTATTGAGTGTCATGGCCCACCACTTTGGGGATTTTTATTATGCATATCAAAGAACTTATGTTTCAAATCCCAAGTCATTTTGATATGTTTTGACTAGGTTTCAAACCCCTCAAAGCTGGTAGTTTACTGTTGTCATGTATTGTGTAATTAATCAGAATTCTGAGTACCCCTATTTGACTGACCGTAACTTTTGACCTTATGACCTGATTAAAAGAATTAATCTTGTAATCCATTATAGAGGTCAAATAATTCTTGAGTATCCGTCATCAAGTTATGACAAGTCCATTTGGTCAGTTTGCTAAGCCCATTCCATTTGCAGTTTCTATCAGTGTGCCAAACTATCAAATGCAGATTTCTGAAAGACCTACTTTGATGTCTTAAAATTTTACACCCGGTTGAATGGAATGGCTAATTGAATGCTCCCTTTTATTCTAGGTATGGAAATGTGCTATCCTGATGATTTTTAGGCCATGATGAATCTGTTTACTCAGTTTGCCAATCCGATTCCATTTGCAATTTCTTATATTTTGCTGCAGATCAGTTGCATAGTTTGGTCAAAGGCCCTATTTGCGAGGTTATAACTTGAATGTTGTGATTGGCCAGATCAGGAAAGTGGTTTCCCTAAAGTATAGACAAAATTTACTTCAATTTTTCTAGGTCTCAGATCTTGAGGGTTTTGTTTGCACACTTTTCAAGATGCTTTTCATTTGCAGAAATCATTATTCCTTATGTTTTTGGTTTTATGTATTTCCAAGTGGCTACTTTTGAGGGTCCGCCAAATGTGCCTGGATGATCATCAAGAGGCACCCTTCTAGACATATATTCTCCATATAGCACACTTCCAGTATCTAGAGGCTCGATTTCTCAGGAGATCATTTGACTTGTTTTCAAAGTCAAAACCAAATGCGTTTAACGCTATCTGACAGGGTGATTTGTAGAATTGTTCTGAATAGGAAACTTGGGTGATTAAAATCTTTTCACTTGTTTGGTTTCATTAGTTGCTGCTTTGCAGTATGGAAGAATGCTAAACATAGAATGTATATGCCCACCGCCATGTCCTGGTTACTGGATTTTGTAAATTTTTAAAGCATGTCCTAGACGTCACCCACTGTATTATCATTATCATTGAAATGCATGAAGCTCATAAGACACTACCAGTAATTAGATGCTTGAACTCATTTTTAAGCAAGAATCAATTTGATGAATGCTATACTCGAAGTCAATGCAAAATGAGGGAGATGAGGATATTATCAATTCTATTATCAAGCTAACGGAATATGGTGTGAATTCTACGCAATGGAAATTGCAATTGTAAATGGGAATTTAAAACCAAAAGGCTATACATAAGTGGCATGTGCAACTAAGGAAGTGACACGCCATGATGAGAGGCTACACAGTGTTTTGTAGATATTAATGAGGAAGAGTTACAACCATTTTTCTCTTTTCCAAAAGTATTGGATGGCCTTTTTGGCCTTGCGAAAATGCTTTTTGACGTTGACATTGAACTAGTAGATGATCTTGCTCCAACGTGGAATAAGAATGTGAAGTTCTGTGTTGTCAAAGATTCCTCAAGCAGCCTTGTTGCATATTTTTATTTTGATCCCTATTCAAGGCCCTCAGAAGAACGAGGTGGTACATGGATGGATGAGGTTTTTGGTCGAAGCCATGTCTTTGCACAAGATGGAAATTCAGTAAGGTTATCAATAGCACACATAGTTTGTAATTAGACTCCATTAGTTGGAGATGAGCCAGTGCAGTAGACAGTGGAGGCATCCACCGAATGCAAAGAAAATTCCAAGCAATGAAATCGGCTGGTGTAAAGCCAGCCCCACAAACTTTTTCCAACACATGTAATAAACATGTTAGAAACTTTCAAGCAAATGAAAAATGGCTGGTGCAAAGCCAAGTTCCATGACCTTCGCTAGTAGCCTCTCTGCTTGTTGCTAGCACCTCCCTACCTGCAAAACGTGGAAGCATAAGAAGAAAAGGCACGTGAACTATTTGACAGCATGCCTCAAAGAGATGCCATCTCATGCAATGATTGCAGGATGAGAAAAAAATGGATTTGTTGAAGGGCTGTAGAAACTTTCAAGCAAATGCAATGGAAAGGTGTAAAGCCAAATTAAACAACGTTACCAGCATCCTCCCTGCCTACGCTAAAATAGGAGCTTTGGAAGAAGGCATGGACATGCATCAAAACATGATGGAAGGGTTCTTGTCAGATGTTGCAGTTTCAACTGCTCAGGTAAACATGTATGTAGAATGCGACAGTGTAGACAAGGCATTTAAACTGGTTTCAAATGCATTTGGCAGTTGTAATACCAGGTATGATTGTTCTAAAGACCCACGCTGAGCATGAAGATTTGATTTAATAATCAAATGCAATCAACAGGTGTAATGCCAAGTGCCCCAAAATGATTAAAGAAGAGCCAGCCTCGCACTGACTTTTGGGGGATGCTAAGAACATTAAAAACCCATTGAAGAAGCCTGCGCAGCTTGTGGGAGAATGAAGAACTTAAAGGAGCTACCTGAAGTTAGTGTAGAATGGTATGGAAACTGAAAGATTGGAAACGTGCAAAACCAATTTGTCCCACATTGGTGGCGTATAAACTTTTATTTTCTTTTTATATGAAAACACATATATCATTATTTGAAGTAAAGAGCAAGAGCTCTTGGAGACTGCGCAGCTTGGTTGAAGACTCAGTACTTGCGGTGGGCCCCACCCTAATTTTGGTCAAAATGCATAAAGATTTTAAAAAAATCTCAAAAACATTATCCCAAAAGCACAAATGACAAGTGGCGCCCAGTGGATAGTCAGTGAATCAGAGGGTGCCACATGGTGCCCAGTAGGTGCCAAGTGGTGCAAGTGCAGTGCAGTTCAAAAGCACCAATCAAAAATTGACACGTGGCGCCAAGTGGACTTGTGGACCAATTAGAGGGTGACACTTGGCGCATTCTTGTGAGATGTGCATATTTCATAATATTTTTTATTTTGAAATTCTTTCAAAAAGTGGTTTAAGAGTGAGCATCTTCCACAAAATCCAAGGGCTTGCTTATTGGCTTAATGGAAAGATGCACACCATCTAACCAATAAGCCATTAAGCCCTTGCGACAAGTGTCGCGTTCTGGTGCATTCTGAGAAAATAATGAATTAATTGAAATAATCAATTAAATTCATCACAAAAAGCAAATGGTTAAAAAGTGAGCAACTTCAAAAAGATCTAAGGGTTTGCTTAATGGTTTAATGGGAAGATGATCACTATCTAACCATTAAGTCAATAAGCCATTGGCCCACTTGGCACTTCAGACACATGGCACCCAATGAATCTGCAGGCCAATCAGAGGCTGCCACGTGTCACTTTTTTGGAAAAAGGTTTTGAAATGGTATTAAAAGGCTTTTGAATCCATGAGATTGAAGTATTAAAATTAACTATTATTCAATAGTCAAACTATTGAACTAATGCATAATTTTAAATATTTCAAAGTATTTAAAAGTTCAAAACTGAGAATATGCATGGGAAGACAAACTGGAATTAAAGATTCAGAGGGCAAATCTTTTCCAAAACATAGAGTATTATATGTTTCTGGAAAGGTCTCGGAATGAAGAAGATGATTTTGTAGACCAATTGAAGGAAAATAAAATCAGATTTTCACAGTTTCTGTTTGAACAGTTGTAGATATTTTCCTGGGATAGACATGTGTCGGTGATGAATTTTGTTTTTTCCTTTCTCCTATATTTGGTTTTTTCTCCACTATAACAGAGGACGGTGAAAATTATGCTGCTAGGCAGTATTTAGACTCTTGATTTTTATTTCTTTGTGTTCATGGTCTTGCTGTGTTCAGTTCCAGATGAATTTCAATGAATAAAGATGGAATCCCTGTTCAAATATATGTCTGATTTCTTTGTATGCTCGGTGTTAATTCTTGTGTATTAATTTGTAAGGCATGTTAATGCACCAGTTACAAGGTAGCTGTGGTTTTATTTTTCGAGTTTCTTTCAAGGAGAGATTAAATCTTGAATGCAATTTCTGAGAATTGAATGTCTGTATATGAATTTGATGTCCAAATATTGAAATGAGAAGAATGGATTGTAAGGCATTTCATTTAGGTTATTTGAGTTTGAAGTTGGGGTTTTCTTGGAATGCATATTGTTTGACTCTGTTGCCCAATGGATAAGGCACTAGTCCTTTACTGGTTATGCATTTTCATCATCAATCATTTAAAATCAAACAATTTTCCCTTTCCTGTTTAAGAGAAGAAATGTGTACAAGTTGCATTGAATAGTGCAAATATATTTGGTGATTCCTTGTAGAAGTGAATCTGATAGGTTAGCCTGCCTGAGCCTTCGAGTTCGAAAAGAAGAAGGGTGAATATCCTTATATCACTGGTTTTTTCTATATTTTACAATTATAGTTTGTCTGGTAAAGCTTTGCATTTGGTTGTGCTTGATCACTTGCAAGGTGTTTCATAAGTTGGTTTAACAAAGATTCATAGCAAATCAGTGTCCACTTTTATATACATTGTGTAATCAGTACTCATTAAGAGGTAAAACCTACTGAGTATATGTGGAGCTAAAAATGAAGAAGGATCTTATCCAATCCTTAGCAATTAGGCTTTTCTTGTATCTGAATCAGTATTAGGAGGCATAGCATTCATGTAGTCATTTCAAGTACTATGATTCATACAATAAAAAACCCTAACATAAGGTTGGCCAAAAATACCTTGCCCTTAATATTTGGTGATTAGTTGCCTCAGCTAAACCGTGTCCTGTCCTGCATTTGTTATGAAAATCTTCTAGGACTTGCTTTGTTTTGAGCCTGTCTAGGCACCTCAAGTACAAAGATTTGTAATTCCATTTATACAACTCACCATTCTTCAACATGTAGGAGCTAATTTTGATTTTAAAATCCCTTCTCTGTGAGATACTCATCCCCTTTGGGCAAGTATTCTATAATAAGTAGTAGACTACATCTTGATACCATATATCGGTGATTCACCTTGATCAGTGTAAGTTTGGCATACTAGACCTTCTTCAATTTTAGAGATTAGCTTCGTTGGGACCTAGCCTCTTACTATTTTCATTGGCTATATTTCTAGGTCAAACTCTTGCAGTATTTCCATCCATTTCCCTCATCGCTCTCCTAGCTCATTTTGCATCAGTAGAGATTTTATGGCTACGTCTGGGACTATCTCGAAGACTTTGCTCCTTAAGATGTAGTACAAGAATTTCTTTACTTCTTTGACCAAATAAAAATATTGTTTGTCTGGGTTGGGGTATTAGAATTAAACATTTTTAAGGGGGAAACTCATGAAGGCTATTGGTCTCTCATTCTCCCCATCTTTCTTCTGTGTGAGGATGCCAGCGCAAAAGTCTGAAATGAAAGAGTATACTTTGAAGGGAATAGTGTAATATGGACTAACAAGGATAGGGGATGTGGCTATGGCATACTTCATCTCTTAAAAAAAATCCTTATTGGGGGAGTCCATTCAATATTAGCATCCTTCTTCAACATGTCATTGACTGGTTTTACTATCATGGAAAAACCATAGATGAACTTCCTTACAAAGTTAATCTTCCCATAGAAAGACTTCAATTATTTGTCACTGTGATGCAGTGTTAGCTTGAGAATGGCTTGGACCCGGTCGGCATCAATCACTATCCTTGTTTCTGAGATTATGTGTCCAAGCAACTTGCCTTCTGTCACCTCAAATACACATTTTTTAGGATTTAGAGAAATCTTGTATTTCCTACATCTTTGGAGGACCTTCCTTAAATCGCTTATATGATCGGCTCATTGTTTTAAAAAAATAGTTAGATTTTCCATGTAATGATGATACATTTTCTGACTATCCCTTTGAAGGCAGTGTCCATCGCTCTCTAGAAAGTAGCCCCAACTTTGATAAACTAAAGGGCATGCATCGATAGGTTAATGTCCCCCAATTGGTAGTGAATGTCATCTTTAATCTATGTTCCTCTTACACCATTACTTGGTTATACCCTAAATAGCTATCCAGGAAGGACATCATTTAGGAACCATTCACTACTTTCAATACCTCATCAAGAGAAGCAAGTCGGTAGTTATCTTTTAGAGAGGCTTTGTTCAAATTTCAAAGGTCCACACACAGTTGAATCTCATCGGTCTTCTTTTTCATTGGTACCAAGTTGGCCACCCATGTGGAGTGTCATTTAAGGAATATGATTCTAGCATCTAGAAACTTCTGGACTTCATTTTGTATCAGGGGCTCCATAGTAGGATTAACGGGTCATTGACATTGATGAAATGATTTAGAATTCAGTTTTACTGGGATATTGTGCATAATGACTGAGGTGTCATATGTTTTTAGTTCTTTGTAACTCCAAGCTATGACATCTTGATATTCTGTAAGGAGGTGGACCATCTCTTCCTTCTCCTCTTTGGTACATACTCTCCCAATGTGAACTTCTCTTGGCTCATCTTCGGTGCCAAGGTTGTATGCTTCATACTCTTTACCATTGAGTGGTATGTCTGGACATCTTTTCATAGCAGTCTTGTAACACCCAAAAATTGGCATCTTGCAACCCTAATCAATTTTGTTGCATTTGTCATTCTTCTGAATCATCTAAGTCCTATTGTACTAGGCAATTCTGAGTTCTAACTGACTCTACTTGACCTAAGTGTCAAATGCAAAAAATCCTAAATCTGCATTAATCATACATTATATTTAAATCCTAAATATATATTGGCTAAACAAACCCTATGATTGAATTAATTTAATTATAAAGTCCTAGCACTTTAATTAAATTAAATTCACCCCTTTTAGCTAAAACACATAAAAATGAATTAAATAATATTTAATTATTAAATAAATATCCTCATTTCAATAATTAAATTTTATTATTTAGATAATTGAGAAAAACATATTTATGAGGTCATACTTTATTTATTTAATTAAATATTCTCTCAAAAAATATTCTCTCTGCTCAGAAATAGAAGTTTTGAATTAACTGTGCTTTAAAGAGAAAGAAAATAGTTAAAACAAAGAGAAAACAATTAAAATCAGAAAAGAAAATAGTTAGAGCAAAGGGAAAACAATTTATTGTTTTATTTTAAAGAAATCTTTCTATTTTAAACTGGCATTTCTATCTGTTTTATTTTCAAGAAGGAAAATTTCTATTCTGATCACCTCTGAGTCTATAAAAGAACTCCCATTCCTCACTCAAAACCCTACCTGAGAAAATATGCATTATTAGAATATTGAATTGTTGCTACATTTTATAATCTCATTTCTAGTTAAAAGCTTTCATTTGCAATAGAATAATTTCAATTTCTTAGCATAATTGCATTGAAATCATGTCTTAGATTAATCTTGCATCTTTCAATTCTTAGAATAATCTTGCATTTGCATTCCATTCATGGAGAAAAATCCTTCATTCTTAGATCGGTCTATGGTTGTGAGACTCTCATTTTGAGAGATATTTTGAAATCCCATCTAGATAGAAGGCAACAGGTCGAATCATACAACCACGCAAATTGAATAACTCATATTCACTTATGTATGTGGCTGATGAACAAGGACTATGTTGAAGTGTATGGTTGAATAATAAGGCCAATTTTACCACATACATTTCTGGCACCCACGATGGGGACGAAAAATCATATTTTGGCCTCATTTTATTATACTTATTTCAATTTTGCGCTCCGTCCGTACGTCTCTGACATGAAAGTTTGCATGAAATTTCTTGCATAACCATGTGAATTTTTGCAAGTACATGCATTTCTTCGAGCATGACTGTGCATTTCTTCGCACGAACTATAATAATTCTTTGTGCGAAATTTAACTCCAGTGACTTAAATTGTAACTTTTGATCTTTGTTTCTGCTATTTTTTGATGACTAATGTTTGATGTTTTCTGATGACTATGTTTTTCTGGTTTCTATCTTTTAAACATCTTAATGGTGGTTTGCAGGACGTTAAGATGAAGAAAGGAACTACAAACTATTAACGTATTTACTGCAGGACACTTGTCGAAGACATATGTGTTTTCACAAAACTCTCATGTCTATTTTTAGTAGTTAGAACACACTTCGGTTGGTTCTTAAAATAAATCATTGTCTTGTGTGATTGAAGTGTTTTCTAGATTTTAATTCCAAGAACTATATGAATGTATCCTCTCGCCTCACCTTTAGGGATCTTGGGTGTAAGAGAAATTCATATGATTCTTCTAGTATGGCTACCTCCCAAGAGCTTTAGCAAAGCCAGTGAGAGTGGATACCCAACTGGTAACAGGCTAAAGTAGAGCCCTTCCGAACCAGTATATAAAAAATGCCATTGTGATTAATCTCATAATGGACAAGTGTGAATTCATTGTGGCAACCAAAATATCCTCTAGTACGCTTGTGGTGCGGTAAAGTCCCAACATCATTAAGGTGAAAGCCTTTCTTTGAAAGGATTGGGAGAGCCCCCTTAATTGGGAAAATGACTTGATCACAACCACTTGAATGGATGTCCTTACTACAAAATAGTGTTCTAGTTTCTAAAAACCCTCTATCTGTTGGCACGGAAGGTCAGAGATTGACTAAGATGCCCCACACTTTTACGACTCTTAGTAGAGACAACAACCTCTTGGGAAGAAATTCCTTTGGGGTTTGAAGCTTGGTGTGCCTGAGAAGTGAGTGCACATGTAAGGAGGAGCCCATGCCTCCAAGCTTCTAATTTGTCTGCTAAGAGTAAGCATAGCTAAACTTTGGTTCAAGTGGGGATTCAACAGATATTGCCCTAGCTATCCTAGGATTGTGATGTGTATGTTCTGGTACTACAAACATTCTACTTAATGTGTTTTGTGTGGGTGTATCACTTAAAAAATCAAAACAAATGTCAAAATCACACAAACTGTCAAACTTGAACATGTCTAAAACAATCTGCAATCTAAATTATCTATCGGAAAACATCATGGTTTTGTATTGAAAAATGCAATCTGGTCTTAACTATCTAGTTCTATAGAATTTAATTCTTTCACTACAAAAGTTCATGTGACATTCTACGATCTTCTCGTCACTCTGTGGGAATTTGCGCATAGGTATCTAAACATCTTCGCATGATATTGTCCAAATCTGCCATCATTTATTCACCAGTCTTTTGTCATTTTCTTCAATCTTTCATGTGGGATTGCATAGTTTTGCATGCACCTATGCTAATCTTCATGTGAGAAAGCACTTCTTCACGTGAGTCTGATATAATTTGTCAAAATAGTGAGCAATTTCCCATCTGTACAATGTACTACTAAATCTAGTCTCTGATCTAGGTATGTTTATCTGCTCTTTATTTGCACATAGTCTGCAACTTGGTTTCTTGGGTTGAGAATTACATGATTCTTTCTTAAACTGATCTCGTTTCATATCTTTTGGTCTATCTCATCTGTGTTGTCATACCTTGCATCACAATAGTCATCTCTTGGCTGTTCTAGCCTCATCTCCAATGATTTGCACCAAGGATACTTCACCTTTTTGCACTTTTTGTGCATTTACTTTGAGATAGTTTCAAGTTGGTCCTAGTTCACATCCCTTGTACAATCTGTGTCTATGACTGTTACAACTTGTAGTGGCAAAACATTCCTTTCAATCAATCAAGATGAATCTATGCTTTCCATACCATTGCTAGCTACATCTAGTGAGGAATCATCTTGATCTCCTTCTCTGGTACTTTGACCTTACATCAAATGGTCATTTCCAGTGGATTTTATTCAAGTTTCAAAACCTTTGTTCCAAGAGGATCTAAATTATGAAAACACTCAACCTTCTCATAATGAATCTTTACACATTGAACCCTTACATTCTAGCAAGATGGCAGACCATGACCAATTAGGTGAACATAGCAGAGATGATCTCTCTAAAACTAGGGGTAAATTCCTTTTTCAAGACCCCCCAATGATGAGGAAACAAAAATTAGCCAAGTAGATATCACGAATGCTCATGCCAATAAAGATTTCCATAGGATGATGGAAATTCTCCTAGCCGAGGAAAAAGAGAAATACCTTCTCGAACTAGCCAATCAAGGGGCTAAGTTACCCTCCAACTACAATATAGAGATGCTTGTTACTAAAGAGGAAGAAACCAAAAGCTCCAGGTTACACAAACAAGTCCAAAGTATGCAAGAGAAACTCTCTCAACTCTTGAAGGAGAAAGAAAAACCTACTACACAATTCACACTGGAAAGCATTTTCCTTTCCCATTTGATAAGAGTCTATGCATGCCTCCTTTTCCCAAAGGAGTTGAACTTCCCAAATATGATAAATACTTGGGGTACATTTGATCCCCAGGATCATTTGAGAGAGTTTGGTGCTCTCTCTATGGATTTTTTACATGACACAACCTATCTCATGCATCTCTTCCCACATAGTTTGGGAGGGTCAGCTATGGAGTGGTTCTCTAGGCTACCAAACGGCATCAAAACTTTTGACAAAATTGCCAATTTATTTCTACAACAATATTCTCACAACATCCAACATCTGGTTCACATCTGAGATCTTTGCAACTTGAAACAGAATCATTGGGAATCCTTCTTGACATTTCTCCAAAGATGGAGACAACTTTATACACAATATTCTCACAAAATACCCGAATCCAAAAAGTTGGACATCTTTCTAGACAATCTTCTTCCCAACTTTGGGTATCAAGTATAGCTACAAGGTACTCTAACCTTTGATGATATGATCAAGCAAGTTGTGAGAATTGAGACATTTATGATCAAGTAAGGAGAATTGACCTTACACAAGGAAAATAAACAAGGGTCTTCCTCCTCAAGCAAAGATAAACCCAAATTTCCTAACAAGAACTAGAATGTTGTGCATGATGGAGTTGTAGACAATGTGACTCCCAAGCCTTCAAAGGCTACTTTTAATCTTACCACCATAATGCAAGCTACCAAGACCACTAAACAGGCTACGACAGAATCCAAACTGAGTACCTCATGATTTTTTGGATCAAAACCTTGGGTGCCTACACCCAAGTGTGAATTCACTCCTTTAGGAGAACCTTATGATGTAGTTTACAAGACTCTCTTGGAAAACCACTTACTCCACTGGATAATTCATGACCTTATGATCCACAACCAAGACCCTCTTGGTGGAATGAATCTGCTTATTGTGATTTTCACCAAAACAAAGGTCATAAAATGGCTACTTGTCTTAAATTGTGGCATAAAATCCAGGATCTCATCGATAGTGAAGTTATTTTTGTGGGAGGTCACAACAAGAACTCAGACCACCAAGCTTTTAAAAATCCATTTCCTCCTCATGGGAAAGGTGAGTCATCTAAAGGCAAAAATACTGATGCCAAGGTCAACTATACATACACCAATAACAACAATGTCATTAATATGGTTGAGCCTGTTGATACTGAATACTGTAATGTTGTCATTCTCAAGGGATGGGAAGATACCCCCAAGCCCAAATATCCTTTCATTTTGTGAGGGTCTACGCCTCAGTCCTCCAAAGAAGAACAGTCTCAAGTTAGTGCAAATGTCATTTCTTGATCTCGTGCTAAGATCATCATCAAAGGTCCTGAGCCTTCTACATCTACACCGACACAACCTGCAGACAAAACTATTGTTATTTTTGCCAATAAGAATCCAAAATTGGGTTCCTCATCTAATACTGCCAATTATAGCATTGTAGAAAAATTACAACATACTAATGCTCATATCACCATCTTTGAGCTGCTAAAAATCTCCCCTTCTCACAGGGAGATCCTTGACAAAGCCCTCACTGAGGCAAATGTCCCAAAAGACCTTGATCTCAACTGGTTTCAATCCATGGTAGGTCACTTGACCTCCTCCCATTACTTTTCTTTCTCTGAGGAAGATGACCATTCTTTGAGTCACCCGCATAATAACCCCTTGCACATTAAAGTCATGATTGGTCCAAAGCGTGTTCACTGTGTTCTCATAGACAATGGCGTTGGCCTCAACATTTGCTCTGCTAGTTTCCTTACTAAGTTAGGCTATGGAAAAGACTGCATAGATGCTCGCAAAAGGATTACTATCAAAGTATATGATGAAGAAGAACGAAAATCTAAGGGGCTAGTTGTGTTTCTAATCAGAGTTGGTCCTGTTGAAAGAGATGTTATCTTTCAAGTGCTTGACATTCCTTTAGCGTAAAATATTCTGTTGGGAAGGACATGGATGCATGAAATGTAGGCTATCCCTTCAACATACCATTAGTGCATTAAATTCCCATTCCAAGGGTCTGAAGTGACTATACCTACTAATACATGCTATGATTGCAACAGACTCACAAAATCTACTGACATCTTTGTGCCCACCAACAGAGAGTCCATTGAGCTCTTCAAGACTAAAATCAAGGAAATGGAAAAGGGTTTGACACTCAAGGAAACTGACATGGGAGGATATCAAATTGAACTGGTTCTATTTGTTACATCTCTGCCTTTGTCTCCATGTTCTTTTGGGAGACCTTCTAAAAGCACTAAACCTTCTATAGTTCCTCCTCCAACAAAATATGGTGGTACCTTTGTACAAGATAGAGTACCATTAGAAGAAGAAGCTAAAAATAGGGCCATCAAAGCCTGGATCTATAAAGGAGAGGACATTTCTGAACAAACCACTCCACCTTATGACATAAATCTTGAACAATATGGAAAAGGTCTAACTATTATGCAACACTTTGGGTACAAAGGAAATGGTCCTATAGGTGCGAACCATAAGGGATTGATTGCACCACTTGAGGCTAGTGGTTTTCAAACACATGACTCTATAGGTATAGGCTTCAAGAAGCTCACATTTCAACTAGGAATAAACTAATTTGTACCTCACATAGTTCAACAACCAACACCTAAAGAGACATCTACAACTAAAGAGTCCAAAGACAACTCAGAGGAAGACTACTTCCCTTGTCCCATTCCTCTAGATCTGGCAGCATTCTTTGCTGAGCTTGATGAATTTATACCACATGTCAGTACAGTCATGACTAACAATGATTCTCATAAAACTACTCCACTTTCTCCATTAAACTATGAGCGATGGAAAGAAATGCACATTGTCAATTCAGGTCATCAGGGTGATCTGTACATACCAACACACTTTCAAGAGTAGTTTCAACAAGGTTCCCAGCCACTCCTCACTAAACAAGAAACAAAGGATGCTACAAGCATTGATGAAGAACCTATGTCACAAGGTGCTTATCTCACCATATTAGAATTTTTAGGCAGAACCCACCCAAACTTGGGACAGAGGGTTGATTTTACTCATGTTCTTGATATGACGCCTAATGATGAAACATAATCTCATGAATATGAGTTCGAAAGCTTGTCATATGCCACCTCTGATAGAGATATAGATACAATTCACATGCATGAAAACCTTCTTGACATAAGTGAGGGGTCTAGTGTCAGGTTAAACGAGTCTGACTCCATAGATTTTAACGTGTCATCTACTATGGTCGCTAGGAATCAAAGGAATTTTACTACACCTTTGGATGAGATTTCTCTAGGTCTCAACTTGCTCATCCGCACTTTCTATGATTATACTATGAACGCACTTGAACCCGTCAGTTCTCTTTCACTCTACCATCCCGAGCTTATAGACAGGAACTCTCCCTCCCCATCTAATGAAGTCCTTACATTCCAAAATGATTACACTCTTTCCTGTTACCTCCATGCTATCGAACCTATAACAACCTCCACTAGTGAAGAAGGTGTCAACATGACCGAGGTTGATATCAAGTATCTTAGTCACAAAATCAAAAGAAGAAAACATAGGCGCTCTGATGGTGAAAACCACATTGTGGCAGTGTTAGAGCCTAAAAAAGTCAAAATAAAGGACATATCCAAAGGTGAAAACCTCTCTGAGGCACCTGAGGATGAGATACTTGATACACTTCCAAGTAATTTCCAGGAATGATCATCTCTGCTAATTGAACCCACTCAACCAGTCAACTTGGGTATAGAAGATGAACCTCAGATCATTCACTTGGAAAAATCATTATCTGATATAGAAAGAGAGGAATTCACTACATTCTTCTAGAGTAAAAAGATAAACTTTACATGGAAATATTCAGACATGCTAGGAATAGACCATAATCTAATCATGCACCATTTGTCCATTGCACTAGGTGTCAATCCTGTCAAGCAAAAGCTTTAGAAAATGCATCCGCATGTGGCTCTACTTGTCAAAGCTAAATTGGAGAAACTTCTAAAGATAGTATTCATCAGAGCCATTGACTATTCAAAATGGATCTTTAACATTTTTCTAGTCTCAAAACATGACAAATCTATCCAAGTATGCACAGACTTCAAAGATTTGAATAAGGCATGTCCTCAGGATGACTTTCCATTGCCCAATATTGATATGATTGTAGATATGACAGTGGGATACGAAATGTACTCACTAATGGATGGTTTCTCTAGCTCCAACCAGATAAAGATCACGCCAGAGGACCAAGAAAAAACCACTTTTACATGTGCATGGGGCACTTTTTGCTGGAATGTCATGGCGTTTGGCCTCGAAAATATGGTTGCTACATATTAGAGAGTTGTCACCACAATATTTCATGACATGATGCATAAAAAAATGGAGGATTATGTTGGTGACACTCTAGCTAAGAGCATGCAACAAGAGAAACATCTTGCAGATCTAGGTACTATATTAGATCACATGGAACAATTCAGTCTGAGGCTCAATCCTAAGAAATGCACATTTGGCGTAACCTCTAGAAAATTGCTTGGTTATATCATCTCTGCAAAAGGCTTCGACGTGGATCCTTTGAAAGTTCAAGCTATCATGGAAATGCCACCACCAAATAATATCAGACAAATGAGAGGACTTCAAGGCCAACTACAGTCTATTTAGCACTTTATGTCACAATTGGAAAACAATTCACAACCATTCACCAAGACTTTACACAAAGGAGTGACTTGCCAATGGAACAAAGAATGTGATGAAGGGTTCACATAAATCAAACAGTATCTTGCGAACCCACCAATCTGGATGCCTCCTATTCATGGGAAGCCACTTATACTTTACATCTCTACTATAGATACATCATTGGGTATCCTATTGGCTCAAGAAGATCAACACAACAAAGAAAGGGCTATCTATTACATTAGTAGAACTCTGGTCTCATATGAAACAAAATATTCATCTATAGAGAAGGATTTCCTTGCAGTGGTATTGCCTTCACAAAAACTATGGCACTACATGTTGTCTCATACTACACGCCTTATCGCTAAAATTGATCCTCTGAAATATTTTCTTAGTAAAGCTACCCTCATAGGTAGACTAGATAAATGGGTCATGCTTCTCAGTGAATTTGATATTGAGTATGTATAGAGAAAATCCATTAAGGGGCAAGCGATTGCAGATCAGTTGGTGGAAGCACCTCTAGTAGATCATCAACCATTGAACATCAAATTTCCAAATGAGTCCATATTACTTCTTACACATCGGTCCCGGACTATGTTCTTTGATGGCTCATTTACCCAACAGGGGTAAGGTGCTGGGATACTATTCATTACACCTCAAAGGTACTCTTTACCAAAAGCATATAAGATGTTGTTTCCTTGTATGAACAACATCACTGAGTATGAAGCCTTAATCAATGGTATGAAGATCGCCCTTGAGTGGCGAGTGGACAAGCTCAATGTTCTTGGAGATTCACAGTTAGTCATCAATCAAGTAAATGATATCTATCAGAAAAAGGATGACAAGTTGGTGCCTTATAAATGGTTGGTTGATAACCTCAGAAAGTATTTTGGTCACATCACATTTCAACAAGTTCCAAGGGTAGATAATAAAGTAGCAGATGCAATGGCTACTCTTGCCTCCATGTTACAGATGCCATAAAATAATTTATGACATGAATTCCTAGTGGAGACATTACACTACCCAGCCTATGATTCCCGTGATTCCCAGATGATTTTTTCTATCATTGGACATGAATCATCTTGCTACCATCATATTTACTCCTACCTTCATGACCAGATTGTTCCAGACACTTACACCTGGAATGAGAAATGTTAATTAATCCGTAGTGCTTCACGGTTTGTCATCATAGCTAACGACTTGTATAGGAGTGGTCTAGATGGTACCATCCTTAGGTGTTTAGAACCTGATGAGTCCAAATGTGTGTTAGTAGAGGTGATTGAAGGCATCTATGGGTCTCACTCTAATGGCCTGGCATTGGCTCGTAAAATTATTAGAGCTAGTTACTATTGGCTAGATATGGAAAAAGAAGCTACACAATTTTCTAACTCTTGCAAACATTGTCAACTATATAGTAATCTGATTCATCTTCCATCCAAGGAGCTTTTTCCCTTCATTACTTTCTATCCATTTCAACAATGGGCCTTTGACTTGGTGGGTCAGATTTATCCCTCATCCGCAAATGGACATAAGTTCATCATCATAGCTACAGACTATTTTACCAAGTGGGTGGAGGAAGTCCCTCTCACCATTGCCAATGGAAAAATGGTAGCTATGTTTATTCTCAACTACATCATCTATAGGTATGGAGTACCCTCAGTAATAATCACTGATAATGGGGAGCAATTCAAAAACAAGGATTTGGCAGAGCTATGCTCTAAGTTTAAAATTACTCAGCATTGGTCTTCCATCTATTATCCTCAGGGTAATGGACAGGTGGAAGCATGCAAAGAGACAATCCTTAAAATCTTGCATCGCACAGTGCACAAATCTAGATGAGATTGGCATCTCTAGATCAATCCAACTCTCTTGGCATACAGGACAAGCATAAGAACACCAATAGGAGCTACGCCCTATGCTTTGGTTTATGGAGTAGATGTTGTGTTACCAATTAAGGTTGAGATTCCTTCTCTATGAGTCTCTTTGAAAGGCCTCATTACTGATGATGATAATAGAATATCTCGGCTACAAGAGCTACAACTACTTGATGAACATCAACAAGTGGCATTTGATCACCTTAGAGCATATCAGAAAAGGATGTCCAAGAGCTATAAAAAGAAAGTTTGCGCAAGGGACTTCCAAGCGGGTGACCTTGTTCTGAGGGAGAACCCTAAGAATCAACAACATTGGATCCAGAAAGGGAAATTTGAACCAAATTGGCTTGGTCTATATGTTGTCACTAGAGTGTTTGGGTCTAGCACTTATCAAATTTCTACTACTGGAGGAGAACAACTCAAAGAGCCCATCAATTCTCTTCATCTGAAATGGTTCTACAGCCGAGACATCTTCAGTATGCTCATGTATATAGTAAAGTCCTGAAAAAATTCTAAAAATCTGAAAAAGTCCTGAAAAAATAATCATCTTAGTGAAAACCTAGCGATAGGTGCTTTGATGTATCTCCAAAAAAATTATATATTCCAAAAATACAAAAAATTTTAAAAATTGAAAAATACAAAAAAAAAAAAAAGAGAAAAAGAGAAAAGGTGTCATTGATGAAAACCTAGCAAACAGGCATCATGGTAAAAAAAAAGGCATTTCTACCAAGAACGTGAAAACCTGGTAAACAGGTGCCTCTTGTTCCACATTGTTATATCTATCGCAGCACCACTTGGCTTCATACATTTGCTTTCCTGCTTTCCTACTTGCATTTTCTTTTCCACATGTTTTCAATTCCCTTCAAGAAACCAACTTACATGGATTGAAACTGGTCATACTCTTGGAGAAACCCTCCTAGTCTAGGGGCACTATCCTATTACCTTTTGAGGATCTACTTCACGTCAGTCACCAGTGGTTCTCACTACGTCTACCTACTATCACTTAGCTTATACTGAGATATCTTTCGTTGAGAATCTCTCTCACATCAGTCACTAGTGGTTCTCACTACATCTTCCTACTGATGTCTAGCTAGTGCTATGATCTCTTCATTTGAGAATCTCTCTCGCATCAGTCACCGGTGGTCCTCACTGCATCTGCCTACTATCACTGTTTTATTGAGATTTTTCATCAATCCGTTACAGTTGGAGTTATACTCAAAGGCTTTATCAATCGATACTTGGTCTTGACGATTCTTTTCTTTAGTTTGTACATATCTTTCGATCACTTTCGTGACACTTTGGTTCCTTTGCAAACCCTCCTAACTTGATACTGATTCAGCGCCATACACCTGGGGGCAACCAAATCTAGTTTTTCCTCACAACACAAGTCAAGTCAGTCATTAGACATTACTTGGCGGCACGTGTCCCCAATTTCATCACACCTTCAATTTACACTAGAGTTAGTAATCTTGTCATTTCTAAAGGACAACTCGTTACAAACACAAAATGGTGTTTTTCAACACCACACTCAATAGTGTTTTTTAATACTATCTTTGGACACGTCTGTGTTTTTCAACACACATTAGATATCACAACGTAAACATCTATCGATAAGAATCAAACATAATGCACTCACAAGCACAACGGTGTTTTTCAACACCCTATACACATACATATTCAAAAACTTTGAAAATTGCTGAGCTATGATTGAATCTTTCTTTGTATGTTGTCTATTCTCATGGATTTCATTGATATTTTCTTTCTCTACTGCTTTTTGGTGTAGTCACGATGATCCGTCAATGTCAAATAAATAAGAGTGTATGTGATAAGAGATCCCGCACTAAGGTAGAAAAGCCTCACATCCCTCGATCTTGTTTATTTGTATGCTATGGTGAGGTCGGTACTATCTCCTTGACTGCTATTTCTCTGTTTGTTTACACATGATCACACTCATGGTTATCTTTTCTTTGAATGCCTTGATACTGGTGTACTCTTGTAACATTCATTGGAAATAATGTTCAATTCATCTTGGATTTTGTGCCTTGGTGCTTATGTTCATTTCCTACATTTTATCTGATGAAAGTCATATTCATATCCTTATGGTTGCATTGTGGCACCCATAAGGGTTGTATCAAGTTTGATGTTACAAAAAATGCTCAATGATGATGATTTTATGATGGGTCTCACAACCATGTCCTAGAATTGCACTCTCATATTGCATCTAGCATAAGACTCCATTTTCATTCTAGACTTGCATTGTGGCAGAAATTCGATGTTCCATTCATTGCATACTCCTGGGTTCATACATTGGGGAGTTCTTCTTCAGCGTCTTGGTTTCATCATGACTGCACAAGTGTCTGGTCCTTGCTCTCAATTCTTCACATTTTCTCTTAGTTAACATCTGTCACACATTTGTACACCCTACATGAGATGTTAGTACCATATACATTACATTTGCATTTTCATTTACACATTGCATTTACATAAATCATCTACATACATACATCTTTGCATCTACATTAACATGTGCATCACATATACTCATAAACATCACATACATGTGCATTTCATACATTTACATATATTCAAAACATGTTCATCCATTTACATATATTCTAACTCATCAAAACATCTAAGCATATAGGAAATATCTCATACAAAATAAAGTGTGACATATGTGATGATACCAAAAGATGAGCTCATATATATCTCAATGTGTCAATACAATACAAAATGGTGCTACTCGAGCATAGTCTATCTAAAAATAAGGTTACAATACATGGATGGAAATGCATCAGATACATCCTATGATCTCATATCAGTCTATCATAATCTAGCTCTGGCCTTCTCCCTCATCACTTGGAGGAGGTGGAGGTGGAGGCATATCTGGTGGAGGTGGTGCCTGTGCACCCTCTGACCCTCTGGCATATGAAGAAAATATGGCCTCCTGCGATGCCTCATCAGGCACCACCCCTATATAGGATGCATAGTAATAGGCCGCTCGGGCAGTCTGATGTCGAGTCTCCTCCTGTGCCATTTGCAGCTACCCTTGGAGGTCCTGCATCTCCTGGTCTATCTAAAAGTCGGGCATCTCGTACAACAACCTGTACTATCAAATCTATCACCTGTCTTGTCAGTTGTTGTACCCTCTCTCTAGCTCTACGTAGGGCCTCTTGTGCCTATGATGGTGCATCCCTAGGTACTACACCCTGTCCCGTCTCCTATGTAGGCTGATCCTCCTGTGGGACCTCCTACTGCTATGCCTACTCTTGTATGTCCTCAAGCTATGCAGCCATCCTCCTCCTTCTCTGCTTCTTTTTGTTGCTCACATCAGGATCTATCCTCATCTGGCATGCATGTATGTCCACCTATAATATGCATAGATATAGAACCTACTGTGGTGGTGGTCATGGTACCTGCTATAGTGGAGGCACTGGTTCCTGCTGCTGTGACACATGCAGGTGCACTACCTGTGCTAGCACGACCATGCCAATGGGATCTATGAAACACAGAAAGGGATGCATCATGAAGTGCTCCCTAAACTCTGGCGTCATGCCCCCATCAGTGATAGCACTCAAGTAGTCCCATCAAGTCCATGCTAGGGCTCGCACATTGATTATACAATGACCAGTATCTAACTTGGTTGACCATCCACTCCTAAGCTCATCCACAAAATGAGCGTACGAACAATACTCTTGTGGGATCTCCTATGCCCAGCCAAATTGTCGCTAGACACGTGTTAATGGAAATAGCTCAATGACTAATATCGCTCAACCAATGAGTGGTTGAGACACAAGCATATACCCCAGCTAATCACTGGCATCATCCCAGTCCTCTTTCAGTTGCCATGGTCACCATGTCACTGCAACCAAATCATCAAGCTACGCTCGCCACTGCTCTATCTCACCCATCGCAGGCTGGGTAATCAAATGTTAGTACCTATATATATATATATAGGGCTCCAATGGCTCCCTCAAATCCTCACATATGAGTCGAGTGACCAGTACAGGCTCCCATGCCCACACTTGTAAAACATAAACCCCTACTGCCATGCTCTTTGCCTCTCTATAGGTGATCTTGTGCATCTCATGGTACATATGGGCCAGCATGCACTAACCCCACCCATATCTAATCGGCTCCTCTAGCATCTGCTGCATCATTTGACCCCAACTACACTCGAAACCATGATGCCCATGATTCGACTAGTGTACCTAGTGTATGGGCATCATCTGATCTAACTAGTGTATGGGCATTCTGACCTGGATCCCTGGGGATCAAGATTCATTCTAGAGATGATTCTCAAAATCTTAATCTATTAGGTATCAGGGCATTCTAACCCGGATCCCTAAGGATCAAGCTTTGTTCTGGAGATGACCCTTGAAAACTCTATTTGACCGATGTCTCAACAACCTAACCTAGACTTCAGAGAGTCAAGCTCTATCCTGGAGATGGATCTGAAATCTTCATCAATCAATCTTTGCATCACCAATGTTCAAATCTATTCTTCTGTGCTTCAGGCATCAGACTATTCTTTGAATCAATGCGCTACTCGCACATCAATTCAAAGAGGGGAAAATGTAACACCCCAAAATTGGCATCTTGCAACCCTAATCAATTTTGTTGCATTTATCATTCTTCTGAATCATCTAAGTCCTATTGTACTAGGCAATTCTGAGTTCTAACTGACTCTACTTGACCTAAGTGTCAAATGCAAAAAATCCTAAATCAGCATTAATCATACATTATGTTTAAATCCTAAATATCTATTGGCTAAACAAACCCTATGATTAAATTAATTTGATTATAAAGTCCTAGCACTTTAATTAAATTAAATTCACCCCTTTTAGCTAAAACACATAAAAAGGAATTAAGTAATATTTAATTATTAAATAAATATCATCATTTCAATAATTGAATTTAATTATTTAGATAATTGAGAAAAACATATTTATGAGGTCATTATTTATTTAATTAAATATTCTCTCAAAAAATATTCTCTCTGTTCAGAAATAGAAGTTTTGAATTAACTGTGCTTTAAAGAGAAAGAAAACAATTAAAACAAAGAGAAAGCAATTAAAATCAGAAAAGAAAATAGTTAAAGCAAAGGGAAAACAATTTATTGTTTTCTTTTAAAGAAAGCTTTTTATTTTAAACTGGCTTTTCTATCTATTTTATTTTCAAGAAGGAAACTTTCTATTCTGATCACCTCTGAGTCTATAAAAGAACTCACATTCCTCATTCAAAACCTTGCCTAAGAAAATATGCATTGTTAGAATGCTGAATTGTTGCTACATTTTATCATCTCATTTCTAGTTAAAAGCTTTCATTTGCAATAGAATAATTTTAATTTCTTAGAATAAATGCATTGAAATCATTGAACCGCCTCACAATAGGTTCTTAGTAATCATGCCCAAAGCCTCTCTTAGGAATAGTTTAGTCAATCTAAGGATCACTTCTCCCACCATGATGTGCATTTAGTTTGTCAACCCAGCGACGTATACTTGAAATGGTACGACACAATATGTGCACTAAGTTCCTTAAGGAGCCATTCTACCTATGCTCAGGAAAGTAAAATACATGAAAGGAATCTATACTAGGGCTGCAGGAAAGGGAACACACTTAATCCTGACTAAAATGGATGCTACAAATTGCAAACTCCACTTAAATCTATTCTTTCATCCTAGAGCATTCACTATAGCTATCCTTGCAGGTGCTGCAGGAACATTCATGAAGTACAATGCTACAGGAAGAAACTATAATCTTATATCTAGAATGTTAGAAATGTAGAAAGTAAATCTATTCTACTTCTACTCTAATCCACCTACCAAGTGGGCCCCCTTGGTTGGCTTCTGCTAATCTATGAACACAGAATATGAACCAAAAGTTACTTCATTATCTTTCAAAA
>MU225940.1:1201351-1233427 GCA_018584345.1 Thuja plicata
CCCCCTTGGTTGGCTTCTGCTAATCTATGAACACAGAATATGAACCAAAAGTTACTTCATTATCTTTCAAAACTGGTTACATGAAAAATAAGACATGAAGCTGAAAATGAACTTGCTAAACAAGATACAATCAGAACATTGTTCTCTTCTCAAAAATATGAACTTACAAACAAATAGTCTCCTCCCTATAAATAGAGGATTGACTACTTTATTCCAAAACAGAAAAGAAATGAACTAACTAAAACCGCGCCAAGGAAAGAGAACAGGAAGCGCAACGGCCCATGACATGCACAATGAAGTCTGGGCGATCAAGTCATCATGCTGGTAATACAAAGGGAATATAGGAGAGCTATATTTATGCATCTCTAAAATAGTGGCTCTTCATTTGCTGCAGCCGTGTCTTCCGATGCCATGATGGCTTATTCGCACAAAGCTAGGCTTTATGTCCTCCTTCAATGCTGTTGACCACTCCCAGCGACTCCTACTTCCTAGAAAGATTAGTTAATATGCAAAAGATATTCATGCAAGAAGCTTATCAAATTAATCCAGATGTTAGAACACACATTCAAATTATTATATGAAATACTACAACATATATTTAATATTGGTGTAATATGACATATCTATTCCACCCATGGCTTAATGGTTCTTTCTGTACTTAACAAAAGTTCAACTGACTAAAAGTTCACAATTGTTCTGATAATACTTGAAAATAGAGTGCAAGGACTAATATAATAAAGATAGTAAAATAGGCTCATCATTTTCCCCTTGGCAAGCTAAATGCTTGTCCTCAAGAATTACATCTTCTGGTAATTTCTCTGAAATATCCAACCTCTGTTTTTCCTCTCCTTTGGCTTTTAAAGGTATAATAGAACCCTCTTGTTCTTTCCCAAACATCCATTCTATGATCTTCTTGAAGTCAGTCCAATCTGTCAGTGTTGATGTCATACAGGGGCGAGAGAAGCATTGGTGGCTACATGGTGAGTGGACACCAGAGTTCCTGTCTAGTTTGCCTTCCCAGCTGTATGTATTTTGGTGCCCTTTGGATAGCTGCTTGGAGGTTGATAGGACTATGTGGTTCTGATCTCTTCAATATCTCAGATAACCTACCCCATCTACTTGTGGCTCCAACTAGGGCTCTCTGAAAGATAAATTAAGATAAACCATCATATTCTGCATAAACCTCTGTTGTAATCCCAAAAATTTTGTCCCTTGTTTCTTCCTTAATTTTTCCATAAGTCAAATTGAGCCAATCTCTTAAGAGTGTAGATGACTTGCTCTTCTCTGCTCTTAATGGTAATGGCTCTATTTTCTCCTGTTCCCTATAATTTTCCAATTGTCTATCACAGTTGGCTTCATTGTGCATCCATGACATCAATGCCCTTAGGTGTATATCCCCTATGTAGAGTAGAGGATTCCACTCAGTCTCAGCTGGGATAATGAAGTTATGCATGTATAGTTCACAAAGTAGATTTTGTTGCCACGAGGGAAGAGTCTAATAAAGACCATAAAATTCTTGGGCTGACTTGAACTCAGAATCAATATCTTTGATGGTCATCATTAGCTGGAACAAGATGAAATATTCTTTCAAATAGATGGTATAGACCCTAGGAGGTGGCCTACATGCAATGATCTGATCAGCCAATTTGAGGGCATGATCCATTTTCTATTTTTGTTTTGCCAGTTGTTCTTTCAATTCTACAATTTCTTCCTCTTGCTTTGTTATGACCTTCTTTAGTTTCTTATTTTCTTCTCTCCATAGATTTTTTGTTAACACATACTTATTATGAAATCCAAAGAGAAGCATTTGCAATGTGATCAGGCCACTATCTTCTGTCTAATTTCTTTGCCTCCTCTATTCCTTCCAAGACTTCTCTAAGAAACTTACTAACCAAGTTCTGTTGTAGGGCACTAAGGCAGTTTATGCATAGGTTGACTGATGTATTACTGAGGAATTCTCCTTGTTAATGACTGGAATATCCTGATGGATTTCCTGGGAACTATTTTGAAAATCACCAGGTTTAGCTTCATAAGTTTCTGCAGAGTACAGAGGAAAGTCTGGAACTACAGACTGATTTGGGGAATCATCTGGAATTATTTGCACATTGGGCTGTTCATCAGATTGCAAAGGAGAAGTGGGTTGGCTTATAGAGGATGCCCTAGGGAGCCATCCTCTCATTCTAGGACTCCTTTGCACAGGGGTCTCCACAATTTCTACAACATTTTCTTTAGCAGCTTTCTTCGGCATCTCTGTTACAGGAACCGGCTTCCTTTTCTTCCCCTTCAAAGAAGTAGGGATTTGTGGTTTGGATGCAGGAATTGAAGGTTCTTCCTCTAATTTTTTTTTTCCTTTAGTTTGGGAAGAAGTAGGTACATTTCTCTCATGAGCAGGTAAGGGCACATTCTCTTGAAGATTTACAGTTTCTGCCCCTTGGTTTTCTTTTTCAACAACTGGGTCAGTTGGTATTACATTATCATGACCAATTTGTTCATTAGGGTTAACCTATGGTTGTAGGGTTTTGCACTAGACAAACTCTGACCATGCCATGGGAGAGGCATCCCTAAGAGATCTTTCTATTAACAGCTTAATTAGGGCATGGTGGGTAACATAATTTGCATTTCCTTTTTGGGTCTCTTCAACACTAATGCATAGCATGTTATATTAAAAATTTGGAACATTTACTGCTATATTATGCCTCACATAACTCAGTAATTTGAAATTATGTGGGTGTAAATTGGAAAATCTACCTTCACATGTGAAATACCTAATGATATGTGTAGCCAACTCATTATACAATGGAGGGATAGACATTCTCTTGCAACCCTATTTGGTAATCTCCAAAGGAGGATCACCCGGTAGGGTGAACTAAGCCCTTTCTGATCTAGCATCATGAACATTAGGGTAATGTTATCCAACCATTGGTAATCTAGTAACTTCTACAATCCACTCCTCTATCATGACCACTATTAATGCCCACACAGTTGCCTAACCTTCTTCAAATGTTCTCACAAATTCTACTGTTGAGTCCTCATCAAATTCTGTTAACCTTAGGAAATACCCTAACTAGTTGCATGCATTGAATCTTCTTACTGCCTCAACATCTGAGAGTAAAAAACCATGCATAATCAACTTGTGTCTTTGCAGCTAGCCTCCTATCTATGCTTGCTAATTTTGATTTTCCTTCTCAGCAGTAGGTAGATGCCTTATTCCTTATTTGAATTTCAGACTACCTGTTTCCTGAATTTCTCTATTTTTCATGGTATGAACAATGTTGATGAATTATAATAGGAGAAATTATAATCTTTACTAGAGGTTGTGACATAACTTAATTATAAGTCACATCAAGTCTGACAGTCATGGAGGATTTAGGAATAAAAGTATGATAGTTGTGCGATATAACACTTAGAACTTTAATGAGACAAGGCTAAGTGCATATTTGAGGTGACATCAAATCTTTCAGGCGTATATACCAATGATAGTTTGGAATTAATACACTTCCCTCCCCCCTAATTAACATTGACAAGTGTCCACACTTGGCAAACGTGGCACGAGGGATGGAACTAGCGTAATGCCGTAATGATATATATATTGCAGTACTAGATACAATCACCAAAATCTATGCACTAAAAATGGAAAAAAATTGAAAAGTGCGTACCTGTCATTTGATCTTTCCACATGCTGGAAAAGGTGGAAAGAGTGGTATGACAGTGGTGGCGGCTTATGTCAACATACCCAGCTACTTATTGAAATCTTTTTAAAGGAAAAAAATGATGATGATGCGGAAAGTGGGTGGGTGGTAGATTAAAGAAATGAGATGAGTTGGAAAGAAGAAATAGAAAGTGAATGGAAGAATGTACTTCATGTAAACACGAAGCATTTATTATGGAAATGCTCAAAGAATTTTACTGAAGAGCTGCAGGAAGTGTTACCTGTTGCTCATTTAATTTTTGCTATTTGAATTGCTACAGGAAATCTTCTTTTGTTTGAGGTTGGTGATACAACTTTAGCCAATGTCCATTGACTAGTAGCTTGAAGTGTACCATATCAATTGTGGTCAACTGGACTGCTCCATTGGTGAAAACATGTCTTATTTCATATGAACCCAGCCATCTTGTCTGCAACTTGCCTAGTATTTCTTTGAATCTAAAATTATACAACAATGCCCAGTCTCCAACTTAAAATTGTTTGCTCTTGATATGCGAGTCATGCCACTTCTTCCTTTATTTTTGGACTAGTTCAGTTCTCTCCAGTGCAGATTTACGCATTTCATCTAGAGAATTGAGATGTAGTAATCATTCCTTCTGTGTTGCAGGAAGATCGATATTTAACTACAGCGTTGTCCTCAGTGTTTTGTGTTCAAATTCAACTGGTAGCATATCTTTTTTTCCATACAATAGTTCAAATGGAGTGAATCCTATAGTGGTCTTCCAAGTTGTTCTATATGCCCAGACGACATCTGATAGTCAGCTGCTCCAGTCCCGACGATGTAGATGAACTGTCTTTGTTAGGATGGCTTCTATTTCCCAATTTGTAACTTCAACATGTCCATTGGCTTGAGGGTGATAAGGGTTGGACTCCCTATGTTTGATATTGTATTATTTCATGAGCTCTGTTATTAAATTGGAAGTGAATTGGGCACCTTGGTCAGTTACAAGTTCTCTCGATACTCCATATCTTGTGAAAATCTCATCATACAAAAACTCTGCAAATTTATGGTCTCAGGCATGTTTCATAGCTTTTACTTCGACCTATTTGGTCAAATAATCAGTGCAAACCAGGATGTACAACTTCCCATTGGATGGAGGGTCTATTGGACCAATGAATTCCATACCCCATTTGTCAAATGGAGTGATCATCACTTGTGGATTTAATGGAATTTCATCAGATCTAGTTGGTCGGCCCATTCGTTGACATTTGTCACATTTTCTTGTGTAGTTGGCTAGATCTTTGTGAAGTGTAGGCCAATAATATTTGATTGTTAAAATATTTTGGGCTATTATTTTTGCTGCAAAGTATCCCCCACATGGTTCATTATGAAAGGCATGGATAATTTCATATGTCTCATCTTCTCTCACACATATGTGCATTACTTGATCAAGTCCAGTGTAAAACAACATGTTATCAATCCAAGAGAAATTAAAACTTTATTCAACCAGTAGTCTTCTTTCTTTGTAAGAAAAATGTGTTGAAACTTTGTTAGCTGCAAGGTAATTAGCTATGTTAGCATACCATGGACTTTGGACAGCAATATGAAACAAATGCTCATCTGGAAATGCATCATCTATCAGAGTAGTATCTTGTTCTGTATGGTGGATCCTTGACAGATAATCAGCTAGTACATTTGACTTTCCAGGCTTGTCAACTATAGTAATGTAAAATTCCTGCAAAAGAAGAAGCCATCTTGCTAACCTACCTATGATAGTAGGTTTGTTCATGAGATATTTTATTGCTGGATGGTTAGTATGAAAAAAAATATGATAGCCAGTTATGTAATGATAGAATTTGTTCAAGGAATATGCTACTGCTAGTAATTCTTTCTCTGTCACTGTGTAGTTTAACTCTAGTCCATGGAGGCTTTTGCTAATGTAGTAAATTTCATTTTCTAGGTTACTAGACTTTTGTCCTAGGACAACACCTATTGCATAGTGTGAAGCATCTGTATGAATGTGAAATGGCAAAGTCCAATCAGGACCCCTAAGTATGGGTGCAGTGGTTAACAGTTTCTTCAGCTGCAGGAAGGATTCATCACATTCTTTTGTCCAGTTAAATTCAGCCTCTTTAGTAAGAAAAGTATACAGAGGACTAGCTATTTGACTAAAATATTGGATAAACCTTCTATAGTATCCAGCATGTCCTAGGAAATACCTAACATCTTTCTACTTTAGAAGAATAGGCAATGTTAGAATTACCTCTATTTTTGTAGGATCTACCTAGATTCCAGCTTCAGATATAAAATGTCCCAACACTATACCTTCTTGCATCATCATGAAACATTTTTCACTATTGAGAGACAAATTGTGTTCTTGACATCTAATTAGCACTCTTTCCAAATTCTTTAGAGCTTCCTCAAAGGTGACTCCAAATGTAGTAAAGTCATCCATATATATCTCCATACAATCATGTGATATATCAGCAAACATGTTGATTACAACTCTCTGGAAAGTAGCTGGTGCATTGCATAGGCCAAATGGTAATACAAAATAGGAATATATACCCTAGGGTCATGTGAATGTAGTCTTCTCCTGATATTCTAGAGCAATGTTGATTTGGTTGTAACCATTGTATCCATCCAAAAAGGAGAAATATTTCTTACTAGCCAGAGTGTCCAGGACTTGATCAATAAAGGGTAAAGGAAAATGATCCTTCTTTGTGGCATTATTCAACTCTTTGTAATCTACACATATTTTCCATTTCCCCCCTTTCTTAGGTACAATGACTAATGGTGATACCCACTCGCTATCAGAGATTGGATAGATGAAACCAGCATCTAGTAATTTTTGTAATTCACTTTTGACTATCTCTTTCAATGCTAGATTTATCCTTCTTTGAGGCTAGCGTAGTGGTAAGCTACCATCATTAATGTAGATACTATGGGTATAGAGCTTGGGGTTCAGTCCTATCATGTCTCCATAATTCCAAGCAAAGGCTTTCTCATGCTTACACAAGAGATTAGTTAACAGTTCCACTTGTTGAGGTGGCAACTTGTTGTTTACATGGAGATTATGACCAGGGGAAATTTCCATAGAAGTTGTTAGCTCTACCCTTGACATCTCAGGTACTGGGTTTGTAGAAATTTCACATGGTAACAATTGGCTAATTATTTCATGGCTTGCTGGAAAGATACAGTCTTCATAGGTACATAGCTGCAGAATAATACTTTCAGAAACATCTTTTGCTGCTATACACTCATTGGTAAGAATACTATGTATTACATCACCTTCCTCCTATATTTTCAGAAAAGACTGTCTATGCATCATCATAAGCTGAGAAACAGAATTGACCTCTTCTTCCTCATCTCCTAGTTCTGGCCAAATGGGATCCTTCAAATTTGGCCGAGGCTGAGCAGGAGGATAGAGTGCTATTTTATTTATTGCCTGGACATTTAAAATTGTCATACTTCCTTATCTGAAACTAATTTTTGCATCAGTGGTGGCTAACCAAGGTCTCCCCAGGATGACTGGATAGCTAGCAAAGTTTACTTTTGGTGATAAGATGAGAAAATCAGTAGGGTATTCCCATGATCTAGGGTAACTACCACATATTCTACAAGACCATCTGGAGTGACTGTTGAACTATCAGCAAGTTGTAATATTGTTGGTGTTGTTCTTAAGTCTTCTATACTTAGTCTGTGCATTGTATCTTTGGTCATCACATTAATTGCTGCCCCCAAATCAACTAAAGCATTTTTAACACATTGTCCATTAATTATCAAGTCAACTAATGGACTTCTAGGGTCTGAATACTTGGATATAACTACCTTTCCCAACATAATATCCATAAGTTTCCCTATGACATGAACTATTTGACGGTCTTTCTTCTTCCTCCCAGGATTTTTAAGGCATGCCTCCTTAATTGCTTTCCCATGGATAGGAACATCTTTGATAGCTTGAAAAAAAGGTATTTGGATGTGCATATTTTTTAGCTACTCAAGAATATCAAAAGGCATTTCCTCTTGGGATATAGGTTTTTCTATTGTGAGCCTTTGTGGAAAAGGAGGTTCAACTAAGGTTTCATCATCAGTTTTTCTGGATTTTTGAGTTGATTGGGTGGTATTTTGCAATATATCCTCTGGAAGAGGTGCTAATATTGCAAGAGTGTCTACAACTTCTATGATAATAGGATGTTTGGGTGCAGGAAGAGTAGCACCTGACCTCAGATGTATGCCAGATATCTCTAGAGTGTAAGCAGGACACTATTGTGTATCAGTAGTATATATTGGCTGAGGTTGTTATTTATTATTTGGATTTGGTTGTGACTGAGAAGACAATTGCATTTACTTTGGATTGGGGCTAGTGGCTGTAGGAGGTAGAATTATTGTAGGAGGTGGCACTGGTGGCGGTAATTATGGAAAAGAAGGATTTTGGTTAGGCCACTATGGAGGTCCCCTCCATTGATTATTTTGCTGCCAATTCTCTTGTAGTGGTTGCCATTGGTTTTTCTATTTAGGCCACTGGTTATTTTTCTGGTTAGGCCACTAGTTTTTTTGATTAGGCCATTAGTTTTTCTGGTTAGGCCAGTGATTATTTTTCTGGTTAGGCCACTGGTTATTCCAGGTTGGCTGAGAATACTAAGGAATATTCTGATAAATTTGGTTTTTCCATTGACTATTGTAAGGATTTGAAAATTGTAATGGGTCTTGAGGCATACCTTGTCATGGTGCCCATGGGTGATGTTGAGCAATGAAGAACACTTGTTCGTTATCTCTTTCTATCTTCATGTACTTAGTAGGAAAATGTTGATTTTCCAGGTTCGCCACGAGCTTGCACTCGCAGTCTTCTTTTGTTTTTGACAATGAGGGCAATATTCAGCCAACTGCAATTCAATGTCTGCATGTTTCTTCTTGGAATTCATGGTGTTGATATGTGTGGCAACATCATTAATGATGTCTTACTTGAAATCTACTAGCAATTTAGATATCTCCAACTTAGAAATGCCTGAACTACTCCCTTTAATTGTTGTAGATCGATATCCTCTGCTTTTATTCCCAGTTGATCTGGAGTAGTTGAGATAGATTTTCTTGAGATCATCTCAAGAGGATTGGGATATTTCCCCACCAGCCATGAGGTCCAATACTTCCAGACAGCTGTCGTCCACTCCTCTCAAGAAGACTAGTTTCTGTAAATCCTCTGCTAGAACATGTTGGGGATTCTTCTGCATAGTGTATAAAAAATGTGAAACATAGTCCTCCAAAGTTTTGTCCTCCTTCTGCAAAATTCTAAAAATGTCATCTCCCCTTGCAATATTCTTTGTATTTCTCTAGAAATAGGGTCTGCATCTCATCTCATCTACCTGCTACATTTTCTCCTAATCCCATGAACCACCGTAAGGCTGACTCTTTTAGTGTTGCTGGAAACAACTTGAGTTTGTGGGAATCAGTGTTATAGTCAAAGCTATGATAGAGGATGTCAAACTCAAAAAAAAAGGTGTCAGGATCTTTGGATATCAGCCCATAAAATTTTGGAAGTGCAGCTGAGGGTATATTCTTGAGGTTAGCATTGTTTATAAAGCTTGGCAGAGGAAATGGGAAAGTAGGGTGTGCCATTACTGGAGGTATTAGGGGTGGTACTTGCTGTTGGAAAGGAATATTAGCCACAAGATTTTTATTAGTAGGTTCATTTGGGTCAGAATTATCAAGAGAGCTGGCCAAGATTTCAAAAAAAGGTCGGAGACCACTTATATCAAAACACCCTTCTCCAGCAGTAGATGTTGTAGGAAACTCGGGACTTGTGTCAACAAAAGGCAACTCAACTTCTTCAGCTTGCTCATTCAAATTTGTAGGTTCTCCTAGAAGAAATCTACCATATTTGTCTCTTCTTCTTTCCCTTTGATGCATGCAAATGAATTCTTCAAACCGGTGAAGCAAATTTAGGACCACAAACCACTAAACTAACTAAAAGAATGAAAAAAGAAATATGACTCAGAAGGTTTCTTAGCTTGACACCATCCTCAAAAGCGGTGCCAAAAATGAACTGCCTCACAATAGGTGCTTAGTAATCGTGTCCAAAGCCTCTCTTAGGAATATTTTATTCAATATAAGGATCACTTCTCCCACCATGAGGTGCATTTAGTTTGTCAACCCAGGGACTTATACTTGAAATGGTATGGCACAATATGTGCACTAAGCTCCTTAAGGAGCCATTCTACCTATGCTACATGAAAGTAAAATACATGAAAGGAATCTATACTAGGGTTGCAGGAAAGGGAAAACACTTAGTCCTTACTAAAATGGATGTTACAACTTGCAAACTCCACTTAACTCTATTCTTTCATCCTAGAACATTCACTATAGCTATCCTTGCAGGTGCTACAAGAACATTCATGAAGTACAATGCAACAGGAAGAAACTATAATCTTATATCTAGAATGCTGGAAATGTAGAAAGTAAATCTATTCTACTTCTACTCTAATCCACCTACCAAGTGGGCCCCCTTGGTTGGATTTTACTAAATCTATGAACACAAAATATGAACCAAAATTTACTTCATTATCTTTCAAAACTGGTTACATGAAAAATAAGACATAAAGCTGAAAATGAACTTGCTAAACAAGATACAATTAGAAACTTTTTCTCTTCTCAAAAATCTAAACTTACAAATAAACAGTCTCCTCCCTATAAATAGAGGATTGACTTCTTTATTCAAAAATAGAAAAGAAACTAACTAACTAAAACTGTGCCAAAGAAAGAGAACATGAAGCACAATGGCCCATGACGTGCACAATGAAGTTTGGGTGATCAAGTCAACATGCTGGTAATACAAAGGGAATATAGCAGAGCTATATTTATGCATCTCTAAAATAGTGGATCCTGATTCGCAGCAGCCATGTCTTCTGATGCCATGATGGCTTATCCGCATGAAGCTGGTCTTTACGTCCTCCTTTAATGCTATCGACCACTCCCAGTGACTCCTACTTCCTGGAAATATTAGTTAATATGCAAAAGATATTCATGCAAGCAGCTTATCAAATTAATCCAGATGTTAGAACACACATTCAAATTATTATATGAAATACTGCAACATATATATAATATTGGTGTAATATGACATATATATTCCACCCATGGCTTAATGATTCTTTCTGTACTTAACAAAGTTCAACTGACTAAAAGTTTGCAATTGTTCTGATAATACTCAAAAATAGAGTGCAAGGACTAATATAATAAAGACAGTAAAAAAAGATCATCAATCATGTCTTACATTAATCTTGCATCTTTCAATTCTTAGAATAATCTTTATTTGCATTGCATTCATGGAGAAAAATCCATCATTCTTAGATCAGTCTATGGTTGTGAGACTCTCATTCTGAGAGCTATTTCAAAACCCCATTTAGATAGAAGGCAACAGGTTGAATCATACAGGCATGCAAGATGAATAACTCATATTCACTTTTGTATGTGGCTGATGAACAAGGACTATGTTGAGGTGTATGGTTGAATAACAAGGCCAATTTTACCACATACAAGTCTCACCGCTGTAAAAAAATCCTCTCTAGTTCCACCATTCCTTTGGGTATGGAATTGGTCCTTAGGTTTATGATGCCTTGATTTTCAGGGTCTTCCAAGTTAACTTCCTCCTCTGCCTCTTCCTTCTCTTTGTCTTTGATCTATTTTTTGAACACACCTAGGTGCATGATGAACTCAAGGATGTGTTGGTCATCTTGAAAGACTTGGAAATTGGTGATGTTTTTTGGGATGGTTGGGGCTGCAAATAGTTCAACTGAGAACTTCTTTAGTTTATATTTCTCCATTGGGTGTAATGAATAGGTGGATATAGCTAGGGCATCGACGACGATGTTCTTCCTTCATGGGATGGTTTTGATGTTGAATGCTTCAAAGTCATTGATCAAGTCCCATGCCCTCTTTTGGTAGGCTGAAAGCCTCTTATCATTGCAAGAATAATGATTGTGGACTTACTTGATGACCAATTTTGAATCTCCTTCTACTATCAAGGATTTTATTCATTTCTCATGGGCCAAGAGGAGTCCATAGACCAATGCTTCATATTCTGTAACATTATTAGTGCACATAAATTGTAATCTATATGCAGAATAGAAAGACTTACCTCTTGGATTTATTAGTTTGATCCTTGCTCCTCCTTGTTTACACTTAGATCCATCAAAGCCTAATTTCCATATTCGGTACTATTTCACAGGTTTTGAATCATCAAGGACCCTCTTTGAGAATCCCTTTGCTTGGAGCTTCTACTTCTTTCCTCTGTCACTACCTAAGAAAGTTGTCTCTTTTTTTCTCATCCCTTGGATATATTTGAGGTCGGGGGATTTAGTAATTTCACCATCTTTATCTTCCTGTATCTCTCTATAGGGTGGACATGATCCATCATCTCAAGTGCTCCAGTCACTGAATAAGTTCAAGTTAGGGATTTTGGTGTCTAAATCTTACCCAGTGTCTTTACTTTTGGTCAGGGCATCTAGGTCCACTAGGTCATTTGGTCTAGCAATGGTGCCACCTTCACTTGCCACTTTGAGGGTTTACTCTTCTTCTTCAGGCTTCCTTAGGGCTTTGATTGGTAGGGCAGTTTGGGTTAGCACCCATGATAACACATTTTGGTAACTGGAGCATGTGAATTTTGAGTGACTCACTTGATGTAACTAACAATATCCTGGTAGGAAGAGGATTTTAGCATCTGCATATTTCACTAGGTGTTTCATGCTTATCGTTATAATACTAATAAAGTTATGAAATATGTCCTTATGAACGTTGAACTCCAATAGGTCGTGCACCAGACTATGGCCTTGTTCTTCAACTTCTCTAATTTGGAACATGAAAATGTCATACAACTAGTAGGTGCCTAGGTTAGTCTCTGTAAACAGAACTTCATTCAGAGCATTATAGTCAGTATTGATCCTCCTTAATTTAGGCTTGGCATCAATCTTGATTTGGTTGTTCACTCCTTTCCATGGTAGCCACAGCTATGTAAAATCTGTGAACAACCATCCTCTCAAGCATTTGGTCCATTCTCAACTTAGTATAATTCCATAAGTCTTAGGGATATATACTACGTGCACATCAATGTACTCTTGTGTCCTTGGGTCAGCAACCAGTTGGATATGTACATCCTTAAGTACACCAATCACCTTGACTTATATCTTGTCGAGTTGAATCACCACTCTATTTTTTGTTTGCGGAATCATTCACATTTTTTAATAGATAGACAAAGGCATGATGTTGCACGAAGCCCTAGAATCAATCAGGCTATTTTGTAATTTCTTCTCAAATATTCATAGACTAAGTACCTCTATCTTGTCTTTGAATATTACTGAGAAATCTTGAGAAGTGTTGATGTTAGAGGTGGTCTTTGCATTGCTAGACATTGTACCTTTCTTTGAATGGTCCAAGGATTTTAGGAGGGCCTCTCTCTGAGAAGGGAAACCTTGAAGCATCTCAAACATGGATATATTCATCTTTGTTTTCTTTAATTCTTCAACTGCACTGTATTTGTCATTTGACCATGTTGGGTTCCTGTAACTAGAAAATGTATTTGGTGGGGATGATGCAGGAGCATTTAGACCTATAGGTGGTGTAGGATTATTGCTTGCCCAGGGATCTGGTGGAGTTGGTTTTTTACTCAGAGGTATGCCATCGGTCATAGGTTCCTTTCAGCTCTGTAGATTGTAGGATTTTTGGTGATCATTTTGGAAGGCATGAACTTGAGAGTACTCAGGCTCATTCTCTTTCTATAATGGGAACATGAACTCTTCTTCTCCTAAATAGGGGCCCAAACTTTCCCCATTTCTTGACTCATAAGAATCAAACATCATGGCATTGAACTGAATGGATGGTTCCTCTGGATTTTGAGGGTACTAGATATAGGATTTTCTTCCATATCCATCATTTCCTTGGCCTAGATTTAGAGCCCCCAAAAAATTGGTCTTCATAGCCTCACACGTATTAGCATTATCTGTCGGTATGTTACCATTGTTAGGTCAGGTGTTTCACAGTCTATTTTGTCTTTGCTGCCCAAATGACTTATCCTCTAGATTTTTGTTTTATATGTAAGTGTTGAAAATCCAACCCTGATTCTAGGGATAAGGATTCAGACCAGCCAGTGCTTTTTGGTACCCACTTTGGTTTTAGGAAGGATTCAACTTCATTCGAGTGAGTTCACTTGTGCGTTGGGACATGGTTTTTTTCATGACATCCAACTCAGAGGCTAGGTGAGTATCTAGTTCATCTTGGGGAACAAATCTTTGCTCCACAAACTCTATTTCATGAGCCTCGTAACCATGATAAGTGATGAAAAATCGTAGGGTTGTGAATGGTTGTGCCGAAATTGGGTCTAGCAAAGGTGTATGAGTGGCCAAAGCTTGACTTCTTGTTGAAAATGGATGTGGGGTAGTAGTGTTGTTAATGGTGGGAATAGTCACAAAGTTCCCTTCTTGTGGGTCCATTTGTTGTGTGAATGTTATGGTCTCATTATAAAACTTTTCCATTTTGTCTCTATCCGCAGGTGGGAGTCTTCTTAGAAAAATTGAAGTGAAGGGGTCCAAATCTTTGAGGTAAACTTGTGTAATATATGCCTTTGGTATGGTGTAAGGAGCTTCCAACTTTTGATGCATCTTGTGGAAACAATGATTGAACATGGTGATGGTTTCCTTGGGATCTTTTCTTTTTCTTATGAACTGGTGATGTGTCATAGCAGGGTCCACATACAACTTAAATTGATTAAGGAATTTGGTTTCAAATTTAATCCACGTAGAGATAGATCCCTATGGTAGGTTCAGGTGCTAGTTGTATGCAAATTCCCCCAAAGTGTATGGGAAAAGATGACATACAACATCTTAGTGGGAAATCTCTTTGTGGTTACAAATTTGTTTGAAGGCACATATGTGCTCTTCTACTATCCTTGATTTTCCATAGATGAAACGTATGCAAAAATTCTCCAGATTCTTGGGCAATTCATGGAGCTTCCCAACAAAGTTTAATGGTGAGCTTTGTGTATTAGCGAAGAAATCCATTAGATGAGGTTACTATAAATTTTGATTTTTCAACTTCTTCTTTTGATTTATGGGTGTGAGAATATTGAGGACAATGATGTGTGATTTATGTTCAAGCAGGTTCTATGACTTGGCAGGATGGTGAGAGGAGTTCTCTCTTGTCTTCCCTTTGTCCCTGCAAGCTCTATGGTGGTGAGTGAGTTCAAGGAACTATCCTCTTTTTGGAGATAATCTAAGCACTCGCTTGAACCATTTTTGGAGAAAAAGATCCAATGTTATCCAGCTTTTTCAGTCTTGAGGCCCTCCTTCTAGTGCCACTTCTGTTGAGTGTTGTTTTTACACAACTCAATTGCTAGGATCTCGAGATTTGATTTCCTCTCTTGAAAGAATAATGAATTTATTCCCAAGGTTCTTTTGGGTCGTGGTACAACCTACTTGGTTACTCAGTTGAAGATAAATGTGAATTTTCATGAGGATGCCTTTGTTGGTACATTCAAGACATTAAACTACAAAAAAACTTTAGTACTTTTTGGTATTTTCCATTTTATCAAATATCGTAGTTTTACTAATGATACAAATTTTTGTTTTAAAGATGATTTCTTTCAGAATGTTTTCAGATTCATAAAAAAATTTTAAATGAGTAAGGTAACAAGAAATGAAGAAAATTGTTGAAAATGAAGTCCTGTGGACATAAACCATTGTTAACCCTTCCTTGCAAATTGAATAATGGAGAGATTTTGGAACAAACCCATGAAGTATAAATTAGACAATGTTTGAATTGTATACCCAATGAATGCAATTGTTTGGAGAGAAAATGCATTCACCTGTGCAACATTTTCAAAACCTTTAGTATTGTGAAGCCACCAAGATGATTGCACACATGAGAAGGATTTATTGTTGATCCCAATAGATGATCTTTCCCATATATTTGTCACAACAAGGTAGATAAACAATGGAAAAATCCAAACTAAATAAATGCAGATTCAAAACACAGTAAAACAATTGGCTCTTTGAAAATAATGAATAAGTATGCACACATTCATCAATTTTGCATAGATAGCAAAAAATATCACACCATGAATGAAGCACCCATTGTAGATCTGTATTGTATTAAGAATCTAACCCTATTACATTTTTTTTATTACAATATATAGAGTTTTGATCTACAAACTCTGAATACCAAAATTAGGGCATCAGAGACTCTAAATAATGAAAATGAACTAAAACTAAAGATTTTCTTAAATAAATCTATTGCTAATTGATATTGAAAAACTTGCATGGATTTTAAATTCATTTACAATCAGTTTTCCCATGCAAGAGGGATCAAACTCATCAAAAAAGTAGAGGAAGAGAAGCTAGAGTTTCTTTGCATGTAACTGGAGTCTTGTTCTTGATCTTGGAGTTCTCCCTTGGAATCTTCATCTATGGTTCTCTTTGAGGTGGGAACTGATAGAGGACCCTTAATCTTTCAAAAACAAACTCTGGTTAGGCACCCATCTAATCTGAAGTTCAAATTCCATGCAAACAAGTGATCTTGCAGAACAAGCTCAGAAATTCAAACCTCGAACTTGTTAGTAATAACTGAGAGGGGGGGATGAATCAGTGGCCTCAAAAATTAATCCTTAAATCAACCCTTTGAACTTGTAACCACAAATTATATCTCAAGTTATCTTCTGTCCTACAAGATGAGTGCCTTGAATAACTTATATCAATTTACTACTTGTCGTATTGCTCTGTTAAACCTTCTTCTGTAAGTTCACCGAGAAGCAGTCATCTATTTACTGAAACATAGTAAATATGAAGAGTATACCGATAAATCCATAATCAAATATGTAAGATAAAAAATAGTAAAGAAATGAATCATACACACATAACACATGGATTTTTAATGTGTAAACCTTGTTAAAGGAAAAACCACTGGGACCCACACCCCAAATTTTCACTCTTCTGAAGTGATCCCTGTTAAGAGCCAACCCTGTTAAAGGTTACAAACACACTATTAGGTGTGACCTTGTTAAAGGATTTAGAAATAGTTTGTCAACTAGTATCTGGCATCTAATGTTACCATCCTTGATCAAACACTCACTTGGCCTATCAATAGGTATCGGGCATATCCAATGCTACTTTTGTGATCAAAATTTTTGATACTCCTTGGGATGTATCTTAATTGAAAAATAATTTTAAGTCCTTGGTTAAGAGGCTTATATTCTTCAATGGTTAAACTGAAACACTAATGATCTATTCATACATACAACTCAAATGCAGATTTTTAGATCTATTGTAGGTCCATTACTTCACTGATCAATATAATAAAATATATATACCTTTGCTCCACACTTTTTTTGCTCTGTGATGCTTGTCTCACTATTCATCAGTGTCTATAGAATATAACTCTTCCTTTAGCTTGTTGATCAAGGATGAAATGAAGACTTTCTTCTCCTTCATATTTCTCTTAGCATATTTCCTCTTTCTTGTTCACCCCACACACTCAATTCGTAATGAATTAGGTTTGTCTCTTATAGACATGATTTCCTCTTTTCTTGGCTTTCTTGATCTTGGCATGTTCAAAAATTCTTGCCATTAGATTTAAAGTGAATCTCCAGTCTGATCTCATAGAGATCTTCTTGACAACTGGAAAAAGAATCTTTAAATCAATTACTTATCTCCATAATATCTGGATGATTAAAACAATGAAACTCTATCTTTAGCTTCTTGATAGCTAAGCATTTTGTCATTTTCTGAACTCTCTATTCTGTCGGTCAAGAATTCAGTTAGTTATCAGTGATAACTGACTGTTCTATAAGTATGACTTGAATTTTAATTGGGATCTTTGTCCTTGTCTTTTCCGTCGGGCAACACTATAGATCTTTCCATCGGGTTACTCTGTGGTTTTCTCATTGGGCAACACTGTAACTTTTCTTGTCGGTAATGTTGTTCATTTCCTCGTTGGGCAACACTGTGACTTTGTTCTTTTACTCTAACTGTCAAGTGCACTCCATCAGTGTATGCAGTCACTTAGTGAATACTTGACTTATATGCATTACTGATAGCATAGCCTTTGATTCATCAGTTCTTTGAAGTCTTTGGCAGTATTACAATGACTATACAGACTATATCAAGTTGACATCAATGACAATACAATACATTAACTATTTCCATGCCATGCATGATCATCAACTTAACATCTTCAAACATTCAATCAGTTACATGTCATCAATCTCTCCCTTTGGCATTGATGGCAACATACTACATTATCATACTATACTATTGCTAATACAATATGAAATATATAGTTTCATCACGTTTTTCTAATGTAACTATTACAAATGTCTAGCTATTGGTAAGCTCAAATACCTTTGATTTGATTCTTACAGATTTATTTCTGTCTTCAATCCCTTCACTGGATAGATGTAGATTTTTTCTTTCTCTGGTGTGATGTGTTATCCTTTTGTGTCAAACTCTCTCCCTTTGACTGTTCTTATCTTTTGATGTTTTCTCTCCCTTTGTATTTGCTCTCCCTTTCTATTACTTTTCTTCTTTTGGATACTTCGATGGATATACTAAGATGATAATGGATAAACTCTCTCCCTTTATTAGTATGATAATGAGATATTTCTCTCCCTTTGACATTAATGCCAAATGGACCCTTTTTGATGCATAATTTATTCATTGAATTTCCCAATCCATCGGTAATAACTCTGTTGCTTGAAGTAGGTGAATACCTTATTGTGTATAGATTTATCTTTGAATTTCATCTCTCTGCTTGCATCAACATGAATGATATTCTGATAATATGTAGGCTGATGCAGCCTTCTAGTTAGCTTACTGACCAGTAGACAAGGGTCTGAACCCTAGTATCTTTCTCAAGTACACAAATGCATCCTTGGGCAGTGGCTTGGTGAAGATATTGGACAATTTTTCCTTTGTTTGCACATACTCAAGTATCACCTCCTTTGCCTGAACTTGTTCTCTCAAATAATGATACTTGATGGCAATATGCTTTGTTTTAGCATGCATGACTCAATTTTTTGAAATATTTATTGCACTTGCATTATCACAATAGATAATGACTAGTTCTAAAATTTTCATATGCATACCTTCCAGTAACTGTTTGATCCATGCAATATTTGAGTTGTTTGCAGTAGTAGCAACATGCTCTGCCTCTGCAGTAGATTGTGAGATGGATCCTTGTTTCTTGCTGATCCATGTGACAAGTCTGTCACCCATGAATAATGATCCTCTAGTTGTTCTTTTTTGATCATTAATATATCCAACCTGTTGGTACTCCTAAATTTGGAACAAATTTGGAGTGACCATGTTAATTTTTTCAGTTGAGCAAAGTGAGTACCCTTGAAATTTTGTGTGAGAAGGCTCAATTAGAATAATTGAAAAGGATGCCCGGATGATTTTCATGAGGTACAAATTGGGAAAAGGCTTCAATGCCTTTCATTTGACATATGAAGTGGGTCCCAGCTCCTAAATTTCAAATCTGACATGTTTAGGGAGTAGTCATTTTGAGGGGGTCACCTAAATCTGCATTTTGCTAAATTGTCAATTTGCTGTCCGGAGCCTGCTTTGCATCTGAATATCTTGCACCCTGTTATGTGTCATGACCTGCCACTTTGGGGATGTTGAGTATGTATATCAGAGAACCTACCTTTTAAATCCCAAGTCATTTCGATATGTTTTGACTAGATTTCAAATCCCTCAAAGTTGATATTTTACTGTTGTCATGCATTGTGCAATTGATCAGATATCTGAATAGCCCATTTTGAGGTCTTGAAAGTCTGTACCTGGGTGAACATTTTTGATAATTGGCTTGTCCCTAATATTGAAAACATAGGAGTGCACCTATTTGAAGATTTATAGATTCCTACCGATCCATTTGTCCACTTTTCCAGAGCCTTTCCATTTCTGATAATTTAAGGTTTCACTGAAAATGCATAATTCAGAATTAAGTGGCATACTTTGTGGTTTCCCTATTTGCACTTGGTTCGAGGTCAAGCATAATTGAAGGTTGATCTGCATTGTAGACCTAGGAATGAACACCTTTGAAGATTCCCAAATCTTGATCAATCCAGTTGATCACTTTTCCAAATTAAATCCGAATCAGTTTCCTGCATATTTGCATGTTTTAAGTCCAGAAGGTGTTTAGGATGCTATCTTTGTAGATAGGTATCAGTTGAATGGTTTTTTTTCAGAGGAAGACAACTAAGGATTCATGTTCCACATGTGACCTTCAATCAGGCTCCAAAGGTTGAGTTTCTGAAAGATCTTTTTGACGACCCTATGAATTCAGTTTCGGAGGTAGTTTATTCAGTTTGTAGTGCGGAAAAGTGTTAAGTTTCAGACTGGCCATTTTACAAGAGTGATATCTTTATGTCTGAAAGATATTTTTAGGGTCCGATTGTGGGAACATCCTCATTGCATGTGAATCTACTATGTGACCTAGTGGTGAAATTTCAGAGCTTGTTTCAATATTTTTGCAAGCGTCAATCTGAAAGGGATTTATGGTGATTCAGCATTTGCACCTATGTAGTTTTCTGGAAGGCTAAGTTTGTACTCTTATAGATAGTGCCTGAAGGCGAATTTGGTGAAGCCCTTCTGCATGTGAATTTAATTCTAATGAATGAATCTTCTTGCCAACTGACGAGGTCTGATTACTTATTTCAGTGAATTTTTAAAGGCAGCCCCAGAGGTCAGTTGCCATTAATGAGTTAAGTTTGCAGAAATGTGAAAAGTTGTTAAAACACTGCCAGTTCAATGCTTCATTGTCCTTGTGTGGTGGATCATTTTAAGTAACTAGGGTTACAAGGAATGGCTACGGACAAGGGGCTCTATGTGCAACCTCAATTGTTGGTTATTTTATTGCAATTGTCAATAATGAATCAGAATGTAATTTAGCATTGATTGGTGCTCATCCCAACTTAAATGTCTTTCTTTTTAAAACCAAGTGACCGCTATTCTTACATATTAATCAAAGCACATACGGGGAGTCAATTGGTGGTAAAGTTTTAAGTTGATTTTAAATGCAAAAGGCGCATGTTAATGTATTTGTAAGAGAGGAAGTATGTTTGCATTAATAAACTATGAAGATAAGCCAGCACAAGCATAAATGGAAGAGGTGAGGTTTCATAACTTTTAAAATTAACAAATGCAAATGTCAAAAGGGGGGTGGGGCAGTGTAAGAGATTAGAAGAGTATAAGAGAGTATATGCTGCATTATTTCTCAATACCATTGAAACATTTAAAATAAAATGCTTTTAATCAGTGAAAGACTTCCATGCAGTTTCCAGAGAAGGAAGTATTGTCTGCGCAAATATGAAGGATGTGGAGCATTTAAAACCAAATACAAACTAGTAGGTGTTCTGCGCAAGGCATTCTGGGAGGATTTGAAGTGTTCCAATGTGAATTGTGAATGCATTTTGTACTAAAAGCCTGTGCATCCATAGTTTGCGCTAGGTATAATTAGAGGGAGTGTTTTAAGGAAGTTTTCAAGCAAGTTTAATTACACCTTGCACAGCTTCTTGGAGATGAATGCGCAGCAGATTTAGGGGCATTTTGCATAATATACAATGTAAACCAAAGTGCAATGGAGAACAACAAAGTAGAATTCCAGATTGCACAGGCATTTTGGAAGCACAGATAGGGCACGTAAGCTATTTGGTTAGAGTGTTTTAAAGACATGCTTTCTCTTGCTACGATGATTTCAGATGGGTGTGCAGAATGTATTGATTGAGAAAGCTTTTGAAACTTCCATGCTATGCAATCTACAGGTGTAAATCCAAATTCCCAGCCCTTCCTTGCGCAGATTAATATGAAGGATTGTTGGGTTGTTTTGTTATGAAATTTGCATAGAGTGAATGCCATGCAAGTAGCAGAGATTGGAGGGAGGATACAGATTTTAAAGTATTAAGCCCAACATTACATTATAACTAGATTTGCCAGTGAATATGCGATGGCATTCTATGAAGATGTTTGAAGTTTTTTGAAAGTTTTGAAGTTAAATTGGCAAATGTAAAACCATAGCAAGGGGCGCCATGGCCATTAAAACACAGTGGTGGTTTCCATTTGTAAGATAACATTGTTGTAAATGAGTAGTTCTCTTCATACCCCCAGCAAATTTGAGAAACTGTGCATTTCCAATATCCCATATTGTCTCTCTGGTGGGTGTTTTTGGTATTTATATACCAAAACGCATTCTTTAAATGTAAATATGAGAGCCCAGAGGCTCTTGGCAGGTCTTTAAAGGCTGGAGGTCAACTTTCATGGACAATATACAGTGTTTTAGCTTGAAAAAAAAAATGGCCTTAAAACCATAAGATGAAATATCCCACATTATTCCCACAGGTGAATTCTGAAGTCTTTATATGCAAAAATGAAGACATATGAATTTGAAGAAAGAGGAAGAGGCTATCCACGCGCGCCCAGTCATCTGACCGCCTAGGTTTCTGTGCCCAAAAATGGAAGAAGAACAAATTTTGATGAAAATGGTATGTAACCTTAGTCGCAAAGTGGCAAGAAGCACTTGGTCGCCCAGTCGCGAGAAGGCTCCGGTCGCCCAGTCGGGAGAGAAACTGCAGACAACCGTCAACATTCAGAGACTTGGTGATTGACCGCTAGCGGTTAGTCGTGCAGTCACGAGATATCAAAGTTGACCGCCGAGACTTGGCGACTGACCGCTAGCGGTTAGTTGCGAAGTAGCCAGAAGGATATGTTGACTGTTGTGATAGGGAGATAGCTGCTAGTCGCATGGTTGCGGGATAGAAATTAGCTGCCAGATGTCAATCGCGAGGTCGCCCAAGGATGACAGATGAGTTAAAAATGGCTTGTGACTTGGAGACTAAGGTTGTCGCATGGTCGCCGGATGTAACTGAGGTTAAAATGAGTTAAAGGCATAGTTTATAAGAGCCAATATGAGCATGCCACTTGTTGAAATCTGGTGTTTTCTAGCCAAAACATGCATAAATATGAGGTTTTCAAAGTTTTTAAAATGTGCACAGGGTTAATTTTAAAAGGGAATTTTATAGTTTTATTGCAAATCTTTATATTTTTATCCCCGCAGGTTTTTTGAAGACACTGGAAATCAGATTTTTGCAGAATAAAGGATCAGATTTGGGGATAGAAAAGAATGATTAATTTTGTAGAATGAAACAAATATGTTTATTTTTTTTTAAGATTTGACAGATGAGTTTGTGGGGAGATATTTATCAGAGGATAAATTAGATTTGCACAAAGGAAAATGAGACAAAATGCATAATATTTTAATTGCAAAGTTTTTAGGAAAGGCTTTCCTAGAGGGTTTATAGTCAAATTTTGAAATCAGATTTTCAAAGGGAAATAGTATTAGATTTCAAAGATATTTTTCCAAATGAAATCAGATTTGAATAGAAGGACAGGTGTTGGCCAGACAGAATTTTTAGGGTTTCTTCTCTTCTATATCTTTCTTTCTTTTCTCAGTTGTAAGGGGTTCCTTTCCTCTGCTCTGTTCTGGTTTTTTTCCTGCAGATGCCCAAAGCAGGTCCCTGTTGGTCTTGTGGAAATTTTATTGTAAGATATACTTTTATGTCTTTGTATATTCATGAAAGCTTATTGTCTAGATGTGTTGAAGTAGAATACAGTAATAGAATACAGTGTGGTTCTCCCTCTTTCATATTATCTTGTCTATTTGCATTTTGTTTGTGCTCTAGTGTGTTTCACTTGTAAGGCATTTGAAATACACCAGCTACAAGGTTGTTTGTTTAATTATTTATGAGTTCCTTTCAAGGAGAGGACTAAGTTTCATAGATGATTTCAAAGAGCAAAATATTGTGATAAGGATTTGATGCAGATGTATGTATATGAGAGGATAGTTTGTAAGGCACTCTATCTCAGCTACATGTAGTTTGTAAGGCACTCTACAGTATCTCTATTAGTTTATCTCTATTGATTCATGTTTTCATTGACTCTTTGCCCAAGGGATAGGAACTGGTCTAGAGTATAGTTTTGCAGTCTATTCCTCATCCAATATCAAAAATCATTTCAATTAAACATACTTTTGTTTCTGAGAAAAAATGAGCTGAACTCATAAGGATTTGTATCAGCAGGATACTATTCAGTTTGTTGATCCCTTGAAGAGTGGATCATTAGGTTATCCCTCCTACAATAAAAGGAAGAAGGATGAAAATCCTTGTATCGCTGGTTCTTGTTATATTTACAACCATGGTTTGTATGGTTAAATCTTGCATTTGGTTATGCTTGGTCATTTGCAAGGTGATTTATAAGTTGGTTTAACAAAGGTGCATAGCAAATCAGTGTCCACATTAATACATACTGTGTAAACAACAATCATAATAGGTAAAACCTGCCTGAGTATATGTGGAGCTCAAAAATGAAGAAGGACCTTATCCAGTCCTTAGCAATTAGGCTTTTCTTGTCTCAGAATCAGTATTAGAAGGCATGGTGTTCAAGTAGTCATTCAAGCACTGTGGTTCATACAAGAAAAATCCCTAACAAATTGGCGACTCTGCTGCGGAAGAGAGATAGTAAAGTTTTGTTGAAGTATTCAGAAGTCTCTGGTGTTCTACAATTTTTTTTTTTTTTATTGTAGTAGAGTTTGGCCCATCCGAGCCGCCTAACAAATTGGCGACTCTGCTGGGGATTAAGTATACAAAGCTTATTAAAGAAATCAGAATTTCTAGAGTAAGTCAATAGTAAGACAGTCATAAAGTCATTTTTTACAAAAAAAGAAAGGATTTATTCCTCAAGTTTTACAAAGTAAGTCAAGTTTGTCTATTTGTTGCTGCAAAGTGTCTGAAAGTTGCAAGTTTCTCCAAGATAGTATTAAAAAAATCTCACTAATGGTGAGTGGTGACTCTAAGCTCTGATTTGCACCAGTGTGCATGTGAAAGAAAGATTACAAAGAAGGTAAGCTTACAGTAACAGTAACAGCGGATGTTCTACATGTTTTGATGCTGATTTAAAAGTGTCTTCAAAGCACACATGTTTTGCAGCAGCTCAAATACATCCAGGTATTTTCAAAAGTTTTAATAGTTTTCCTTATCAAGTGATTACAACGCTAAAGTAAAAAGGAATCAGGTGTAGAAGAGGTTTACATGTTTCAAGTTTTACTTGCATTTTTGCAAAATTTGAAGGAAATATGTAAGAGTGGCAATTTGTAATATTTTTAACTGCTGAGATGTCACAATCTTTTAATTGGAGGGGTGGTAATTTGTATGGGGAAATTAGTTTTTTGGGTATCCCTGGATATCCAAATCATATCCCATCAAAGGTTAAGGAGTATTTGCCAAGGTTTACTGGTTTTGGAGAACAATCAGCTGAGGATCATTTAGAAAAGTTTCCTGATTTGATTGATGATCATGACATAACACATGAGGATGTACTAATGAATTTATTTGCAATATCTCTAGTCGATAATGCTAGGGAGTGGTTTAAGGATTTACCTCATGATTCAATAGGGTCTATGACTGAAATGGAAGAATGTTTTATTGAAAAATATGGTAACACAGATGACAATAGTGTTTCTCATGCTATATCCTATGTTGAAGAATCTATGTCACACTCAGATCAAGATAAAGAGGATCTTGAGGAGGAACTTATCAAGAAACTATTGGCCATCTGAAAGCAAATGAAAAGAGAAGAGGCCAATAGACAAGCTCAAATTAGAATTGACCAATTAAAATTGGAATTGCTAAGCCAAATAGCAATAATTGATGGTGAATCTACTGATTTTGAATCTGAAACTATTGAAGATGTTGGATATGAATCTAATCATACTGATGAGACTGAATTTGGTGATATTGAATCCAACTATTATGAAGGTGATGTTGGGTTTACTTCGGCTGAAAATAATGATTATGATGCTAATAATGAACTTTATGAGCAGCAAGATGATGAAGAGGTAAGTTGTTGTGATAGCTCTTTTGATGACAGTAACATCAATCCTGATATTTCAAACCAACCCTCTGATATTGAAAATCCTATTTTTATGATTTCACATGAGGTTGCATCTGGTGGTCCTCATACTGAGAATGATGAATAGACAATTATTATACCTATGTCTAAAATCGATGTTATAATTTATGATCATGAAAGTAGTAATCATTCTCAATGTGAAATAGGAGATGTGTATAATCAGCAAAATGGTATAAATTTGATAAATGAAGTTGCTGATTGTGATTGTGTACTAGAGGAGGATGTAAATGATGATAGTGATTCACTTCATAGTGAAGAAATTTCAGACTTATTGTCTTCTGATTATCTTAGATTTTCAGGGCAGCATAGTTTTGAATTCTTACACCCTATGTACATTGATTTTGACAAGGAATATATATCAGATGCTCACAGCTATGACACTAATATTTCTGATTTTCCTTGCACTTCTTTTTCACAAGGACACAATGGGATTCAATTTGATTCTTCAGATAATGAGGGCATCAGTGTGTATTCAGATTCAAAAGATGAGGAGTTTTCAGATATGATATTGAGTACTAAATGGAATAGTGATGTTGATTATGAATCTTTATCTGATTCTAAATCTTCTATAAAAGCATTTTATGGTGAACTTTTAGTCACTCAACATATGCAGTTGCCAAATGCATTTGTTGATATTCTCCCTCCCACCCACTAGCAAGTTAGTGAGTCATGTGAAGATAGCAATTCACATGAGTGCTTTTTAGGGATTTCTAATCTAGATATGCAAACCCCTAACAAGTTGCATGATCACTTTTCTTTTGAAGAGCAGAATATGGATTGTGACATAAGGTTGTCATGTTATGATAAGGACAAAGTTGAAACTTGTTCTTTCTCTCTCACAAAGGTTCAAAATAACATGCATCAGATCCCTGTTGTTCATAATGATCCAGATTTTGGTGCTTCTCTGATTGTTCTTCCAAATCCATTACTGAAAAGGCTGAATCATGTTTTAAATGGTGAATGTTGTAAGGTTCAATCTGCTTTCTCTTTTGACCTGCAAGTTTTTTATGTGAAGGAAATTGATGATGCTTGCCCAAGAAATATGACAAAGGTTGAGTATCCCCCCTTTCAGTTGAATGGTGAGTTTTTAAGTTGTGGTTTACAGCTAAAAGATGATAAATGTCACAAATATCTAAGTATGTTCTTATCTAACGAATGTGACACATATATGCCACAAATTTTTCATGATGAAAATCTGCCTAATGTTTATAGAAGCTCATATGAAGAATATACAGATTTGTTGTCGTATGATGAGTTGATACATGATGACAGTAGCTTGAATCAGGCAGTTGAGAGTGGCACTGTTATCATATTTTTGAAACATGGGGCAGGGAGCTTCGTATTTGACAGAGGTAAGAATTAATCTCAGTTGTGGGGCTTTGGGCCTCTTGTAGATAATATACATATTGTACAGTTGCTTTCCATTTCAGTTGTGTGTTTTCTTTCAGTTAGAGGTTTCCCCATTTTTGAGAAGAGAAAATTTTTGAGTGGAAAGAGGAAAGAAGGAGAAAGAGAAAAGATAAATTTTGATTTTGAAGTTTTTGGGGTGGTCTGCTACTCCAGAGATCTGTGGTTCTCGGTATAAACTTGTGTTTAACCTTCCTAAGTCAGAGCCACTATTGGTACTCCTAAATTTGGAACAAATTTGGAGCGACCATGTTAATTTTCTCAGTTGAGCAAAGTGAGTACCCTTGAAATTTTGTGTGAGAAGGCTCAATTAGAATGATTGAAAAGGATGCCCGGATGATTTTCATGAGGTACAAATTGGGAAAAGGCTTCAATGCCTTTCATTTGACATATGCAGTGGGTCCCAACTCCTAAATTTCAAATCTGACATGTTTAGGGAGTAGTCATTTTGAGGGGGTCACCTAAATCTGTATTTTGCTAAATTGTCAATTTGCTGTCCGGAGCCTAATTTGCATCTGAATATCTTGCACCCTGTTATGTGTCATGACCCGCCACTTTGGGGATGTTGAGTATGTATATTAGAGAACCTACCTTTTGAATCCCAAGTCATTTCGATATGTTTTGACTAGATTTCAAATCCCTCAAAGTTGATATTTTACTGTTGTCATGCATTGTGCAATTGATCAGATATCTGAATAGCCCATTTTGAAGTCTTGAAAGTCTGTACCTGGATGAACATTTTGGATAATTGGCTTGTCCCTCGTATTGAAAACATAGGATTGCACCTATTTGAGGATTTACAGATTCCTACCAATCCATTTGTCCACTTTTCCAAAGCCTTTCCGTTTCTGATTTATTAAGGTTTCACTGAAAATGCAGAATTCAGAATTAAGTGGCATACTTTGTGGTTTCCCTATTTGCACCCGGCTTGAGGTCAAGCATAATTGAAGGTTGATCTGCATTGTAGGCCTAGGAATGAACACCTTTGAAGATTCCCAAATCTTGATCAATCCAGTTGATCACTTTTCCAAATTAAATCCGAATCAGTTTCCTGCATATTTGCATGTTTTGAGACCAGAAGGTGTTTAGGGTGCTATCTTTGCAGATTGGTATCAGTTGAATGGTTTTTTTTTAGAGGAAGACAACTAAGGATTCATGTTCCACATGTGACCTTCAATCAGGCTCCAGAGGTTGAGTTTTTGAAAGATCTTTTTGATGACCCTATGAATTCAGTTTCGGAGGCAGTTTGTTCAGTTTGTAGTGCGGAAAAGTGTTAAGTTTCAGACTAGCCATTTTGCAAGAGTGATATCTTTCTGTCTGAAAGATATTTTCAGGGTCTGATTGTGGGAACATCCTCATTGCATATGAATCTACTATGTGACCTAGTGGTGAAATTTCAGAGCTTGTTTCAATATTTTTGCAAGGGTCAATCTGAAAGGGATTTATGGTGATTCAACATTTGCACCTATGTAGTTTTCTGGAAGGCTAAGTTTGCACTGTTATATCTAGTTCCTGAAGATGAATTTGGTGAAGCCCTTCTGCATGTGCATTCAATGCTAATGAATGAATCTTCTTACCAACTGACGAGGTCTGATTACTCATTTCAGTGAATTTTTAAAGGCAGCCCCAGAGGTCAGTTGCCATTAATGAGTTAAGTTTGCAGAAATGTGAAAAGTTGTTAAAACACTGCCAGTTCAATTCTTCATTGTCCTTGTGTGGTGGATCATTTTAAGTAACCAGGGTTACAAGGAATGGCTACGGACAAGGGGCTCTATGTGCAACCTCAATTGTTGGTGATTTTATTGCAATTGTCAATAACGAATCAGAATGCAATTTAGCATTGATTGGTGCTCATCCCAACTTAAATATCTTTCTTTTTAAAGCCAAGTGACCGCTATTTGTACATAGTAATCAAAGCACATACAAGGATTCAATTGGTGGTAAAGTTTTAAGTTGATTTTAAATGCAAAAGGCGCATGTTAATGCATTTGTAAGAGAGGAAGTATGTTTGCATTAATAAACTTTGAAGATAAGCCAGCACAAGCATAAATGGAAGAGGTGAGGTTTCATAACTTTTAGAATTAACAAATGCAAATGTCAAAAGCGGGGTGGGGCAGTGTAAGAGATTAGAAGAGTATAAGAGAGTATATGCTGCATTATTTCTCAATAGCATTGAAACATTTAAAAGCAAATGCTTTTAATCAGTGAAAGACTTCCATGCAGTTTCCAGAGAAGGAAGTATTGTTTGCGCAAATATGAAGGATGTCAAGCATTTAAAACCAAATACAAACCAGTAGGTGTTCTACGCAAGGCATTCTGGGAGGATTTGAAGTGTTCCAATGTGAATTGTGAATGCATTTTGTACTAAAAGCTTCTGCATCCATAGTTTGCGCTAGGTATAATTAGAGGGAGTGTTTTAAGGAAGTTTTCAAGCAAGTTTAATTACACCTTGCGCAGCTTCTTGGAGATGAATGCGCAGCAGATTTAGGGGCATTTTGCATAATATACAATGTAAAACAAAGTGCAATGGAGGTCAACAAAGAAGAATTCTAGATTGCACATGCATTTTGGAAGCATAGACAGGGCACGTGAGCTGTTTGGTCAGAGTGTTTCAAAGACATGCTTTCTCTTGCTATGATGATTTTAGATGGGTGTGCAGAGTGTATTGATTGAGGAAGCTTTTGAAACTTCCATGCTATGCCATCTACAGGTGTAAATCCAAATTCCCAGCCCTTCCTTGCGCAGATTAATATGAAGGATTGTTGGGTTGTTTTGTTATGAAATTTGCATAGAGTGAATGCTATGCAAGTAGTAGAGATTGGAGGGAGGATAAAGATTTTAAAGTATTAAGCCCAACATTACATTATAACCAGCTTTGCCAGTGAATATGCGATGGCATTCTATGAAGATGTTTGAAGTTTTTTTAAAAGTTTTGAAGTTAAATTGGCAAATGTAAAACCATAGCAAGGGGCGCCATGGCCATTAAAACACAGTGGTGGTTTCCATTTGTAAGATAACATTGTTGTAAATGAGCAGTTCTCTTCATACCCCCAGAAAATTTGAGAAAATGTGCATTTCCAATATCCCACATTGTCTCTGTGGTGGGCATTTTTGGTATTTATATACCAAATCGCATTCTTTAAATGTAAATATGAGAGCCCAGAGGCTCTTGGCAAGTCTTTGAAGGCTGGAGGTCAACTTTTATGGACAATATACAGTGTTTTAGGTTGAAATTAAAAAATGGCTTTAAAACCATAAGATGAAATATCCCACATTGTTCCCACAGGTGAATTCTGAAGTCTTTATATGCAAAAATGAAGACATATGAATTTTAAGAAAGAGGAAGAGGCTATCCACGCGCACCCAGTCATTCGACCACCTCAATTTCCATGCCTGAAAATGGAAGAAGAACAAATTTTGACAAAAATGGCATGTAATGTTAGTCGCAAAGTCTCGAGAAGCACTTGGTTGCCCAGTCGCGAGAAGGCTTCGGTCGCCCAATCGGGAGAGAACCTGCAGATAACTACCAACATTTAGAGACTTGGCGACTAACCGCTAGTGGTTATTCATGTAGTTGCAAGATATCAGAGTTGATCGCCGAGACTTGGCGACTGACCGCTAGCGGTGAGTCGCGAAGTAGCCAGAAGGAGATGTTGACTACTGCAATAGGGAGATAGCTACTGGTCGCGTGGTCACGAGATAGAAATTAGTCATCGGATATCAGTCGTGAGGTTTCCCAAGGATGACAGATGAGTTAAAAATGGCTCGCAACTTGGAGACTAAGGTTGTCGCATGGTCGCCGGATGTAACTGAGGTTAAAATGAGTTAAAGGCACAGTTTATAATAGCCAATATAAGCATGGCACTTGTCAAAATCTGGTGTTTTCTAGCCAAAATATGCATAAATCTTAGGTTTTCAAAGATTTTAAAATGTGCACAGGGTTAATTTTAAAAGGGAATTTTATAGTTTTATTGCAAATCTTTATATTTTTATTCCCGGAGGTTTTTTGAAGAAACTGGAAATCAGATTTTTGCAGAATAAAGGATCAGATTTGGGGATAGAAAAGAATGGTTAATTTTGCAGAATGAAATAAATATGTTTATTTGTTTTTAAGACTTGACAGATGAGTTTGTGGGGAGATATTTATCAGAGGATAAATCAGATTTGTACAAAGGAAAATGAGACAAAATGCATAATAATTTAATGGCAAAGTTTTCAGGAAAGGCTTTCCTAGAGGGTTTATAGTCAAATTTTGAAATTAGATTTTCAAAGGGAAATAGTATCAGATTTCAAAAATATTTTGCCAAATGAAATCAGATTCGAAGAGAAGGACAGGTGTTGGCTAGACAAAATTTTTAGGGTTTCTTCTCTTCTATATCTTTCTTTCTTTTCTTAGTTGTAAGGGGTTCCTTTCCTCTGCTCTGTTCTGGTTTTTTTCCTGTAGATGCCCAGAGCAGGTCCCTATTGGTCTTGTGGAAATTTTATTGTAAGATATACTTCTATGTCCTTGTATATTCATGACAGCTTATTGTCTAGATGTGTTGAAGCAGAATATAGTAATAGAATACAGTGTGGTTCTCCCTCTTTCATATTATCTTGTCTCTTTGCATTCTGTTTGTGCTCTAGTGTGTTTCACTTGTAAGGCATTTGAAATACACCAGCTACAAGGTAGTTTGTTTAATTATTTATGAGTTCCTTTCAAGGAGAGGACTAAGTTTCATACATGATTTCAGAGAGAAAAACATTGTGATAAGGATTTGATGTAGATGTATGTATATGAGAGGATAGTTTGTAAGGCACTCTATCTCAGCTACATGTAGTTTGTAAGGCACTCTACAGTATCTTTATTAGTTTATCTCTGTTGATTCATGTTTTCATTGACTCTTTGCCCAATGGATAGGCACTGGTCTAGAGTATAGTTTGCAGTCTGTTCCTCATCCAATATCAAAAATCATTTCAATTAAACATACTTTTGTTACTGAGAACAAATGAGCTGAACTCATAAGGATTTGTATCAGTAG